>OZ026514.1:70801542-71362422 GCA_964019695.1 Loripinus fragilis
TGCTCGAAAATTCCCAGGCTGCGCACCTGAACTTTGCATATAGCCCTGTATATAGTATACCCATTACTGGCTACCGGGCCCCACTACATCGCCATTTTTAAGCCCTAAAAGCCCAACCCGACGGGGGTACACCTACTAGGCAGTGGGCAGGACACCCGGACCTACCTCCCCATGGGGCTCACCACACCTGTATGCTCGAAAATTCCAAGGCTGCGCACCGGAACTTCACATATATCCCCCTATAGCATCTACCCTGCCCACTTCATCGCCATTTCTAAGCCCTTAAAGCCCAACCCGACGGGGGTACACCTACTAGGCAGTGGGCAGGACACCCGGGCCTACCTACCCATGGGGCTCACCACACCCTGTATGCTCGAAAATTCCCAGCTGCGCACCTGAACTTTGCATATAGCCCTGTATATAGTATACCCATTACTGGCTACCGGGCCCACTACATCGCCATTTTTAAGCCCTAAAAGCCCAACCCGACGGGGGTACACCTACTAGGCAGTGGGCAGGACACCCGGACCTACCTCCCCATGGGGCTCACCACACCCTGTATGCTCGAAATTCCAAGGCTGCGCACCGGAACTTCACATATATCCCCCTATAGCATCTACCCTGCCCCACTTCATCGCCATTTCTAAGCCCTTAAAGCCCAACCCGACGGGGGTACACCTACTAGGCAGTGGGCAGGACACCCGGGCCTACCTACCCATGGGGCTCACCACACCCTGTATGCTCGAAAATTCCCAGGCTGCGCACCTGAACTTTGCATATAGCCCTGTATATAGTATACCCATTACTGGCTACCGGGCCCCACTACATCGCCATTTTAAGCCCTAAAAGCCCAACCCGACGGGGGTACACCTACTAGGCAGTGGGCAGGACACCCGGACCTACCTCCCCATGGGGCTCACCACACCCTGTATGCTCGAAAATTCCAAGGCTGCGCACCGGAACTTCACATATATCCCCTATAGCATCTACCCTGCCCCACTTCATCGCCATTTCTAAGCCCTTAAAGCCCAACCCGACGGGGGTACACCTACTAGGCAGTGGGCAGGACACCCGGGCCTACCTACCCATGGGGCTCACCACACCCTGTATGCTCGAAAATTCCCAGGCTGCGCACCTGAACTTTGCATATAGCCCTGTATATAGTATACCCATTACTGGCTACCGGGCCCCACTACATCGCCATTTTTAAGCCCTAAAAGCCCAACCCGACGGGGGTACACCTACTAGGCAGTGGGCAGGACACCCGGACCTACCTCCCCATGGGGCTCACCACACCCTGTATGCTCGAAAATTCCAAGGCTGCGCACCGGAACTTCACATATATCCCCCTATAGCATCTACCCTGCCCCACTTCATCGCCATTTCTAAGCCCTTAAAGCCCAACCCGACGGGGGTACACCTACTAGGCAGTGGGCAGGACACCCGGGCCTACCTACCCATGGGCTCACCACACCCTGTATGCTCGAAAATTCCCAGGCTGCGCACCTGAACTTTGCATATAGCCCTGTATATAGTATACCCATTACTGGCTACCGGGCCCCACTACATCGCCATTTTTAAGCCCTAAAAGCCCAACCCGACGGGGGTACACCTACTAGGCAGTGGGCAGGACACCCGGACCTACCTCCCCATGGGGCTCACCACACCCTGTATGCTCGAAAATTCCAAGGCTGCGCACCGGAACTTCACATATATCCCCCTATAGCATCTACCCTGCCCCACTTCATCGCCATTTCTAAGCCCTTAAAGCCCAACCCGACGGGGGTACACCTACTAGGCAGTGGGCAGGACACCCGGGCCTACCTACCCATGGGGCTCACCACACCCTGTATGCTCGAAATTCCCAGGCTGCGCACCTGAACTTTGCATATAGCCCTGTATATAGTATACCCATTACTGGCTACCGGCCCCACTACATCGCCATTTTTAAGCCCTAAAAGCCCAACCCGACGGGGTACACCTACTAGGCAGTGGGCAGGACACCCGGACCTACCTCCCCATGGGGCTCACCACACCCTGTATGCTCGAAAATTCCAAGCTGCGCACCGGAACTTCACATATATCCCCCTATAGCATCTACCCTGCCCCACTTCATCGCCATTTCTAAGCCCTTAAAGCCCAACCCGACGGGGGTACACCTACTAGGCAGTGGGCAGGACACCCGGGCCTACCTACCCATGGGGCTCACCACACCCTGTATGCTCGAAAATTCCCAGGCTGCGCACCTGAACTTTGCATATAGCCCTGTATATAGTATACCCATTACTGGCTACCGGGCCCCACTACATCGCCATTTTTAAGCCCTAAAAGCCCAACCCGACGGGGGTACACCTACTAGGCAGTGGGCAGACACCCGGACCTACCTCCCCATGGGGCTCACCACACCCTGTATGCTCGAAAATTCCAAGGCTGCGCACCGGAACTTCACATATATCCCCCTATAGCATCTACCCTGCCCCACTTCATCGCCATTTCTAAGCCCCTTAAAGCCCAACCCGACGGGGGTACACCTACTAGGCAGTGGGCAGGACACCCGGGCCTACCTACCCATGGGGCTCACCACACCCTGTATGCTCGAAAATTCCCAGGCTGCGCACCTGAACTTTGCATATAGCCCTGTATATAGTATACCCATTACTGGCTACCGGGCCCCACTACATCGCCATTTTTAAGCCCTAAAAGCCCAACCCGACGGGGGTACACCTACTAGGCAGTGGGCAGGACACCCGGACCTACCTCCCCATGGGGCTCACCACACCCTGTATGCTCGAAAATTCCAAGGCTGCGCACCGGAACTTCACATATATCCCCTATAGCATCTACCCTGCCCCACTTCATCGCCATTTCTAAGCCCTTAAAGCCCAACCCGACGGGGGTACACCTACTAGGCAGTGGGCAGGACACCCGGGCCTACCTACCCATGGGGCTCACCACACCCTGTATGCTCGAAAATTCCCAGGCTGCGCACCTGAACTTTGCATATAGCCCTGTATATAGTATACCCATTACTGGCTACCGGGCCCCACTACATCGCCATTTTTAAGCCCTAAAAGCCCAACCCGACGGGGGTACACCTACTAGGCAGTGGGCAGGACACCCGGACCTACCTCCCCATGGGGCTCACCACACCCTGTATGCTCGAAAATTCCAAGGCTGCGCACCGGAACTTCACATATATCCCCCTATAGCATCTACCCTGCCCCACTTCATCGCCATTTCTAAGCCCTTAAAGCCCAACCCGACGGGGGTACACCTACTAGGCAGTGGGCAGGACACCCGGGCCTACCTACCCATGGGGCTCACCACACCCTGTATGCTCGAAAATTCCCAGGCTGCGCACCTGAACCTTTGCATATAGCCCTGTATATAGTATACCCATTACTGGCTACCGGGCCCCACTACATCGCCATTTTTAAGCCCTAAAAGCCCAACCCGACGGGGGTACACCTACTAGGCAGTGGGCAGGACACCCGGACCTACCTCCCCATGGGGCTCACCACACCCTGTATGCTCGAAAATTCCAAGGCTGCGCACCGGAACTTCACATATATCCCCCTATAGCATCTACCCTGCCCCACTTCATCGCCATTTCTAAGCCCTTAAAGCCCAACCCGACGGGGGTACACCTACTAGGCAGTGGGCAGGACACCCGGGCCTACCTACCCATGGGGCTCACCACACCCTGTATGCTCGAAAATTCCCAGGCTGCGCACCTGAACTTTGCATATAGCCCTGTATATAGTATACCCATTACTGGCTACCGGGCCCCACTACATCGCCATTTTTAAGCCCTAAAAGCCCAACCCGACGGGGGTACACCTACTAGGCAGTGGGCAGGACACCCGGACCTACCTCCCCATGGGGCTCACCACACCCTGTATGCTCGAAAATTCCAAGGCTGCGCACCGGAACTTCACATATATCCCCTATAGCATCTACCCTGCCCCACTTCATCGCCATTTCTAAGCCCTTAAAGCCCAACCCGACGGGGGTACACCTACTAGGCAGTGGGCAGGACACCCGGGCCTACCTACCCATGGGGCTCACCACACCCTGTATGCTCGAAAATTCCCAGGCTGCGCACCTGAACTTTGCATATAGCCCTGTATATAGTATACCCATTACTGGCTACCGGGCCCCACTACATCGCCATTTTTAAGCCCTAAAAGCCCAACCCGACGGGGGTACACCTACTAGGCAGTGGGCAGGACACCCGGACCTACCTCCCCATGGGGCTCACCACACCCTGTATGCTCGAAAATTCCAAGGCTGCGCACCGGAACTTCACATATATCCCCCTATAGCATCTACCCTGCCCCACTTCATCGCCATTTCTAAGCCCTTAAAGCCCAACCCGACGGGGGTACACCTACTAGGCAGTGGGCAGGACACCCGGCCTACCTACCCATGGGGCTCACCACACCCTGTATGCTCGAAAATTCCCAGGCTGCGCACCTGAACTTTGCATATAGCCCTGTATATAGTATACCCATTACTGGCTACCGGGCCCCACTACATCGCCATTTTTAAGCCCTAAAAGCCCAACCCGACGGGGGTACACCTACTAGGCAGTGGGCAGGACACCCGGACCTACTCCCCATGGGGCTCACCACACCCTGTATGCTCGAAAATTCCAAGGCTGCGCACCGGAACTTCACATATATCCCCCTATAGCATCTACCCTGCCCCACTTCATCGCCATTTCTAAGCCCTTAAAGCCCAACCCGACGGGGGTACACCTACTAGGCAGTGGGCAGGACACCCGGGCCTACCTACCCATGGGGCTCACCACACCCTGTATGCTCGAAAATTCCCAGGCTGCGCACCTGAACTTTGCATATAGCCCTGTATATAGTATACCCAATACTGGCTACCGGGCCCCACTACATCGCCATTTTTAAGCCCTAAAAGCCCAACCCGACGGGGGTACACCTACTAGGCAGTGGGCAGGACACCCGGACCTACCTCCCCATGGGGCTCACCACACCCTGTATGCTCGAAAATTCCAAGGCTGCGCACCGGAACTTCACATATATCCCCCTATAGCATCTACCCTGCCCCACTTCATCGCCATTTCTAAGCCCTTAAAGCCCAACCCGACGGGGGTACACCTACTAGGCAGTGGGCAGGACACCCGGGCCTACCTACCCATGGGGCTCACCACACCCTGTATGCTCGAAAATTCCCAGGCTGCGCACCTGAACTTTGCATATAGCCCTGTATATAGTATACCCATTACTGGCTACCGGGCCCCACTACATCGCCATTTTTAAGCCCTAAAAGCCCAACCCGACGGGGGTACACCTACTAGGCAGTGGGCAGGACACCCGGACCTACCTCCCCATGGGGCTCACCACACCCTGTATGCTCGAAAATTCCAAGGCTGCGCACCGGAACTTCACATATATCCCCCTATAGCATCTACCCTGCCCCACTTCATCGCCATTTCTAAGCCCTTAAAGCCCAACCCGACGGGGGTACACCTACTAGGCAGTGGGCAGGACACCCGGGCCTACCTACCCATGGGGCTCACCACACCCTGTATGCTCGAAAATTCCCAGGCTGCGCACCTGAACTTTGCATATAGCCCTGTATATAGTATACCCATTACTGGCTACCGGGCCCCACTACATCGCCATTTTTAAGCCCTAAAAGCCCAACCCGACGGGGGTACACCTACTAGGCAGTGGGCAGGACACCCGGACCTACCTCCCCATGGGGCTCACCACACCCTGTATGCTCGAAAATTCCAAGGCTGCGCACCGGAACTTCACATATATCCCCCTATAGCATCTACCCTGCCCCACTTCATCGCCATTTCTAAGCCCTTAAAGCCCAACCCGACGGGGGTACACCTACTAGGCAGTGGGCAGGACACCCGGGCCTACCTACCCATGGGGCTCACCACACCCTGTATGCTCGAAAATTCCCAGGCTGCGCACCTGAACTTTGCATATAGCCCTGTATATAGTATACCCATTACTGGCTACCGTGCCCCACTACATCGCCATTTTTAAGCCCTAAAAGCCCAACCCGACGGGGGTACACCTACTAGGCAGTGGGCAGGACACCCGGACCTACCTCCCCATGGGGCTCACCACACCCTGTATGCTCGAAAATTCCAAGGCTGCGCACCGGAACTTCACATATATCCCCCTATAGCATCTACCCTGCCCCACTTCATCGCCATTTCTAAGCCCTTAAAGCCCAACCCGACGGGGGTACACCTACTAGGCAGTGGGCAGGACACCCGGGCCTACCTACCCATGGGGCTCACCACACCCTGTATGCTCGAAAATTCCCAGGCTGCGCACCTGAACTTTGCATATAGCCCTGTATATAGTATACCCATTACTGGCTACCGGGCCCCACTACATCGCCATTTTTAAGCCCTAAAAGCCCAACCCGACGGGGGTACACCTACTAGGCAGTGGGCAGGACACCCGGACCTACCTCCCCATGGGGCTCACCACACCCTGTATGCTCGAAAATTCCAAGGCTGCGCACCGGAACTTCACATATATCCCCCTATAGCATCTACCCTGCCCCACTTCATCGCCATTTCTAAGCCCTTAAAGCCCAACCCGACGGGGGTACACCTACTAGGCAGTGGGCAGGACACCCGGGCCTACCTACCCATGGGGCTCACCACACCCTGTATGCTCGAAAATTCCCAGGCTGCGCACCTGAACTTTGCATATAGCCCTGTATATAGTATACCCATTACTGGCTACCGGGCCCCACTACATCGCCATTTTTAAGCCCTAAAAGCCCAACCCGACGGGGGTACACCTACTAGGCAGTGGGCAGGACACCCGGACCTACCTCCCCATGGGGCTCACCACACCCTGTATGCTCGAAAATTCCAAGGCTGCGCACCGGAACTTCACATATATCCCCCTATAGCATCTACCCTGCCCCACTTCATCGCCATTTCTAAGCCCTTAAAGCCCAACCCGACGGGGGTACACCTACTAGGCAGTGGGCAGGACACCCGGGCCTACCTACCCATGGGGCTCACCACACCCTGTATGCTCGAAAATTCCCAGGCTGCGCACCTGAACTTTGCATATAGCCCTGTATATAGTATACCCATTACTGGCTACCGGGCCCCACTACATCGCCATTTTTAAGCCCTAAAAGCCCAACCCGACGGGGGTACACCTACTAGGCAGTGGGCAGGACACCCGGACCTACCTCCCCATGGGGCTCACCACACCCTGTATGCTCGAAAATTCCAAGGCTGCGCACCGGAACTTCACATATATCCCCCTATAGCATCTACCCTGCCCCACTTCATCGCCATTTCTAAGCCCTTAAAGCCCAACCCGACGGGGGTACACCTACTAGGCAGTGGGCAGGACACCCGGGCCTACCTACCCATGGGGCTCACCACACCCTGTATGCTCGAAAATTCCCAGGCTGCGCACCTGAACTTTGCATATAGCCCTGTATATAGTATACCCATTACTGGCTACCGGGCCCCACTACATCGCCATTTTTAAGCCCTAAAAGCCCAACCCGACGGGGGTACACCTACTAGGCAGTGGGCAGGACACCCGGACCTACCTCCCCATGGGGCTCACCACACCCTGTATGCTCGAAAATTCCAAGGCTGCGCACCGGAACTTCACATATATCCCCCTATAGCATCTACCCTGCCCCACTTCATCGCCATTTCTAAGCCCTTAAAGCCCAACCCGACGGGGGTACACCTACTAGGCAGTGGGCAGGACACCCGGGCCTACCTACCCATGGGGCTCACCACACCCTGTATGCTCGAAAATTCCCAGGCTGCGCACCTGAACTTTGCATATAGCCCTGTATATAGTATACCCATTACTGGCTACCGGGCCCCACTACATCCCATTTTTAAGCCCTAAAAGCCCAACCCGACGGGGGTACACCTACTAGGCAGTGGGCAGGACACCCGGACCTACCTCCCCATGGGGCTCACCACACCCTGTATGCTCGAAAATTCCAAGGCTGCGCACCGGAACTTCACATATATCCCCCTATAGCATCTACCCTGCCCCACTTCATCGCCATTTCTAAGCCCTTAAAGCCCAACCCGACGGGGGTACACCTACTAGGCAGTGGGCAGGACACCCGGGCCTACCTACCCATGGGGCTCACCACACCCTGTATGCTCGAAAATTCCCAGGCTGCGCACCTGAACTTTGCATATAGCCCTGTATATAGTATACCCATTACTGGCTACCGGGCCCCACTACATCGCCATTTTTAAGCCCTAAAAGCCCAACCCGACGGGGGTACACCTACTAGGCAGTGGGCAGGACACCCGGACCTACCTCCCCATGGGGCTCACCACACCCTGTATGCTCGAAAATTCCAAGGCTGCGCACCGGAACTTCACATATATCCCCCTATAGCATCTACCCTGCCCCACTTCATCGCCATTTCTAAGCCCTTAAAGCCCAACCCGACGGGGGTACACCTACTAGGCAGTGGGCAGGACACCCGGGCCTACCTACCCATGGGGCTCACCACACCCTGTATGCTCGAAAATTCCCAGGCTGCGCACCTGAACTTTGCATATAGCCCTGTATATAGTATACCCATTACTGGCTACCGGGCCCCACTACATCGCCATTTTTAAGCCCTAAAAGCCCAACCCGACGGGGGTACACCTACTAGGCAGTGGGCAGGACACCCGGACCTACCTCCCCATGGGGCTCACCACACCCTGTATGCTCGAAAATTCCAAGGCTGCGCACCGGAACTTCACATATATCCCCCTATAGCATCTACCCTGCCCCACTTCATCGCCATTTCTAAGCCCTTAAAGCCCAACCCGACGGGGGTACACCTACTAGGCAGTGGGCAGGACACCCGGGCCTACCTACCCATGGGGCTCACCACACCCTGTATGCTCGAAAATTCCCAGGCTGCGCACCTGAACTTTGCATATAGCCCTGTATATAGTATACCCATTACTGGCTACCGGGCCCCACTACATCGCCATTTTTAAGCCCTAAAAGCCCAACCCGACGGGGGTACACCTACTAGGCAGTGGGCAGGACACCCGGACCTACCTCCCCATGGGGCTCACCACACCCTGTATGCTCGAAAATTCCAAGGCTGCGCACCGGAACTTCACATATATCCCCCTATAGCATCTACCCTGCCCCACTTCATCGCCATTTCTAAGCCCTTAAAGCCCAACCCGACGGGGGTACACCTACTAGGCAGTGGGCAGGACACCCGGGCCTACCTACCCATGGGGCTCACCACACCCTGTATGCTCGAAAATTCCCAGGCTGCGCACCTGAACTTTGCATATAGCCCTGTATATAGTATACCCATTACTGGCTACCGGGCCCCACTACATCGCCATTTTTAAGCCCTAAAAGCCCAACCCGACGGGGGTACACCTACTAGGCAGTGGGCAGGACACCCGGACCTACCTCCCCATGGGGCTCACCACACCCTGTATGCTCGAAAATTCCAAGGCTGCGCACCGGAACTTCACATATATCCCCCTATAGCATCTACCCTGCCCCACTTCATCGCCATTTCTAAGCCCTTAAAGCCCAACCCGACGGGGGTACACCTACTAGGCAGTGGGCAGGACACCCGGGCCTACCTACCCATGGGGCTCACCACACCCTGTATGCTCGAAAATTCCCAGGCTGCGCACCTGAACTTTGCATATAGCCCTGTATATAGTATACCCATTACTGGCTACCGGGCCCCACTACATCGCCATTTTTAAGCCCTAAAAGCCCAACCCGACGGGGGTACACCTACTAGGCAGTGGGCAGGACACCCGGACCTACCTCCCCATGGGGCTCACCACACCCTGTATGCTCGAAAATTCCAAGGCTGCGCACCGGAACTTCACATATATCCCCCTATAGCATCTACCCTGCCCCACTTCATCGCCATTTCTAAGCCCTTAAAGCCCAACCCGACGGGGGTACACCTACTAGGCAGTGGGCAGGACACCCGGGCCTACCTACCCATGGGGCTCACCACACCCTGTATGCTCGAAAATTCCCAGGCTGCGCACCTGAACTTTGCATATAGCCCTGTATATAGTATACCCATTACTGGCTACCGGGCCCCACTACATCGCCATTTTTAAGCCCTAAAAGCCCAACCCGACGGGGGTACACCTACTAGGCAGTGGGCAGGACACCCGGACCTACCTCCCCATGGGGCTCACCACACCCTGTATGCTCGAAAATTCCAAGGCTGCGCACCGGAACTTCACATATATCCCCCTATAGCATCTACCCTGCCCCACTTCATCGCCATTTCTAAGCCCTTAAAGCCCAACCCGACGGGGGTACACCTACTAGGCAGTGGGCAGGACACCCGGGCCTACCTACCCATGGGGCTCACCACACCCTGTATGCTCGAAAATTCCCAGGCTGCGCACCTGAACTTTGCATATAGCCCTGTATATAGTATACCCATTACTGGCTACCGGGCCCCACTACATCGCCATTTTTAAGCCCTAAAAGCCCAACCCGACGGGGGTACACCTACTAGGCAGTGGGCAGGACACCCGGACCTACCTCCCCATGGGGCTCACCACACCCTGTATGCTCGAAAATTCCAAGGCTGCGCACCGGAACTTCACATATATCCCCCTATAGCATCTACCCTGCCCCACTTCATCGCCATTTCTAAGCCCTTAAAGCCCAACCCGACGGGGGTACACCTACTAGGCAGTGGGCAGGACACCCGGGCCTACCTACCCATGGGGCTCACCACACCCTGTATGCTCGAAAATTCCCAGGCTGCGCACCTGAACTTTGCATATAGCCCTGTATATAGTATACCCATTACTGGCTACCGGGCCCCACTACATCGCCATTTTTAAGCCCTAAAAGCCCAACCCGACGGGGGTACACCTACTAGGCAGTGGGCAGGACACCCGGACCTACCTCCCCATGGGGCTCACCACACCCTGTATGCTCGAAAATTCCAAGGCTGCGCACCGGAACTTCACATATATCCCCCTATAGCATCTACCCTGCCCCACTTCATCGCCATTTCTAAGCCCTTAAAGCCCAACCCGACGGGGGTACACCTACTAGGCAGTGGGCAGGACACCCGGGCCTACCTACCCATGGGGCTCACCACACCCTGTATGCTCGAAAATTCCCAGGCTGCGCACCTGAACTTTGCATATAGCCCTGTATATAGTATACCCATTACTGGCTACCGGGCCCCACTACATCGCCATTTTTAAGCCCTAAAAGCCCAACCCGACGGGGGTACACCTACTAGGCAGTGGGCAGGACACCCGGACCTACCTCCCCATGGGGCTCACCACACCCTGTATGCTCGAAAATTCCAAGGCTGCGCACCGGAACTTCACATATATCCCCCTATAGCATCTACCCTGCCCCACTTCATCGCCATTTCTAAGCCCTTAAAGCCCAACCCGACGGGGGTACACCTACTAGGCAGTGGGCAGGACACCCGGGCCTACCTACCCATGGGGCTCACCACACCCTGTATGCTCGAAAATTCCCAGGCTGCGCACCTGAACTTTGCATATAGCCCTGTATATAGTATACCCATTACTGGCTACCGGGCCCCACTACATCGCCATTTTTAAGCCCTAAAAGCCCAACCCGACGGGGGTACACCTACTAGGCAGTGGGCAGGACACCCGGACCTACCTCCCCATGGGGCTCACCACACCCTGTATGCTCGAAAATTCCAAGGCTGCGCACCGGAACTTCACATATATCCCCCTATAGCATCTACCCTGCCCCACTTCATCGCCATTTCTAAGCCCTTAAAGCCCAACCCGACGGGGGTACACCTACTAGGCAGTGGGCAGGACACCCGGGCCTACCTACCCATGGGGCTCACCACACCCTGTATGCTCGAAAATTCCCAGGCTGCGCACCTGAACTTTGCATATAGCCCTGTATATAGTATACCCATTACTGGCTACCGGGCCCCACTACATCGCCATTTTTAAGCCCTAAAAGCCCAACCCGACGGGGGTACACCTACTAGGCAGTGGGCAGGACACCCGGACCTACCTCCCCATGGGGCTCACCACACCCTGTATGCTCGAAAATTCCAAGGCTGCGCACCGGAACTTCACATATATCCCCCTATAGCATCTACCCTGCCCCACTTCATCGCCATTTCTAAGCCCTTAAAGCCCAACCCGACGGGGGTACACCTACTAGGCAGTGGGCAGGACACCCGGGCCTACCTACCCATGGGGCTCACCACACCCTGTATGCTCGAAAATTCCCAGGCTGCGCACCTGAACTTTGCATATAGCCCTGTATATAGTATACCCATTACTGGCTACCGGGCCCCACTACATCGCCATTTTTAAGCCCTAAAAGCCCAACCCGACGGGGGTACACCTACTAGGCAGTGGGCAGGACACCCGGACCTACCTCCCCATGGGGCTCACCACACCCTGTATGCTCGAAAATTCCAAGGCTGCGCACCGGAACTTCACATATATCCCCCTATAGCATCTACCCTGCCCCACTTCATCGCCATTTCTAAGCCCTTAAAGCCCAACCCGACGGGGGTACACCTACTAGGCAGTGGGCAGGACACCCGGGCCTACCTACCCATGGGGCTCACCACACCCTGTATGCTCGAAAATTCCCAGGCTGCGCACCTGAACTTTGCATATAGCCCTGTATATAGTATACCCATTACTGGCTACCGGGCCCCACTACATCGCCATTTTTAAGCCCTAAAAGCCCAACCCGACGGGGGTACACCTACTAGGCAGTGGGCAGGACACCCGGACCTACCTCCCCATGGGGCTCACCACACCCTGTATGCTCGAAAATTCCAAGGCTGCGCACCGGAACTTCACATATATCCCCCTATAGCATCTACCCTGCCCCACTTCATCGCCATTTCTAAGCCCTTAAAGCCCAACCCGACGGGGGTACACCTACTAGGCAGTGGGCAGGACACCCGGGCCTACCTACCCATGGGGCTCACCACACCCTGTATGCTCGAAAATTCCCAGGCTGCGCACCTGAACTTTGCATATAGCCCTGTATATAGTATACCCATTACTGGCTACCGGGCCCCACTACATCGCCATTTTTAAGCCCTAAAAGCCCAACCCGACGGGGGTACACCTACTAGGCAGTGGGCAGGACACCCGGACCTACCTCCCCATGGGGCTCACCACACCCTGTATGCTCGAAAATTCCAAGGCTGCGCACCGGAACTTCACATATATCCCCCTATAGCATCTACCCTGCCCCACTTCATCGCCATTTCTAAGCCCTTAAAGCCCAACCCGACGGGGGTACACCTACTAGGCAGTGGGCAGGACACCCGGGCCTACCTACCCATGGGGCTCACCACACCCTGTATGCTCGAAAATTCCCAGGCTGCGCACCTGAACTTTGCATATAGCCCTGTATATAGTATACCCATTACTGGCTACCGGGCCCCACTACATCGCCATTTTTAAGCCCTAAAAGCCCAACCCGACGGGGGTACACCTACTAGGCAGTGGGCAGGACACCCGGACCTACCTCCCCATGGGGCTCACCACACCCTGTATGCTCGAAAATTCCAAGGCTGCGCACCGGAACTTCACATATATCCCCCTATAGCATCTACCCTGCCCCACTTCATCGCCATTTCTAAGCCCTTAAAGCCCAACCCGACGGGGGTACACCTACTAGGCAGTGGGCAGGACACCCGGGCCTACCTACCCATGGGGCTCACCACACCCTGTATGCTCGAAAATTCCCAGGCTGCGCACCTGAACTTTGCATATAGCCCTGTATATAGTATACCCATTACTGGCTACCGGGCCCCACTACATCGCCATTTTTAAGCCCTAAAAGCCCAACCCGACGGGGGTACACCTACTAGGCAGTGGGCAGGACACCCGGACCTACCTCCCCATGGGGCTCACCACACCCTGTATGCTCGAAAATTCCAAGGCTGCGCACCGGAACTTCACATATATCCCCCTATAGCATCTACCCTGCCCCACTTCATCGCCATTTCTAAGCCCTTAAAGCCCAACCCGACGGGGGTACACCTACTAGGCAGTGGGCAGGACACCCGGGCCTACCTACCCATGGGGCTCACCACACCCTGTATGCTCGAAAATTCCCAGGCTGCGCACCTGAACTTTGCATATAGCCCTGTATATAGTATACCCATTACTGGCTACCGGGCCCCACTACATCGCCATTTTTAAGCCCTAAAAGCCCAACCCGACGGGGGTACACCTACTAGGCAGTGGGCAGGACACCCGGACCTACCTCCCCATGGGGCTCACCACACCCTGTATGCTCGAAAATTCCAAGGCTGCGCACCGGAACTTCACATATATCCCCCTATAGCATCTACCCTGCCCCACTTCATCGCCATTTCTAAGCCCTTAAAGCCCAACCCGACGGGGGTACACCTACTAGGCAGTGGGCAGGACACCCGGGCCTACCTACCCATGGGGCTCACCACACCCTGTATGCTCGAAAATTCCCAGGCTGCGCACCTGAACTTTGCATATAGCCCTGTATATAGTATACCCATTACTGGCTACCGGGCCCCACTACATCGCCATTTTTAAGCCCTAAAAGCCCAACCCGACGGGGGTACACCTACTAGGCAGTGGGCAGGACACCCGGACCTACCTCCCCATGGGGCTCACCACACCCTGTATGCTCGAAAATTCCAAGGCTGCGCACCGGAACTTCACATATATCCCCCTATAGCATCTACCCTGCCCCACTTCATCGCCATTTCTAAGCCCTTAAAGCCCAACCCGACGGGGGTACACCTACTAGGCAGTGGGCAGGACACCCGGGCCTACCTACCCATGGGGCTCACCACACCCTGTATGCTCGAAAATTCCCAGGCTGCGCACCTGAACTTTGCATATAGCCCTGTATATAGTATACCCATTACTGGCTACCGGGCCCCACTACATCGCCATTTTTAAGCCCTAAAAGCCCAACCCGACGGGGGTACACCTACTAGGCAGTGGGCAGGACACCCGGACCTACCTCCCCATGGGGCTCACCACACCCTGTATGCTCGAAAATTCCAAGGCTGCGCACCGGAACTTCACATATATCCCCCTATAGCATCTACCCTGCCCCACTTCATCGCCATTTCTAAGCCCTTAAAGCCCAACCCGACGGGGGTACACCTACTAGGCAGTGGGCAGGACACCCGGGCCTACCTCCATAACTGGTATAAATTTGGAGTGTGCAACCTTCGAATCCTAAAAAAATCTTTGACGAATCTGTTTCAAAATTAAGATCTTTTGCTGTTAAGAATTGTTGACAATAATCATTTCAATTTTGAAGTTTATTTTATTATGGTTAATAAATCGTCCACCCCCAAATACGAAACTCATTGGTATAAGAATTATATAAGTTTTATAACTCTTGCTTGAATATATTCATTGTTGTAACGGCACTTTCGATTGCCGTCACCAACATTATCAAGCTTCGCTAGGAAAAAAAGGAAATTATTTACGCGGAACTTAGGAACAATTGCTAAATTTATTGTTACAGTAAGAGTAACAACGACAAATCTGGAGAACAGTGGACATTAGAATGTATAGCTGGTTAGTGGGTGTAGGGGGGGGGGGGGGGTAGAATCGAGCAGTTCAATGTATTTAAGGGGAAATAGGAAATTATGAACAGCTGCCTAATTTATTGTTAAAGGGACAGGGGAACAAAGACACACTTTGGAAACTTTGAAATATATTGTGGGGCAGGGTGGGTGTGGAGGGGGTGGTAGAGGTAATCAATTCATTTAATTTATTCAAATAAAGAGCACAGGAACACGAATTACTCTCAAATGGTATACTGCGCTATTGCGTTCTACTGCTACTGCGCTACTGCCAATTTCAAAATTTGTTCTACTGCCAACTTCACAATCTGTTCTACTGCTACAGTAACTGCGTTACTGCGCTACTGCCAACTTCACAATTTGTTCTACTGCTGATGTGCTACTGCGCTACTGCGCTACTGCCAACTTCACAAATTTATCTTACTGCGCTACTGCGCTACTGCTAACTTCACAAAATTATCTTACTGCGCTACTGCGCTACTGCTAACTTCACCTACGTAAGACACAAGGCATATTATTTAACCCTTAAAATGTCAGCAAAATAACTGAATCCAAAAATGTCTGTTTAAGCATAGAGGCAAGCAGTATGGACCTAGACAAGACTGTTCCTATAGAAGCAGTCTGATCTGGATCTACATTATTTGTCGAAGAGGCTTCAAAACATTTCAGCAGATGACAAAAACAGACGATTTTTTGTGAGTGGCGCTTTTCGGGTTAATAATTGCGAGTTCAATGTATATACTGTCACGATTTTTATGAAATGCATACACGTTTGCGCGGCTCAAACAACTAGTTAACTCTACTAAATAACTAGAACCTGATTTCCCTTCTTGAGCAGACAAAACAGCCGAACCACGTTCACGGATATGAATATTAAAGTAGCCGCCATTACAGTGACTCAAAGCTCAATTATATCTGTCTTGTAGCCAACTAAAATGCTTGATCGATTTTCAGCTCTGTAGACCAAGTTTTTCAAACATTTAGGTTTCGGTTTAACCGAACCAAAAGAGATTCTTATTATTTAAATTGCATAAGCTAGCAGAGACTTTGATAAAAACAGAAAATAGACGCATATGATTTTTTTACTCTTAACTACATAGTCTCTCTCCTTGAGAGACTATGTAGTTGATATTGAAGTGCATGTTTTGAGAGACTATGCAGTTGATATTAAAGTGCATGTTTTTTTTATAAAGGCCTTTGGCCGAAATATTGAATTAAGAGTATAATTACCATATGTGTTTAATATTGTTTCCTATGGAAATTTAGGCCCAGATAAGAAAATTTTATTTGCGTAAAAGTTTAATTATTTTCTTACCTATTAATTTAAACATGTGTTTTGGGTGCTCAAAAGAACCGTCTCAGTGAGACGGTTCTTTTGAGTACCCACAACATATGTTTTGGATGAGAAATAAAGAAAATAATTTTTCAATACGCACTCTTATCTGGAGGCCTGGGAATATAAGTGAATACTATTACAAAATAGACTGAATATAACCAGCGTTGCGGTACGTATGCACTGAATTTAGCACGGCCATAGATATCAAGATGAAATACCACTGAATGCGGCATTTCAATAGACAAGGTCTGCACTGTTTGCTAGACAATAACGATCTTCAGAGAAAGAAAGCATTAGTTTTTCGAAATTCCAATGGTCTACAGAGGGTTGAATGAAAGAAGCTACACTTACCTATTGACTCCTTTTCATGTAGTATAGCCACAAATAAAATAAAAGTGCAGATATGTTTGCAATATATGCATAAAGTGAGTTTATAAATAAAGCGGAGTGTTCGGTTAAAGTATGGATCTTAATTGCATAATTTTATTTGAATCACTTGGTTGTTTCGTCAAAATTAACAACAGATACAGATCAGACTGAAAAGATGAACAGGTGCTCGGTATAGTTGCGGTCTCTCGATATTTAAAAAATGACAAAATTATAAATAAATATTGTAGAGCAGACACTAAGATAAGAACCCTTGATTTTGAACATGGTTGGAAATAATGTGTCGTGCCAGTGCAAATGAAACAAGATGAACAAGTTGCTTTTTATCGCTCACCTTAGTTTTGTTTGTGCTTCTTATATACAGGTATCATATGGAAACTGGCCATGCCCAAGGTGACCACCGGGTAGGGATTTTTGGGACATTTGAACAAACTTGGTAGAGGTCCACTGGATGGTGCTACATACTAAATACCAAGACTCTGAAGCCCAGGTCCCACAGAGCTTGCGACCGCGGCGCGACCTCTCGGCGACTGATTTTGATTGCTACCTCTGCAACCACTGCGACTGTTTATTCGATCACTGGTATGGTCGCCGACTAGTCTCTGATCTGTCGCACACCAATCGCCGCCCGTTCGGCGATCGTTTAACAATTAGGCGGCGATCGGTCGGCGACAGATCGGCGACTGATCGGCGATCAGTCGGCGACTGATCGGAGACTGGTCTGCGACTGGATGGAGACTGTTTTATCATCAAATTTTAAGAAATAAAGTGTTTGGAAGGAATAAAGCAATTTCTGTGCAAGTTGCCATCATGATGATATATTAGATAAGGTCGTTTCGTTTACAACATATCAGAACGCTGCAGGTGTGGTTGTGATGATTCTTCTGGGACTTACTAGCTCTGAGCTTACATTTTCAGCATTTGATATATCCAGCTCGACAGCTGAGATCATCATCAGGATCAGGAGTATGAATTTCAGTAGTAGTCTATACCGTCTGAGTTGGTACTGCTGCCTTTGTTGACCACCTCTATGTCCCATGATGCACACACTTCTAACACTTGTGGTGAAATGATGTCAGGAATGCAAGATAGCCTCAAGTTGAAGCTGGCACTGCAACCTGTCGTGGAACAGTCGCCGATCGGTGGCCAGTAAGTCGCCAATCAGTCGCAGACTAGTTGCTGAAGACTTATGTATTCATGAAATCGGTCGGCGACAGATCGGCGACCAATCGGCGACTCGTCGGCGACTGATCTCTGACTTCCAGAAAACCTTTGCAACTAGTCGGCGATCGAAATCAGTCGCAGCTAGACTTTTGTGCATGCTCAAAAGACTGGCTGCGACTGATTTTGTACAGCGACCGATCGCCGACCTTGCTGCGACCTTTGTAAAACCTCGCGGCGCGGTCGCAAGCTCTGCGGGATCGGGGCTTAAGGCGGGTTATTTCAGACAATATTTTCAATTTAGGATTGCAGGTTCGTATGTTTTAACTGTATAACTTATTTCCCACTTATCCGTTTATCTGAAAGCATTTATTTTTCCCTTACCCTTGTGATTTTATTTTTAGCAGATTGTTCTGCTTTCTAAAGGTATACTTTAAGAGAATGATTCAGAAAATGCATGGTTACCATGGCAACCTATATTGCCAATCTTAAGAATGGGGATGTACTACAAAATCAATTACATCTCAGTTGTTGCTAGCCCATCCTCGTTTACCCAGGGGTGAAGCATTCCGTTTCACTCCTTTCATCACCCCTGGGATAAATCGCTAAAAACCGTCGTTTCCTATGAATATTCATATCAGCGGGGATCAGCAGCCAATCAAAATGTTGGTTATATGATCGCTACTCTTTTATGTGGAGGTGATATTGTATTTTTCGATACTTAAAATAGCTCGAGAGGAAAAACCAATATAATTTTGTCATCCTGCAAGATATTCAAGGCGTTGTGTGCTAACTTATTTGATTAATGGAACCTGAGCATATCGAAATCGCATAACAAAACCAACCCTGATCTATACTCAGTTAGGGCATGCGCCTAGTCCGATAAATCAGATCTGTCCATGCAGAACATATGGGTCCTTGGCTTAGAGCACAACGAAGATTTGCCCTCAAGCTGATCGGAGTCTTCACTGAGAGCTTTGGTTTATTCATACGGCAGCTTAATTATCATGTGTCTTGATGAACAACTCCGATGGTCGTGACGGACAGTAGTAAACTTTAGTGCATATTTGAAATACTTCTTCTGAAGACTTATGAGAAACTCTTCCGAACGTTCGAGCAGTTAGAAAGGCTGAATCTCGGAGGACTGAATCAAGTATGTAAATGCAAAAAACAAAAACATATTTGACCTCTATATTTTTTCTGGGTTTATCCAGAACTAGGTAAGGTATCTTGCCATGACACAACGCACCTCCAGTATCATCTGCATATTTTAACAACGAAATTCCTTTGACAGTAGCCTTTGAAAGTTTTAATATATAAATGAACCTGCGTACCCAAATTTCTATAATCTACCACTGAGGAAATGATGTGCGCCAAGGGTAGACTCAAATCAGCCTGTCGCGTTCTACGCTTTTTAGATACATACAACTAAGGATCGATAGCTTCATAGTGCGGCTACCGGTGACTGATCAGACTTCATGCATTGAGCTTTCAAAAGCGTTTTATTTTACATAAAGGTTTATGCTAACAGACTATAAATGCGGCAGAAATGTCATTATCACAGCGCGTGAACTGATGGAAGTCTTACCAACCTAGATTGTAACGAACGATATGATTGGATATCCCAAAATAAAAATAGAACTATGACATGGGCGCACGATTAAAATAGAATAAATTTTCTCATGGGTATACTGGGATCATCAATCAGAATGCCTCATTTATATCACGTGATAACGAGTTTAAGTAAGCTAGTTATCCCAGGGGTGATGAATGCAGTGTAACGGAATGGGTTACGCCTGTGTTGCCGAGGATGTTGCTAACCATAGCCACCTAAAATTGGTACCATATGAACTCAGTCACAGGTTAGATATTTTTAACATATATCGTTACAGAGCATATGAAAATCCAAGTTATCCACATTTTGAATTTCTATATTTGATGACCTTGACCTTCACATTAATTTTATTCATCTATTTGAGTATTGCTTTTCTTAACTGATGCGTAGTTCTTAATCCATTGACAAGTTGTTGTTTTCTTATAATCTTGCATGAACCTATCAAAATATTTTTCCGAAACATGTGAAAATCCCAGTTTTTCTGCATTTTTAATTTCTGCACTATAATATCTTCATTCATTTTATTATGCTTTTGTTAACCGACATTGTGTACTAAATGCAAGGAGGAGAGTTTTCTTCTTTTTCTTCTTCATATTTCCATCTAAATATTGTTCCAAAGTATGTTAAATTGCCATTTTCTACATTTTGAAATTCTACATTAGATGGCCTTGACCTTCACACTTCAATATCTTCATACATTTTAGTATTGTTCTTGTTGTGTTGTATTTAGTGTGTAGACCAGTGGTTTTCTAATTTTTCGTTTATGTACCATTCCAGACAATGTACCAAAACATGTGAAAATCCCAGTTTTTCCGCATTTTGAACTACTTAATTTGAGGACCTTGACCTTCATATTCAAATAACTTCATCAATTGGAGCATTGCTTTCTTGAACTGATTCGTTAATCTCATTCCATAGGCTAGATGGGGTTTTTTTTCATAATAATCTTGCATGTGCCTATCCAAATATTGTTCCAAAACATGTAAAAATCCAAGTTTTCTGTATTTTGAATTTCTACATTTGATGACCTTGACCATGACATTCATTTTGTCATCCATTTGAGTATTGTGTTCTTTAACCTATGTGTTGTTCTTAATCCATAGACAAGTGTTTTTCATGATCTTGCATGTAATAATGTTCCAAAACATGTATGAATCCCAGAATTTCTTCATTTTGAATTTCTACATTTGATTACCTTGATGACCTAGACATTGATCTTTACATTTGAATGTCTTCATCTATTTGAGTATTGCTTTAAATGTTTGATGATGTGTTGTTCCTAATCCTAGTAGAGGAGCCAGGGTTCAAAAATGTCAAAAATAAGCATTTAGGTATGTCCCCTTCTTAGCAGAATTTTCACTTGTTTTATCCTTTAGTACATAGTACAGGCAGTATGAAACCAGATATTGCACTCAATTTAAGTCTTGCAAACATACCTGTAACAGTGTGTTTATACGTTACCCCTCATTTTCTTAAAAACAAAAATATGTAATTAAGTCTATTTAGGTAGAAGTTGAAATGTTTAAATGAACAAAACATTCATGCAAACTGTAAGAACATGCTATTCTCTACACATATTGATGTTTTTAAAAGTTTTTTGGGACCATTATAATGTCATTTACGTTACATTTTCAAAAATACCCTTAAAATTATTGATATTTTGTTAAAAAGTTCCCTTTGACATTTTTTCAATGTGTGTTTAACTTCAGGATAACATGTATTTAAAAGAGCGTTAACTAATCATTTCAAAACTGCACACAGATACGTTCTAACATAAATACTTTGTCAGTTATAAGCTGTTTAATAAGATGGCCATAGATAAAACTTTATATAATTTAGAACCTCTTAAGTTTGAAAATAAGCGTGCAATTTTTTCTGTTAGCTTTTGAAAACCTTATGATAATAATTTTGATATCACCGACTTTAGAGTAATACTTAACAACATTTCTGAGGTAAAATATCATTTTGTTGTTCGATTTTGAATATGTACCGTATAAAACAATGTTGAAGACAAACAAATATTACTTAATAGCTTAAATTATACATCATTGGAAAGTTTATTTCATTAAAAAAGGGGGGGGTTGATTGGCATAAAAAGAACAATTTTTCCAAAAGAAGAAGTTATTAGTACTAATTAGGAGACTGTGTATATGGTTGTAAATTTTTCTTTTAAGAAATGGTATACTTCTTGACTTAAAAACAAAACCCACTGTTTGCTAATTTTTCTATGTTATGTTATGCAATTTATAAACTTATAAAATGATAAGTTTGATGCTACATCTCAACTAGGATACATTCCCTTAAGCTGGTTCAGTCATATTTGCTAAAGTAACATATATAACTATAAATAAACGAAATATATATCATGATTATATATTTGTCTCAACCGCTTTCCATATACAACTGAGCCTGAAAGCCTAAAACAAATTTAGATATTTGCACGTCTTTTTCTTTTAATTGAACAAAACAATCTAATAAGCTATTCAGAAGCAGCCAAAGCTTTGTGTCGAACCTGTTCACACTCATTACAATATATAAAATAGTAAATCACATAACTGTTCTATCAAATCAGATTCAATTATGATAAAATATCTAAGAATTTCTGAAATGATGTGTGGATGTTGGAAACTTTGTTCGTTGTTGCTTCTATTGATTGTGGGAGTTATGTATCAGACCTTTGTTTTCTAATTTGTTTCTAGTTCAGCAATCATCTTAACAAGAAAGAGAGCTGGTTGTTTCACTTTAATTAAATTGTAGATATCTGTGTTACGTGTCCCTTCCTTAAGATGCAGTGGTTCAGTCAAGAGGCATTGATTGTGACATTTCATAGTCATGTTCACTTATAGAAAGGAGACGATTGCTGGCAATCTAGACAGCATCACTCCTTTTTAATATGCAAAATAGTATGTTGTTTACGTTACAGTAAATTGAAGGAAACATAAGTGTTTGTTATCATTTATTTTTTAAGAGAGTGGCTCTGTTATGCAAATTGTTTAAGCCACATCTATTTATGCATATATCAAAACTCAGAAAGTGACTTTTGAATTTATTCTAGCTATGAAATTTAATTGCAGCTCATTCTTAACATGGCGTTCATTGTTTGATTAATGAAACTGATATTCCTTTTAACTTAACACTACTGATCATTTGTCAAAGCAATGCAAACTTTAAAACTTAACGGGTGATTGAAAATGAATTATTGCCGTTGAAGTTGGGGAAATCATCCATAAGGATGGGTTTTAAATGGCAAGGCAGTGATCATATCCAAGAAATCTAGATTTCTTAAGTTGTAATTTACGATACCAAATTTACTTTATAAAATTTCAACAGAGAGAAAATGTTAAAGCCAAATTTAATAAGGACGCAATTAAATTACTTTTAAAAGATTATTTACGTTAATCAGAATGTTGAAAGGAATAGCAAGCAATATCTTAGAGTAAAAATAGCAGTCATAAGATCAAACTTACTTTTAGCAATTAGTGCTAATATAGCTGATGGTAAGTTCTATCATAATACCATAGCAGTCATTTGACCCCTTTTTAAACAAACTGTTGCAGGAATCCTGTCAGTTGATTCCTTTTATGTGCGTTAAATAATAGACGAGTTGTAAACACGTCAGGGTATGGAGACAAAAAGGCATACATTAAATTATCAACTGTGCTAATAAAATAATAATTATATGGACAATAGAGAAGGCACAATAGTTAGCATCATTACTTCAAAAATAATAGATTTATTTTCTTGTCCTTTGGGATCATGCGTTTCATTGTGTAACTTTGAAACTATTAGAGGGTCACTGATGAAGCCTAAATGGCAGAAACTAGCTAGTCTGGTCCAGGAAATATGCACACTCTAGTTTCAGTTCTTTGGTGCAGTCTTTGCTTCCAAAGGATACACTTTTAAGAACATATTTGCATGTTATGCTAAGAAAGTATGCATAAACTTAACAAATAGTATGTATGCATGTTTAATTTGTCTGTCCCTTTTTTTATCAATCGTCTGCATAAGAAATTGTATTTCTTTCGATTCGTAAAAGTATCATGATACATCTCAGATAGTGATAACATTGTCTCTATTGCCAATTGCACTATATGTAAGTATGATACAGCATAGCATTTGTTGAGTATACCATCTGAAAGTATTCTTTGAAAGTAGCATAAGTATGGATTTTGTTTCTATTACATGAACTATCAATATACCATAAATATAGCATCGTTTAACTAGTCAAAGGTACATGTTTTATGGGTCTCAATTAGTTAGTTTTAAGGACTGAATGACGGTTGTTATGATTACTTATTGTGAATGTAAAAATAAATAGTGTCCTGCGAATAAAACAAACATTAAAGCCGATTCGATCACGTATGCTGATAAGCTATATAGCTAAAAAGCAAACGTCTGCAAACATTCTCGAATATATGATCAATCAAGTCCTATTCTAGAAAGTTGTTTGCTAAGGTCCTGATTATCGAAGTCTAATCATTTAGAAATGTCTATAATACTAAGAATGCAGGGGAGCTTTTCCAACTTATTAACAGACATGTGTCTGTTTCTAAAGTATTAAAATGGCAATTTAGAATAAATGCTGTCCTGTTTCTTTGTTTCACAAACGTGTAGAACCAGGCAACACAATGATTAAAGTAATGATCTTTATATGTTTGTCCTATACGTTACCAACATATAAATACTCTTTTTCCAAAGCGGACACGCTGTAGATACTAAAATAATATAGTCCCAAGGATAGCTAAGGTGGGTGCTAAATCAGAGACAGAAATCATCACGATTTCCACAAACTTCAGTTTTGTTTCATATTCCACCGATGAAGGTATCTTTAAGGTTTCACTTCTTGATTTGGAATTCTGCTTGGAATATCTTAATTTTTTAGAGTTTTAAGGTATATTCTGTGCCTCATTGTTCTAAATATAGCTGCTGTAACGAATAACTGTTTATAAATGCATATATTTCATGGCTCTTACACTGTGTGATGGATCTGACTATGTATCTATGTGCTTTTTATTTATTCATTCAGCTATTGACGGTGAAAGAAAATGTCTTGTATATGTCATTTAACGCCATTTAATGCAGTAAAAGAAGTAAATACATGGTAGTGGCACAGATTTTAAAGAATCATTTAAGCGTTTTGGAACAATTTAGTTATAAATAATAAATAGGTATCAATTATCCTATTTACACGATTCCTAAAACGTATACTTAATGGCATTTATTTTCAAGCTTTTGCTTTAAACCAAATATGATTTTGTTGATGTTGCATCTCATTTATATTAAATGTTTAAAAATACAATATTTCGATTCTAATTTTGAGCACTAAGATGGTAGTCAATTTCATTTTCACCTACTAGCTGTTTGAATGCATATACACATAATATTGCACAAACATATTGTTTTAAAAGAAAGTTACGTATATAACAGAACTTCCAGGTGCCCAAACTATTATTATTATTCTGCTATTAAGCTGAATCTTATTAAGATATCAATCATACCGATATGTAAGAAAACGATGCAGATGATAATGACACTATACTAGGAGTTTCCTTATAATCTAATGGTAACGTATTAGACTTGGCTATTGCATGATAAATTCACATGTTCATCAAAAGCTAACAGCCATTTTATAATATATAAAGTAGCCAAGAAAATCTTAATGTACAAAAATCTCCCTCCAAAAGTCTTTTGCAGCCCATGGCCAAGTAAACAATAGTAATATATTTGAATGTAAGTAACGTATATAACAATTACGTAAGCTTAAGTCATTTTAACTAATTGTCAGTTTGGTGCTTTTAATTAAGCTACTGTAAAGCAATATGCAGATAGTAGGAAATGTGACCTATCTAGTCTAAATAACTTTTCTTTTCAGTAATGTAGCGAACAGCCTATTACATGAAGCCTGCATGAGGGTAGCTATGGTTACCCAATGAATAAACATCTTTTGCAAGACTTAAAATTTGTGCAATATCTGTTTTCACACTTCTGAAACACCATAGTAACTGAGAATAAAGTCTAAAATTCTGCTACTTTCCGGCCACCTTTTTCCATTTTTTGAATCTCTGGCTCCTCTACTATCCATAGACCAGTCTCTTACTTACTTACTTTCATTTATCCATCAAAATATTGTTCCGATACATGTGAAAATCCCAGTTTTTCCAAATTTTCAAATTCTACATTTGATGACCTTGAACTTGACTTTCACTTTTCATCTATTTGAGTATTGCTTTTGTTAACTGTTGTGTTTTTATTAATTCATAGATTAGTCGTTTTCGTTTGATTTTTCATGTAAAATATTGTCCAAAAACATGTGAAAATCCCATTTTTTGTATTTTTTAATTTTTACATTTTATGACATTGACCTTGACATACTAGTGTAAATATATTCATTCATTTTGCTTTGGTTAGCTGCTGTGTTGTTTTAAATACAAGGACCAGTGGCTTCCTTATTGTTTCTCATCTAAATTCATTTTCATTAATAACATGTTAAAATCACAGTTTTGTCCTCATTTTGAATTTCTACATTCGAAGACATTGACATTGACCTTTACATACAAATATCTTAATCCATTTGATTATTGCTTTGAGTAACTGAAGTATTGTTCTTAATGCTTAGACTAGTTGCTCTCTTTCTTTCTTGCGTTTACTCATCTAATTATTGTTCTAAAAAATGTGAATAATCCATTTTTTTCCACCTTCGAAAAGTCTACATTTGATGACCTTGACACTGATCTTTACCTTCAAATAGATTCATTCATTTTAGTATTGCGTTAGTTAACTTATATGTTGTTCTTAATGCATGTAACACTTGCTTTCTTATTACCTTTCATTTATACATCCAGATATTCGTCCAAAACCTGTGAAAATACCAATTTTTAAAAAATCATGAAAAGGAGTTTTTATGACCTTGACCTTGACCTTATATTAAGAATTTCTCCATCCAGTTTTTATTATTTCTCACCGAAGACATATTGCTTGTTATATTCATATCAGTGGTTTTCTTGTACACTGTTGCATAAGTTATCAAAAACTGCTTCAAAATATGTAACAATCCCATTTTATCCACATTTTGAAAATTGTTAAATTCTGCATATTTTCACAGTCACGTGCTACTCATGTGTGTAATATACCTTATGTTTTCCTATTCTCTCTTATAGAGCAAAATTGGTACAGTATACAGGCATGTTAGTTTTAGAAATTTGATGAACACATATGGACTGAATGGTCAGCCAAGTATGCCTATTTTTCATTCTTTCTTTGCATTTTCTACAAAGCTTAGCTTGACATCATACCCTGGTTACTATGATAATTGGATGTCATTTTGAAATTTTTAGGCTTGTCTTGCTGTTTGGGGGTCATACCTGCTTCACACACAAAGAATGAGAAAAATCCAAGACGTAGCGTGCCGGACCCCTATGGGAATTTTTTTATTCTTGCAGAGAATCCATGTTAAATCTTATTTGCATATTCATGAATATTGAAAAGGAAAACCTTTGAAATAAGGGAAAATCATAAACTAAACACCATAAATAACTAATTTCAGCCCATAAACTATCACAAAACCGCAATTGCAGTCTATATCATTAGCGATGCAATTTGACACATCCTTTCATCTTGTGGCCATATATAAAAAATATCTCATTTGTATATTCTGAATATTAATGAAAACGTAAAAATTAGGACAAAACCATTGGATAAACTATTACCCCAATGGGTAACTAGTCCTACATTGGACCCCTAGGATTATTTCTTATTGACGTCAAATGGTTAAATGAAGCCCCTTAAAGGCAAAAAATTATGTTCTCCAATAATAAATCCATTATAATTATGTGGAATTGCATGGTATCCATGTCAACCCGTTATGCTATTTTAAAGAATGGGGATGTTTACAAAAATAACTCATATCTCAGCAACTCATCATAGAACACTAAGCTTAATATCAAATTAAACCAAAGACATAGCACTTTTACTAACTGGTAGGGCATCCAAATTATCTAATTTGAATACAGCAACTCATCCTAGAACACTTAACTTTGTATCAAATAAATCCAAAGACATAGCACTTTTACTTAATGGTAGGACATCTAAATTATCTAATTTGAATATTCAAGAATTTCAATGAAAACATTAGAAGGGAATAAAAAGAGTATGGAAAAATTAAGGTGGTATACTTACAATATTACATCTATTGATAATTGCCTTAAAGGGTCAAACTTGATATCAAAGTAGTTCTATGACATATTTCTCTTACTTTATAGGCAGATATAAAAACAAAGTCATTTGAATATTCATGAATATTAATGAAAACATTATAAACCATCTCAGCTATCGATAAGTCTGTAAGTCAGAACCGTCATAGAATCTGGGTGTGCAATTAAAGATGAAAGCAATTTTGCCAATCGTGATTTGGTTGATCACCAAGCATGCAGTTTTGCTGCTTTACATTAATGTTCCCTTGAATAACATGTAGCTATCTGTGTATGGAATAATGGAGTTTCTTTTTGGTAATTCAGGGAAACAATAAAACATACATGATAGAGTTTTAATGTTCAAAATACAACATGAAATCTTTAATAATAAACCAATACTGTATTAAGGGACAGAAATTTGCGACAGTTTACGGTTTTGAAAACATCAAGTAACCGTATTTGCAACCTCATCTGTAAACTTATTCCCAAACTGGAACAAGACCCTGTACAACATAGCCCCAAATTTTGATTTTATTTCGTTCAAGAACGTTATCCTAAAATTGGAACGAGTCCTTTTCACAATTATGCTGAAGTTTATCTCTTTCCCTTTCTTTAACCTTACCAATAGGTCTGGTTTAACAAGAATGGGAGAGGGGGCGTAAATATGTTAATACTTTCTTAATCATCAAACTGCTTTTGTCATAAGAGCAAACGCTATAAACCCTGATCAGAGGATCAGTCTGACCTTGGTTCATGTCGTTTACAATACAGGCTACCTGGGTTCAAAGACGACGATACAGCATTTTGGAATGCAGTTCTGAATAAAACTCCATGTACTCTGCGTTGATGGAGGCACAAATATGCTGTGACGTTGGTCGTAACCTTACAAACCTATAACTCAGATCAAAAAAGCTAAAGCTTTTCCAGTAATCTTTGAGTCTACAAACTAAAATTTTCACGAAGCATTGAATCTGAACTTGAGTTTTACGTCACTCATCTTTTCTTTGTATAGTTTGTCAAAAGCCTCATTCATTGCAACCGTGAAGTGATTCTTCCAATCTCCTATTTGACCTGAAAGTAAAGATGGCCTGTAGTTAAGAGTGCGTAACGAAAATTAAATTTTCTTATTTCTCAACCAAAACATATGTTGTGTGTACTCAAAAGAACCGTCTCAATAAGACGGTTCTTTTGAGCTACCAAAACGTATGTTAAAATTAATGGGTAAGAAAATATTTACAATTTTACGCTAAAAAAATTTGCTTATCTATACCTGTGTGAAAAAAATATCATTTACTCTCTCGTTTTCTGGTGGAAAACAATAAGTTTGGGGTTGTCTATTTTTTATTTTAAGGGGACACGGGTCACGTTTCCAAATCGTGATGTATTTCTGCATTTCTTGAGTAAGTTTCGTAATTTGCGGTCTACCATCGACAAAACATTCTAAAATGACATTTTTGTAGTAAAGGGGGTTTGAAAGATATTTAGTTTTATGGATAGGTTTGGCATTGGCATGCCTTCAGGTCGTCTCTTGAGTCTGCCTTTTGAATTTCCAAACATAAATGCAAGTCTTCACGTTCGAGTCTTAAAATTATCACAGAAAAACACACATATGGATAGTTTATCTCCGTTTTAACCATTTGTATTAATATGATAGATTTTCCAATACAGATAAAACAATAAGGATAAGATTGTCCATTGTATATTATAAGGGGTCTCGGACATAAATCTCCAAATAATTATGGACTTCAGTCCTTGAAGATTATATTCATCTTAGCAAACAGTGCAGGCCCTGATGAAATGTCGCGTTTTGTGGCATTTAATCTATTTCTTCACTGTTTGCCGAAGTACCCCATTAGGGCTTTCAGGCATACAAAAGGGATAGCATACCTTTTCGGAACATATTAAATCCGTTTTTAAAGACTTTGTCTGCAATTGGTCCTTTATAAGCCTTCTCAACAGCCATCTTATCAAAATGACATTTCTCGTGTATAGCTTTACAGAGTTCATCATTTTCAGGAACTCCTAAAAATGCAGCTATTTTCTTGATTTCTTCTAAACCATTCTGAAAAATTCAACACTCTTTTATACAGAGGATCTTACATGAGTGCTCATATTTTATTGAATTTATTAAACGAGTTGGGGAATAGAGATAAAATGCGAGGCTTGCCGAGCATTTTATCTCTTTTTCGCAACGAGTTTAATAAATTCAATAAACAAGAGCACGAATGTTAGATTCTATTTATCATATGGCATTAAGATTACTTTGAAATCTCATTTCTGCCGTAAAAACGTTACACTTTTGTCATTATGTACGCAACGTTGTTATGGACGTGATAACGTTTCCCGTAAATCTATACACCACTAGTGGTTTGTCGATTTTATTGCATGGCGTTACTTTACTCCCAGATGCGACGTCATTTGATAAGATACTTTAAATAAGTTATTTTGCATCTATAAGTGACATGTTTTAAAAGCGAATTTCACAATGGATGTACACGTATTAAGAGTGATTCACCAGGAAGGGCCCATTCTGGAACCAAAGACGAGTATTAAATATTTGCACCTCATGGCAGTGTTTATTAAACAGTTATTTCAGATCTGTTTGGTAGTATATTCATAACTATTACTTCAAAGTGCTTAGAAGGTCTCACAGTACTAATACATTTTTCTATATAGTTTAATGCTCAAAATTCAATCGTTATTTCTACAGGACACCTCCTTGATCATTAATCAACACTCATTCCTAGTCAAAAACTCAAGAGATACAAAATTAACAGTGAAAGCCCAGATTTTGACAGATTGATTTTCTAAAATATTTTAGAGTTTGTGGAGACCAATTTCCTGCTGCTCCGACCCAAGGATACACTGTCCTGGAAAAATACTCTTCCAAAAGTGGAATCAATACAGAACTAACTGAAACTTACAGGAGCTGTCTGTCTAAAGAAGAGCTTTTGGTAAGTAAAATAAATCATGACCAGGTATCAGCAGAGCAAAGATTTGGGTTGACCAAAGTACGCCCGTACTTGTTTCTTATGTGCATAAATCCTATTGCACCCACACTCATTGTGCCTACTGGTACAGTGATTACTTAGAACGACTTAGTGTACTATTACAAGAGGCCTATATTGCCAAAACCAGCTCCAGCTGAGCTTATGACAAAGTTCTATGGCTGCCGTTCTGTTCTTTACACAAGTACATGTATTTATGTGTCCGCATTGCTTCCTTAGTGCGTTGGTATGTAATTAGAAAAGTAAGTAATTATGATCAGGAAATACCACAACCTTATACTGCAGACCAACCCACGGCACCGTTTGGAAGAGCCTCAGAACACTGATATGTCATCAGGAAAACAATTAAAGTAAAGCAACCGTCTCTCTCTCTCTCTCTCTCTCTCTCTCTCTCTCTCTCTCTCTCTCTCTCTCTCTCTAAGGACACAAAGTGCTGAATAACAAACCAGTGACCAAACACAGAACCCTCACAAACAATGGGAGCAACAATAAACAATGAATCAACAACAACAGAACCACCGCATTAGAACGGACAGCAGCCCAAGCCACTGCATGGGGGCTTAAATGCATTTTACTCGTACCAAATTTTCGCCCTAGAAAATGTTGTTGATAAAACACACAAAAAAATGTTTAGCTCGCAAGGAGTTCTGGTTTTGTGATAAAGTGCTCTGTATCATTTCAAGCGCTGCACAAACGATTGATAAAGGATCTTACATGGTTGCTCATGTTTTATTGAGTCGGGGAAAAAGATCAAATGCAGGCTTGTCGAGCATTTTATCTTTTTTTCGCAACGAGTTTAATAAAATCAATAAAACATGAGCACGGATGTTAGATTCTATTCATCATATGACATTAAGATTACTTTGAAATTTCATTTCTGGCGTTTTCTCATTTAGTATGCAACGTTGCAATGGACGTCATAAGGTTTCCAGAAAACTGTTAACCACTAGTGGTTTATCGATTTTATTGCATGGCGTTATTTCACTCCCAGATGCGACGTCATATGATAAAAAATATAAAAGATACCTCTTTCAGATCTTCGAAGTAAACTAGATGAATATCGAAATCCCCTTTCTCCATCTCTTTGTCCATATTACGAACATAGTCAAACCAATCTCCATACTCCACTATAACAATTTGAAAGACCATTACATTCGACACATCTACAGGTTATTGTCATATCGACTTTTCATCTAAGATCCACATTTTTGCATTTATTTGTAAGTATGGGCCAATTTGTGTTGTGTTTTAGATCAGTTTTCTTATCATTGTGTTGGAGAGGAGAGGGGCTGATGATTGGCGTAGTTAAAAAAGATTAAAAAAAGAGATTCATGAGGCCGTGTTTCGCTTATTTGCGTCCTGTTACATGAGATGTTTAAAAACAAATATATTTAGTTCTGGCAGCAATATTTATCATTCTAATGCACTTGCTTTTGTAACTCGATGTCTGATTGGATAACGTCAAAAATTTGAGACAGTATATCCTGCGATATACTGTAGGAAATAGTTTGACGTCATTAATTACGTCACATTTGGTTGGATGACATGCTGCTTTATTTGGCTTTCAACGCTCAAATTTGAGACCAAACTGCAGAAATGCATTAGAATGGGGATAACCATATTCAAAATAATTCATTTGGAGAGGTATATCGTCGGATATACGGTCGGAAATCACGTTTTAAAACTAAATTTCCGACCGTATATCCGACGATATACCTCCCCAAATGAAAATCTTGAATACAGTTGCCCTCTAATTAAAACACTCTTTTTATGCAATTAAGATAGAAAACAAACTGAGGAACATTTGTGTGAATCTATTTTTCGTTTGGACCAGTGTTTCAGGAGGAGTTACTTTTATATTCAGCTCAAGTGGCCATTTTGTTCAATGGAGAAAAATGTTTTATGAAACTTTGGTAGAGGGTATTAATTGGTATTATGTGGAAAATTGTTACCTATGGCTCTTAAGGAGATATCGTATTTAGGGCATGTGTTTAAGCTCTGGTGGTCATTTGTTAATTGGAACAGTTTCACAGTGCAAAAAGGAGAATTAGGAAGAACATTTGTGTAATTTGATTTTCATTTTGGTCAGTGGTTCAGGAGAAGATGGCGTTTGAAATTATATTCTATTTTAGCATGTGTGGTCATTGGGCTCTGTTTGTGCAATTCTGGTAACTGTGCATTATGAGGAGCATTTGTATAAATTTGGACCAGTGGATCAGGAGCAGAAATTGAAAACATATTTATTTTTCTATTTTAGCTCTTGCGGCCATTTAGTTCAGTGGAGCAAAACAATCTGAAGAAAGCTATTTTAAAACATGCATTTGCAGCAATCTGATCATCAGATATTCGCTGGAAGACCTCCTATAACATATGTATGAAAATCTCAAAAACTACTTTACCCTCTAGTGTCCAAACATAGAATGCACTATTAGAAAACATTTATATTTCACTCAGATACTAGCTTTGGGAAGTCAAATAGAAAACAGGGTCTGAATTTGTGTTGAGGTCAAAGGTTGCTGAGATTGGCATGTAGCATATATACTACATTGGGCATTAAGTTTTCATGACATGATTTTAAAGGTGAATAACTCAAGCTCCAATTATAATTTCAGGAAACATTTTTGGATGACAATTTGGTGTAAGAGAAAAAAAAATATTTTATATATATCATGTTTATCTGAAAAGGTGAAGTCAATATCCCAATTCTTATTTTTGATTTTTTTAATGTCCAATGCTTCATATATGATACATTTTCGTTTTTGAACTTTGGCGAACTTTGGTGGCTGATAAAACCCATTTCAGACAAATAGTCTCAACTGAAATGATTTATTGTAGTTGCCTGACATCTTAACTGTCTTTCTACCAGTTGAACTTAACTTTCAAGCCAATATCCTGGTCATGGCGCCAAAAAAGAAGAATGTAGCATACATGATACACTGGGCACTAGAGGGTTAAATGTAAAATCAAAATAAAACCATGCATTTTATTGATATGTTCTTACGTTTGCCTTCAATGTACAGTTGACAAAAATCTGTAAATTTTCCATCATACTTATATTGCTGAACCCCTTTATGGTGATGATAGAAACTCACTGCCACATCCTTGGGATTCCTCAGTGCCAAAACAATCTTAGTCTTCTTTTCTGAAACAAAAACAAAAATACTTTGAACCCCTACCTAATTTAGAATTTCCCACTCTATCAATTTGACAAGTCCATTTCCGTATTCGATTTTTTGGCTTTGCTCCGCGGTCTTCAACACATTCCATTCAATGATTTTAGTAATCATCTGAAAAAAACAATACTATCCTCTAACGCTTCCTTTGGTTTTATTGTAAAAATTATATAGCTAAATATCTTCAAACATTGCCTTGTGCAGGCGCGATACTCAAAGAATCCACCTGTCTGCTAAGGCGTGGTTTGTGTCAGAATACTAATAACTAACCATTAACCACTAAAACACTAACAATTAAACCCTCAACCTTCCCACAACTTGCTCTGTATGTGACGGCCATGCTTATGCATGCCCCGCCAAATTAAGGTTAATATACAATAACGGTTTCACACGAGAAACCCGGAAGGTATATTATTCTTTGGAAGCCTCAAGCAAAATTTCAAGGTAGGATGCTGGGAAAACTCAGAACACACACACATGTTCTGAGTCTTACGACACCCGAGTGGCGCCCTTCCCCCTAGGAATAAGCCCCGTATCCCCCTCTTAAAACCCCTTAACAATAGGTCATCTAATGACGAATGGCCATCTTTTGGATATGGAGTTAAAAAATTTAAGGAGCAAACAAGTGATATCTCTCATGGGATCATCAATCACAAAAGAACACCGACTCCTCACCACCCGCTCCACAAAATTGCAACTGAAATAGAAAAATATAATTAAGGAGGCAAAACTTTATTTCCAAAAGCTTGCCCTAGGGAAAGCTAACTTCGTAGACTGATGTCCGCGTCTTAGTAACACCGCCCGCAAGCACATGTATACAAGAACTGAACGGAAGTGCAGAGTGGAACCTGGATGTTGTCACCACTTGATACATCAACTTACAGCTCACCATTAGAGAGAGCGGCAAACTTAAACAAACGATAACAAAACTCCTTGCCCTTCTGGGTGGAATAAAAAATTACACTTTCAGGAACAGTGGGGGTGACTCTGTGCAGACGAAATTGTCACGTCAATCTCCACAAGGTTGAAACCTGTTTTAGAGCATTTTCAGATTTGAGTTTTAACTGGTCGCTAACTCGTGACATGGCTCAAACTGACCCATTTATACCGAAAGAATTTTCCCATTGTTATCAATCATTTTCTGCGACGCCTGATCTAGGTCTGCACCTTATGCATTTGTCCCATAAAAAGGACGCTAGTCGTATATGGGTTACGTATACAAACGTACGTTTAGGGTTCAAAATGTGGATCGCTATACTGTGGTTGCATCTACTTAATTTCATTCATCATTTTCTGTGTACATCCACGGCATTTATTGTCAGCTTCCGCATGGGATCACAAAGTGGGACGCGTTTGGCTATAGTCATCTAGAACCTTACATCATTTGTGCCAGCACCAACGTTGGGATGTAGATGAAGGCTTAGACCTGCAGTCCCGCTAGATGCATGTAAATGAGTGTATATATGACTAAGAGTGACTTATAAGACTTACATGTAGTATACCATCTTGTAAACTGGTCTATTTGTTGACTTATTATGTTTGAATGCTCATTAAATTTTAATCATTAAAATAGCCGTTAATCATTATTGTAAATCATTAATCATAATTACATTATGAGGGCTTGCTGGTCTGGTCAAGACATCAGATAAACACTTTTAGTTGTACGATGACAAACAGTGCATACCCACACTATACAAAATATGTGTAAATTTCTAAGTGTACACCATAATTGGTGGCGGATGAATTGCCACTGGTATTGGTTTAACTTTTCAACGGCTTTAAAACTACATTGTACACGTATGTTCTGTTCGATAATAACAAGTAGCAGTTTTTTTAACATCTTTCACCAGAGAAATATCGGCCTCAAGTTGTTCTAGTAGGATGAATAAGTGTAAGTTTACACCAAAAGGGGTGGCAGCTTAGCTTAGCTGCTACCTCTTTTGGTGCTTACTTACACGCATTTTACAGTGTGCAAACGAGATGTATCATCTTGTCATCTTGGTCTTTGCTGTTTTGTAGACAAAATATGCATGACGATGTTTGTAAATAGCTCGGTTTAAAATCGGTTAAAAATGTACAATTCAATTTAACCTTTAAAAGCGTATCTACATTTAAAGTTGACATTTAAATGTCATTGACAATCTTAATTGTCTGTCGCAGTGGTTCACATAGTCAGACAATTTTCTCCCAGCCTGGTACGTCAGGTCCGGTTTTGGAGCAGGACATTTATATATCTGACTTCCACTATCTTTTCAACTGATTAAGTTGAATAATCGTGGGAGAGGATTACCCCAAAGACCATTAAAATCTTGTTCCAAATTATTTCTCAAAATGAACCAGTTGTTTTTGACAATGATTAAGTATCCCTATTTATGTATAGAAAAACATAACACGCCCCCTGGCGGGCATCTTTGTTCAAAATTATTTTCAAATTGGACCAATTGTTTTGACTATCATTAAATGCAAAGGAAAATCTAACCACAACTCAGTGGTTATATCACCAGCCATCGTATCTGTGCAGTCTGATCAGCACCTTTGTTATTAGCTCTCTGGCTAGTACGATGGCTACCTTTGCAATTTTTCAATTTTCTACCTAGTCTCTGTAGTTGACCAGGCTGTTTTGAGCATCACATGGCCACAAACACGGAAGACAGGTTGCAAAGAGGCTCTATGTTCTGTGAATTATCATAGTCTGTAAGTTATTCAAAAAGTAATAACTCTTAAACAATCTAGTTGATTGTGACATCAATATAATACACCCTACCCTTTAGCACCATATCATGGTCTATATACATGTAGCTCAATCTGATGAAAAATGGAAATAAAAAAAGAACCACCTCTTTTCAATTTTAACTTGGTATTTTGTAACTTCAATATAATATATGCTTTATCACATTGAGGTATTTCTATCCACCAAGTTTCAGCAAAATAAGATGAAAACTGTTGATGAAGTTCTCCAGAAAGAAATTTGTCAGTGGGAGTCCAACTAAAATCTGACGTTTTTTTTGTTTGTTGTTTTAGTTAATGAGAGGAGAGAGGATCCAAAATACGACTAAAAGTGGGCCACCATCGGATCCGCGCATGAAGTTTTCATGAAATGGATCGATTACAGATGGACCAACATTATACTGTTTTTCTCAAAGCGGACAATATATGTCAGATATGAAAAGAAACAAATTATTACAAGTTACATTCGTTGATTCAAACTTTAATAATTTAAATAAATAACCTTTAAAATATGGCCAAGTACAGGTGATTTTGTTACATATAGCAAAAAGAGGAAAGCATTGGCTCAGTGGCAGAGTACTTGATATGGGATCGAGAGGTTGTTTATTTGAGTCTCACCAGAGGCAATGTGTTGTCCATGATTAAGACACTTTATCCTCTGCTTAGTACTGGTTCAACCCAGAGGCAAAAATAGGAACACAGTGGCTCAGTGGTGGAGTGCTTGATATGGGATTGAGGGGTTGCTGGTTCGAGACTCACCAGAGGCAATACGATGACCTTGTGCAATACACTCTATCCACTGCTTAGTACTGGTTCAAACCAGAAAACATCCCCATATGATTGAAAATTGTTGACTGTGATGTGAAGCACCAACACAAACAATCAAAGCACTGAGAGTACTGGTGGGGACGGCTGCATTGAAGCGTTCAAATAGGGAGGTTGTTAGTTAGATATCTTTTCTATAACCTGCAAATGGAAACTGGAAGTCCCGTCTCTGATGTAGGGTCAAACATATTGCAACAAAGTGAAATGGGAAAGCAATCTTTCTGACGACATTGGCATTTGTTCATTGGACAAAAACAGCCTTTTTTGGGGAGAGTTTATCAAATGTAATCCATTATTGAACAATGCAAGAAACCAGATGATAATTGCTAACTTAAGAAGTGAATAATCAAACTTTATTTTCAAACGCTTTTATTATAGAGTGTTAAAATGATCCCTCAATAAATGTTTGTGAAAGCTCTTCAGGCAGGTAAGTGGTAAACAATTTTCTCTTAACTTTGTTTGGCACAACCAAAACTAAACAGTTGTAATTTGTTTCCTAATACCGTGGCATGTTTTTTTCTCCTTCAGATTTCCGTTTGGTTTCTGTTGGTTAAAGATCTTATGAGGATGAGGGAAAGTGTTTCCTAGTATCTTACCTAATACAAATCCACCCACTTATTCAAAGAAATCAATGATAATCAAGAACTGATTTGATAAAGTCCTGTCCACTTTTGTATATGTTTTTCCTACTTTTACTTAATCGCCACCATAGACATTATGTGCAAGCTTGAATGAAGTCTCTTAATGGCAGAGCCAAACCAATTGTATAATTTTGGTAGAGTGCATCATTAGGGCTAAGTTTGTGAAATTATTGTAAATTTTGGATCATTGGTTCAGGAGGAGAAATCATTCAAAGGCATTTCTTATCTGGAGCTTTTGCGGATCCATTTTTCGGTGGAGTGGAACTATTTGTGCAAAATTGGTAGAAGACACCATAGGGGACAGTTCTGTGAAATTAACTTGCTTTTGGGCCAGTTGTTCAGGAGGAAATTCTGTTAAAAGAAGTTTCTTAGCTAGAGCTCCGGCAGTCATTTTGTTCAAAAAGTGGAACATCTGGTCACGAACCTGAAGGCCTAAAGTCACAGAAAGTAAGAAAATGAAATAGTACATGTTCTTCAAATACAAATGGTTCTATAAAATAACTGGAATTTCTGCCCAGCAAGGAATTATTTCAATTTCGGAAACATAAAGAAATCACATGGGGCAAGATCTAGGGAATGCAGGAGGTGAGGCAAAATAGTTACTTTTTCTTCAAAAACACTGTAACTATTTCAGAGGCATGAGCAGGGCCATTGCCATGTAGAAGACAGATATGTTTAAAACCAGTGACAGGGCGTCGTTTCTGATATGTTTTAGGCGTCTCCAGTACTATATGTCTTTGTAGTCCTTTCCAGTGATGTTTTTGCCCTTTTCCACCAGCACTTTTATTGCGACTCCTTCACCAGAGAAGAAAATTGCATACCAAACCTTCCTTGCACTTAAAGACCGTTTGACAATTATTGGGCGTCTGCTATGTTTAGTGGCCAAGATTTTATTGCTAACCTTTCTGACCAGCTCAAATTAATAGACCCGATCTTCATCACCTGGGACGACATTGGCAAACTGCTTTTTGTCAAAAGTTTGAAACATTTTAAGCAGCTTTTCGGCCACTAAAACCCGTTGTCTGTTTTGCTCATCAGTCAACAGATGTGTCACCCATCTAGCAAATAAATTTCGGACTTTTAAATGTTTCTTCAAAATAAAGTGAACCGTTGATAGTGACATACCTACTTTACATGCAATATCACAAACTGTAAATCTGGCATCTCCTTCAATGATTTCCTTCATTTTTGAAACGATTTCTTTACAAGCTGCGAATTTTCGCCTTCCTGATTTTGGTGCATTTTTGATGGACTCTAAGCCAGATTAAATTTTATTTTTCCAGCGCCTAACTGTGTCATAAGACACACAAGAAGGTCCGTAAGTAGTAGAAAGTTCAATCATCAGCTGCTTTAAAGAACAGACAAGTTTTGAGCGAGCTTTGATGTAACCCCTTATTTCATCTTTCTGGTTGACTCTTCTACATGTACCAACTATTTTTATTACAGTGGTCAATGACTGCGTGTATTAATATGGCAAATTTTGTGTCTTACATTAAGTCTAACGTGTACATTTATACACCGTTGTGTAGACCTTAAATAAACCTATATAAGAATATGTATTGGTTTTTATCGTGTCCCACGTGGATATTGAGATATAGGACAATAAGCAATTCATTTCGAACATCCCTTGTAGGTACCATCATTAAAGTGTGCCCGCAAACGCTCACATTGTTGAACTCGCCACTGTTGTTCAAACCCAAATGATTCTAAAAAGGAAATAAGATGTCATAGATTTTGACCTCTAGCCTCAGAGAAATGAATATTTTTGGGGATATGAAGATATATGGATATTTTTTTCTGGATGGGGGGGGGGGGGTTCACCACGAAATTGGACTATATTTAGGTGTAATTTCTATGCATTTTAGGGTCTTTTCTTTACGTCAAGGATTTTTTGGGGGTTGCTAAAATTTCAAATATTTTTGAGGTCCTTGAAATTCCTGATATTTCTTGGGGGTGAATGGTAGATGCTGGGCTAGACCCTTCGTATGAAGAAAAAAAGAGTTACCCACCCCTCCCAAGCCCCCTGGGACACGCAAATACCCTTCTGTGACAAGAATACACTTTTACAAAGAGGCTCTGTCTACACTAAGAAATTGAAGCGGTTGATTGGGCAGGCTGGCTGACTGACTGATTGATTGACTGACTGAGAAAGCAAGCAGACATACAGCTATATTTTGCTGCATACTGCTCTAAAACACTGGTCAGCTTTTTGGCGGGAGGGGGGGTGTGGCACACTGATATTATCATATATAAGTAGGTTCTGTCCATTTTTGGAGATTCAAAATTTTGAATTACATTTTTTGTTGGGGGAGGGGGGGGGGGGGGGCAGGAGATCAGAAAAATAAATATGTTTGGAGATATGATGAAATTATGATTTATTTTTTTTACGTTTTGTGGGGTCATTTCTATCAATTTGGGGCTTTTTAAGGTCAATGTTCAGATTTGGAAAATGTTTTTGGGGTCGCTAGAGTTTGAATATGTTTTGGGTATGCCTGATATTCCTTATATTTTGGGGGTAAAGAGTAGATGCTGGGTCCAATGCCAAGCCTAGGTATTTAGAAAACTTGAAAGTATCCAAAATATGGTCAGGCACACTTACCACCTGAGATACTAGATAATCTAGCAAAACAGGCATACAAAAAAGTCAAAAGAGCAAAGAACGAAACAGACAGAAAAAGCGAGACAGACAGCCATTGGAAAGTGGACAGACAGAGAAATGGCTACATTATGCTGCTCACAGCCTTCAGAACATTGGACAGGCGCTCCAACCACCTGAGCTACTAGAAACATGTAAGCAGGCTAAACGAGCATATAAGTAAAAGAAGGAAGAACCAATGCAGACCGACAGACGGACGGATGGATTAACGGACAGACAGACAAACAGCTAGATTTTGCTGCTCACAACCTTCAGCACTTTGGTCAGGCGATCCTACTACCGTAGAAACTAGATAATTGTGCTAAATCAGCATACAGAAAAATAAAAAAAGCGAAAACCCAATGGCTACATTCTGATCTAACAGGGTTTTGATCCAGTCGTTTCAGCACACCAGCTACCTATCTTTTGTCATAGATGATTCTGACGTTTTGATTTTTAGGATTTCCGTGGACAAGAAAGCATATTGCAGAACCCTGCGGCCATGAACAACGCCAACAATGGTCACATCCGCGGTAAGATTAGGAGCATGCTCTCAACCTGTGGTTCAGATTTGCATCAAACTCGCAATAGAACCAGTATCAGCTGTCCCTGCTGGTAGAAACTACAGGCTTTCAAAATGTAAGTGCCTTTGAGCCCATTATTAGTTCTTGCCACTTTAATTAATATATGGAAAACGGTTCTAAAAAGCCCTGCCCTGCGGCCAGATAACAAAACCCCGCGGACGCTATAGTATTTTTCCACGCACCTCCATGGTTTAGACTTGCAACCGTTGAAGGGGTAGGGGCAGAAATCCCGTTCTCATAAACAATCGACGCTTATTTAAGCCAAATCATTAACATACAGGTAAAAACAAGTAAATGTCGTTTCACCAAAAACGCAAAAATATAGAAACCATTTCTGTAAAAATGTGTAATTGTCAATCAATCCAAAAGTGTCCTGATTTCAAGGACTCGTTCATGATCTATTTGCATTTTTTTTCTCGCATATTTAACCCTTAAAGCGCCAATCGCAACAAAAGTCGTCTGCTTATCTCGTCTGCCGAATTGTTTAAGAAGCATCTATGGCAGAAAGTGTGGACCCAGACCAGACTCTGTTCTGGGTCAACGCTGTTTGCTTCTATACTTGATTCGTCAGTAATGTTAGGCAATTATATGAAGCAGACGACTTCAGCAGACGACATTTTCAGATGCATTTTTTCTTGGCGCTTTAAGGGTTAAGTACTGTAATGCCTTAGCCATGATGTGATGTTAGAGTGACTATTCAAGAATATGTATATGCCTTTAATCGCGCCTGACAAGTGTTCGTAAATAAGTTTTAACTATTTCAAATGAGAGCCCCTACCTTCAATTTCATTTTATTTATTCTCCGCGAAAAGACTAGTCCAACAATATCCGCGGCCAAGAATTCGGTATGATACCAGTGGTGAAGCCCGCAAAATAATAATCTTTGCTAACAGGTTGGACCCAGATCAGACCAAACAAAACGTCGAGCCTGATCTGGATCCCAAATGTTTGACACTGTAGCGATAGAACCGCAGGGGCGCATCCAGGATTCCATGTTGGGGGGGGCAATATTTAAACCATGAAATATTTTCATGCGAGCGCAGAAGACGCGAAGCCATGCAAGGGCGTGTGGGGGGGGGAGGGGGGGTCGTTATGAACTTGGCACACTTTCACACACCGAAAATAATTCTAACCTATACTCAGGGTCGTAGCAACGAGTTTGAGAGTTAATGTGAGTGTTTTGATTCACAAAATGCATGAATGCGAGTTCTGTAGGTGCCAAGCGCGGGTAAGGGGGTCTGGGGCATGCTTCCCCAGGATTTATTGAAAAATCCGCGCACTTTGGTGCCTTCTGGCACATTTTCATGCAGTCTAATTCTTTATCAGAAAGCTTCATTTTTCAACAGGCAAAGTCATAAAAATTTGAAATGAATGGGTAAAATGAACTTCGATGTCATTTCTTCAACTTTCAAATGGTTTTCTAAACGAACTTGTAGACTATATCATGCGCGATTTGGAAAAAAAACCTGTTTTGTGAAAATGCGAAGAACATAATTATTTGCAGACAAAAGTTTCATCGTGTGTACGTTCGAGAAACATGTTTCAAGAGATTTTTGGAGTGTTATGAAACAGTTTCATCAAATAAGACATTGCTATATTTTCTGAAACTTGTCTCATATTTTTCCAGACTATTAGCCAATCACAGCTCGGCTATTTCTGAAGTTCATTTTACCTGTAATTTCTACAAATGTGCATACAAAATTAAGAAAGGGGTCTTTTGGCTAGGTACAATATGGTGAGCCCTATATACATTTCTTCGTTGAATCCAAACTTCGTATTATTCGCGGTCCATTTAAATGTTGCGTTGCAAGTGCAATGATCATCAGACACAATGGGACAGCAATTTCGTCCTCCTCAGCATGCTCAGTAAGCACCATGTTGAAAAAGTATGCACAATTTTAGCGGGAAAGAGCAACAGGTAATGTGAAGTTGCATCGTCTGTACAGTAGTGTATGGTACACACAAAAGTTGCATACAGAAGTTGCAGACAAAAGTTTTATCGTGTGTATCAGGCTTCAGACTGCTCTGTTCCGGTGCCACAATGCTTGACCGTATGATAAAATTGGCAATTGTTGTGAGCATCAACACATAGTGCTCAGATGACTCCAGTAGACGTCATTCAGAAAAAGGAACCGAAAGATATGGTAGGCTACAATAAAATAACAGGATATTAGCAGGGCGCCGCCGATCTGGCACCTTTGAATTTAGATCTCTATATGTACGTTTGCGAGCGGAGCGAGCAAGAAAAAATCAGACTATTTAAAATTGAAAAAAAATCAACAATAAAAAACAGTAGCCGCTGCTAAAAAACATATTAACAAGAAAAACTATAGCATGAAATATCATGTTATACTGGGGCGGTTTAAGTGACTCATTAATGGTTTTACCGAGTTTATGATAGAGCAGTAGATATCTTTTTAATGGACTGATACATGAGGATGGTGCAATATGTAATTCAAGTGCAGCAGCTAGGGTTGAGGGTTGGTGCTCAAAAGAACCGTCTCAATGGCATTGAGGTGATTCTTTTTGAATACCTACTATGTATTTCTGGATTTAGAAGAAAGGTTTTTTATTATTATTATTAAACACCCCTGAAAGTATCTGGTGGTCTGGATGTTATTATGGCGATGTGCAGACTGATCTAAAGTCATGAGTTGCACCTCTTGAGTAGGTAGATCTGTTCTCTCAACACGGTGCCTATTTGCTGTCATGTGTACAGCTGAAAGAGATGTCGTAGTACGTTAACAGTTTGTCCAGCTTTCTTTTCATTATGCGTAGGAGTTTTGGCTACTGTTCTATGATCTCTATACAACAGTACGTAATCTACATTCTCAGAAAACATATAAAAGTGGGCCACCATCGGCCCGTCACCAAAACTCCATTATGGCATTTGGTTGGCGGGTCGACAGTGGACAACCGGGCATAGTTTTGGTAGCGCTCAATGGCATTTTCAAATGCACTTAAGTGTTCAAATGTACGGTCCAATGTGACAAATACGAACCATTCTGACAATATAAACTGAAACTTTTGTGAAACTGAGTCAAATTGTAGAATGAAAAAGTAATGATCAGTAATTACTTTTGGTTTGATTTATCTATTATAAAGACCGATAGTTAAAAGACTTTCTTGATCTGTTTGCGGCAGGTAGCAGGTAATAGGGATCAAAGACAATAGGATAATTTCAATTTATTGTTTTCGTCGTATGAAACATAATGCTCTATGCTTATGTTTTTCGCACACACGACACCATATAAACTGACATTGAGATAAAAAAAATATTTGGGCCTCGGAACGTGAAAGCCTGTCTTGGGGGGTGCGAAAAACAAATGCGCAGACTAGTCTGCGCATTAGCGTAGACTGATCAGCGCCTTTTTCATTTGCTTTTTGGGAAGTATCATTTCTAGAATTGCTACAAGTGAAATTTCAATTTTCTAGTTAGCCTCTGTAGATAAGAGACTGCTTTTAGACTCGCTTTTTCAGAAGCCCCAAAGACAGGTTTTTGTCGCGCGCGTTGAGGCCCATTTTGTGTCGAAAATTGCACAACATGTAACACAAACGCAGTAGCCTACCTAATCAATGCAATTATATATTTTCTGGCATCAATGGAACATTGCAAACTGTTTGTAAACGTCCCTTGATGTCAATATAGCAACCCGAATAATGATTATGCTACTGTACTCCTAGCTTACTGATACACACTTCCTTTAGTAAAAGCCAATACTTAATTAATCATGGGGGAACAGTGGTGACCTAAATTCGCCATCGATAGGATAGAATGAACGAGAACAGTTCATCTGCCTATTATATTACTATTCTTTTACAATTAATCATCGTTTCCTTTGTTGAATTAAAAGGGAAAACTTATATTTGTTCTTACATTTTCAACTTTCTAAGCGTTGTCGAAAACATAAAATTGATCAATGCCTGACCGATTGTATATATATATAAATAGAACGTACTAAATCGCGTTGCGATTGGCTGTGTATAAATAATTTACATATACATGTAGTGTGTATATCACATGACCGTTTTGGCGGGATAGGCATAAAGTAAAACTTCGAATGAAATCATACAAGTAATATTATTTACTCCCCAATATTTAAGCGACTTTTTTGGGTCAGCTGAGATAATTCTTGATTTATATGAATGTTATATTATTTACATACATAGCCGCGTAAAAAAACACGCCGACTTGTTTGTTTGTTGTCAATGAAAGCAGACTACAATGACAAGTCCACCATGTCTTTTACGATATGCCTATCATTATTATATTACTGCGCAAGGTATTATCTTTTAAATATATTTGTATTTGAATTAGCAATTGGCAATAAATTATTGCTTCGATACCCAAACTCGAATTTCTAAACTGCAAAGCATAACAAACAATAAAAAACAACGAAAAAAAAGAACTACTTTTTACGCGTAATATTTTCCAGAAAGTTGTTCGGTTTGCATTAAGCCTTTATCCTGCGGAATCCGGATATACCCCGTTCTGGAAAACATTGTAGATCCGGATCAGTTGGCTTCTCAGGAACAAGCTAGTCAGGATCCTTACGACTCTTTATCATGCATCTAATTAAATTGTTAATATTGAAACTATGCAACTTATATGTCTGAAAATTTGCAAGGAGTGTAGCATATATTTAATGTATGGCCTGGCAAGGGTGAAAAATCGACGTGACTGAAAAACTGTAAGTGTTAAAATTGAGTCCGGATGCCAGCATCCGTCCCCAAAAACAAAGACCCCCTTTAAATACCCATGCCGACATATTCAGGGCTCACACTGTCATTAGCCACCGTACCGTAGCCATTTGCTACAAAAACTGTAGAGTGGCTACAAATATAAGTCATTGGCTAAAAGTACACCATAGGTGGTTAAAAACTTACATATAGTTTGCAAAAAGTGTATTTTAAGCAGCTTTAGGATTTTTTCCAAAATGGCTTTTATTATTCTCTCATCTTTAGAAATGTGCCATTGATATTTTACTCTTTGCCCCCTGGGAAATTTTCCATAATTTTTTGTTGTCTGCTGATTTTTTTGTGCAAAAGCATCTTTTTTGAAAAAAATCTTTCGGGAATACCATCAGTGTCAAACAGTTTGGATCCAGATCAGGCCTGACGTATTGTCGGACCTGATCTGGATCCAAACCGTTTGCAAAGGTTAACAGCAGACAGTAGATGAAAGAGTTTAATACAGACCAACTTCTTGATACACCTATTAGGCTAAAACCTTGGCTTAAGTCAAATTAATTTGGCTCCAACATTTTCCATTTGGCTAAACTTGTGTTGGCTACAACAAATTCTAAGCCAGGGTTAGCCCTGCGTATTCTGCTGGGGCTGCTTGTCATTGGGATTAGTGCCAAAATCTTTTGTACTGGTGCACTATGACAATACATGTGAATACCATATATTAAACATTTTTAAATCTGGGGTTTTCTCAGCATTTTGAGAACAATGACCCGACCCTCAGAATTCAGAGTTCTCTGTAACTCCTAATTTGAAGTTTTGTACTCCAACTTTTTGCATTTTGAACCAACCTTTATACAAGCAAAAGTTGGAGTTTAGCATTGCAATTTAATAGAAACATTGAATGTTTGCATCAAACTACAATGCAAAACTTCAACTTTTTCTGTATGGCACCAAAGTTACTCCAGTATTCAAAACCCTAGTGATAACTCTTTCATTTCATTTGTTTTTCTTTATCCTTGAATTGGAAAATTTCTCCTTAAAATTGGGGGAAAACATACTTTTTGCCATTGGAAACATGACCAAAGGTGGTGTAGACGTAATAATGACTAAGTTCAACACTCCAAAATATAGTACCAAATGTGCACAAAATAAAGGATGCACATGTTCAAGGTGTGAACAATCATAATGGAAAGATTGAATATAAAGGAATGAAAACTGCTTGAGTTACAGATTACACAAACCAGACACCTCCTAAGCATTTCAGATGGAAAAAATGTCTAAAATCAACAGCCCTTAAAATAAGAAAATATTTATCAAATGTGCACAAAATAAGAGGTGCACAGTCATGTTCAATGTAAGAACAATCATTATGCAAAGTTTGAATATTAAGGAATAAAAACTCATGGAGTTACAGATTACACAAACCGGACACCATCTAAGCATTTTGAACAGAAAAAATGTCTAAGTTCAGGACCCTGAAAAATGATTAAAATTTTCGTGAGATGTGCACAAAATAGGAGGTGCACATCTTCAATGTAGGGCCAAAATAGTACAAGACCAAAGTCAGCTCTGGATCTGCGTCATTGGTGCACATCTTCAATGTGTGAACAATCATTATGCTAAGTTTGAATATAAAGGAATAAATACTTTTGGAGTTACAGATTACACAAACCAGACACCATCTAATCATTTTGGACGAAAAAATGTCTAAGTTCAACACACCTCAAAAATGAAGAAGGATATTCCATTATGCAAAATTTGAATAAAAAGGAACGACGGAGTGGACCCTTTGCTAGACCTGCTTTCGCTAAAGCCACGCAGGTAAAAAATACCTGTTTAGGGTAACCCAACCTTATCTAAATTTATTGGTGAAACCTAGAATTTTTTTAAGGTTTCCTAGAAAATATATCCTTTTATGAAAAATTATATTTTTTCCAGGAAAAAAATATGTGTGCCTACCCTACCTAAAATTATCAGACCCGATACCCGAAACACATTTATTCTTTTTTATTTGGCCTAGTCACTCTTTAAAAATGCATGCACAGCTCACGATCAGATGTCTAAAATCAGACCTTATCATTCAACTATGTCGCTTCTTTGAGTTTGCAAGCAGGAAGGCTCTGGAATGACTGTGCAGATGCACAGGCTTGTCTGAGTTTTCGCTGGTAAAGTTCAACTATGCTATATTAGTACCGAAATATCATGTGGTAGTCCATATTTAATGAGATCTGAGTCTGTGAATGGCAGAACTAACAAAATCTGTGCAAAAGTATAGATATAAAGCAAATTTTTGAGCGTAAAATTGTCAAAGTTTTCTTACCTTTAAGTTTGGTTGCTATTTATTCAACTTTGTTTGTAAATACATATACAATATAAACAAATAAGGTGAGGATTAGAATGAAAGCATCAGCTTATAAAGTTCTTAACCCATAAGTTTTAACTTATGTTTTGTGAGCCCAAAAGAACCGTCTCATTGAGACGGTTCTTTTGAGTACCCACAATATACGGTATGGTTGAGAAATAAATAAAGTATTTTTTATCACGCATTTCTTAACTAGAGGCCTGTCCATACCAAAGAGATGCCACAGCCTCAGAAACCATTTCAAATTGCAGCAATTTCAATGCAAAAAAACAATCATGAATGCATTAACTCTTTGCATGCTGAGCATTTTTTCATGCTTTTGTTGTCAACCCCTGACTTTTTTTCAAAATTGACTTCTTCAAAAATCCTTTCAAAAACACTATCAGAGTGTCAAATGGTTTGGATCCAGGTCAGGACCGATGTCGGTCCTGATCTGGGTCCAAACTGTTTGCAATGGTTATCATGACGGCCAGCAAGGAAAGAGTTAATTTATCATCCCATCAACTAATAACCTTACCAGATAGTGAATTGCATTAACAAAGGTGGTGATCACTGATCAGACTAGGCCATCCTTAAAACTTTTTGTTTGCTGTCACGCGACCGACTCGCTCAAAATACCACCCAACCAAAATATTTAAGCCATTTTGAAAATTTTTATTATTCTAAACTAAGACATTTTTTCTTTAATTTGAATATCTTTTAAATTAATCAGTGAAAAAAAAATACCTACCTACCCACCTGGAAAATTTTGAGTAGGGTCACAGCAAACAAATTTTTTTTGAAGGATGGCCCTATGCTCCCATGTCCCTTATTCCTTCCTATGCCAAATAAAAAAATTTATGTGTACATGTATAGTGTGACCAGCTACCAGAGACTGGGCGTGTCAGACAGAGCGCTATCATACACTGTCAAATAAGACTAGTCTACAGTAAATCGGGTGTAATAGCCTATGTACCCTTTACTCATGCAACCAACTGAAGCCCAGACGACAAGCGTGACCAACTTTATATGTTAGCATGCCTGGTAAATGTTTATCCTTAGTATGCTGCTGGGGACCTGCTGCATTTCATTTTCCGGGATAGATATGTTGTGAAAGTTTTGGGGGAGGGTAGGTTTGGACTTTCTTCAAATTCTGCCTGTATGGCAAAACTGGTTTTTTTAAGCCTGATACAATAATAATAAATCACCAACTGAATTCAGCAGAACAAGGGTTAAGTATCTTGATCATGAAAAGGGCATAGAAACATGACATTTGGTCTTATCGCATATCCGAAAAAGCCTCTATAATCGCTCATTCTGGCGTGTCCAGAGAGACTAGATGTCTAAAAGTTGTTTGGAGTCTTCTTCAACTTGCATACTTTGTTTATGCGAGAAGCGAAAGCACTGGCGAGGTCATACATACATGCAGGCTAGTTAGAGCCTTCACCACACGCCGGTGTAATAAGAACCATCATCTCATGTGCTGACCAATTTATAGTATTATTTTTTCATTGCGGACCAATATTTTATTTTCTTATTGAGTATTATACTTTGAATAGTTAAAATTTCGAAACATTGTCAGAGCGCATATATCTAGACTAGTCAGTATCCTTGTTATCCAAATTTATTTCAGATGCATTTTTCTTATAATAGGCTCAAAACTACTATATACAGGTATACAGCTATACAGCATTTCACAGGTGACTAAATACACTCTGTCTTACCGAATTTTATATGGAAATGTCCAAGGGTGTGTCTTTGCTAAGAACCGCCCAGTCTCTTTTAACTGGTCGGACTATAACAGGTCTGAAAATCAAGGTTGGGTGGAAAACTCCACCCCTGGTATTTACCAGTGGAATTTACCGGTATTTCCCGGCATGGCAAATAAGGCTCAAGTGCAATAATGGCAAATAATGGCAAATATCTACAGTATCAGCATAAAACTTTGAATACATTTAAACATGTTTAAACAGCCAAAAATGAATCATAAACTGAAATTTTGAAATAATTCTTAACAATAAATAGTCTCTTTAGCCCTTATCATGCTGAATATTTTATATACAACACAGTAAAACATCTCCCAAATTTTATCCTGTTCAGCTTATATCTGTATTTTCAATTAGTGTGGAAACAGTGTAGATCCTGATAAGATGGCCTCTGAAAGAAACCAGCTGATCAAGATGTAGTGTTTTCAAAAATGGAATCAACAGGACAATGGTTAATTCTGGGTTCAGCAGGGCAAGGGTTAATTGTAATTTGACCTTTAAATGGGGAGAAAATTTACCTGTGTATCTGGCAATTGCTTGACACCTGTGTCTGTCATAAATTGTAAAAACAACACATCCCCAAGTGGATACTATATAGCCAGGAGCAAGGATGAACACTAGGATGTCCAGGTTACCACAAACTGGGGTGTCTTAAACTGTTTTTAATTGAGTTATAGACCAGATAAGGGTCACTCATCCAAACACCCAACTTTAATACTTCATATTTTAACTTAAGACAATTACACGGTAAAGTCCATGTGCCCACAAACAGGACTGTCTTCAATTGATTTATTGGACAGATAAGGGTCACTCACCCAACCTTATGAGTAACTATGCACAAGCCAACTGGTGAGTTCTTTGGCAGATACGAAACAGGTTTGTTTTTTCTTCTTCTAAAATTCCCTTTTTAGATTTAAATGTTAAAAGAATGCGACTTATACCTTAAACTAAGATAATTTAGCTGATAGCCTGATAAACTAGTAGAAATGAAATATTAAGACAAATAACCTCTATTATTGAAATTACCAATCTTAATGTGGAAGGTTGTAAATCATATTTGCCAGTATTTTCCATTATTTCCCGGTATTTCTGGTAATTTCCTCTGGCATGGCAAATATGCTTATTTGCCCGTATTTTGCCAACCTTGCTGAAAATTTTAGGCAGGGTTGGCACACATATTTATTTACTTTTTTTTTGGAAAAAAAATATAATTTTATGCATTTTGAAAGGCATTTGCCTTTCAAAATGCATAAAATTGTATTTTTTCCAGAAAACCTGAAAAAAATTCGAGGTTTCACCAGTAAATTTCTAAAGGTAGGGTCAGGATACCCTTAACACAGGTATTTTTTATTTGGCCTTATAAATCAAAAACAGGGTTTCTCTCATGAAGTGGTTCATCCTTTTCATTTCAATAGCTTCATAGATCCAGATAAAACTTTTTAATGTAAAATTGGAATTATATATTTCTTACCAATTAATCTAACCCTGTGTTTTGGGTGCTCAAAGAACCGTCTCATTGAGACGTTTCTTTGGAGTACCCACAACATGTTCTGATTGAGAAATATACAAGAAAAATAATTTTCAATTACACACTCTTATCTAGGGGCCCGTTAGCTTTATAATAAAATATTTCTAATCTGTTCCTTTAATTCAGGTGTTATTCTGCATAGACATATTAAGAGAAACTTGTCTGTCAAACTCAGCGACAAAGTCTGGGTTTACTTCCCTGAGTTTGATCATGAAATCATTCCTATCTCTTTCTGTCCAAGCTTCAAACCACTGATTAAACAGTTTCATCTGACACTGAAAAATATTTGGTGGCTTGTCCTCAACATTCATAAATTTCAGTGAGTCAAACAGTGAATCCATGTGGCATGGAATGGCTTTGTCTATGAGAGCTTTGAGAAAATCCTGTTTCTGTAGACGACTCCATCCTTGGAACCAGTGAACTACACATTGTATCTCCTTCTCTGTTGGTGAAAAGGACATCTTTAGCAGCTTTGTGTCAGATTTGGCTATATTAGCAGGTTAAGATTAAAGTCACAACAACAGCCTGAAAAAATAGAATAAACGAAGATAAGATTTCTAACTGCAAAATCACATCACCATATTAGGGGTTGTTATAAAAAATTTATCGATCATCAAACCACATGTTGTGGGTGTACTCAAAGAATTGGTCATAAAAGCTTTTAGCTTACTGTCAAATCCTGTATCCATCGACAATGTATATTGTATATATTGCATGAATGTAGAATATTTCAATAAAATATTGTTTAAACTAAAGAATTAGTCTCAATCATGTGAGTGTGAATACTGCTTTGCATTTTGCAGATATCACAATCAGCATTGCGACTGAACTCTCACATGTGTGTAAATGTAAGAGGAGTATTTCGATTTGCTTGTTAGAAAACTTGTTGGTCAGCACATACGACTCTGATACTTATCATATAACTTTATGCAAAAGCTTTCGATCATAGTAGATCTAATCATCACAGGCTCTTGATTCATAGAAAAAAGCCTCACCCACCCCACTATAGTGGGGGATATATTGGATAGTGGGGAGGGGCTTTTTCTACGAATCAAGTGTCTGTGCTAATCATTTATATTATGAATGGAGAACAGATAATTTAAGTGCTGTATATTCCAGATTTAACTGCAATTAAAATTGTTGTTGTTGTTGTTGTCGTCGTGTCCTTTGTGGCATTCTTCCGCTGCAAAAAAAAAGCTAATACTTGTTAGTATGCCTCGCGAAAATAGATAATTTTGTCCTTTGCTCGAATACCCATCCCAATGCTCGGTCAAAAAACTTGATACAAAAGCTCATTTCAATACAAATTGAGAGTCTTATTATTTCAAAAGCTGTAAATCATGATACTAACTTAGCTTTTCCATTTATTTACTCATTTTTTGTAGTTGTAAACATTGAACCTGTTCGATTAGTGTATTTTCTTTCGAGGTTTGGGAAAGTATAAAAGCCGGGACTTACGCCCGGAATCCGGAAATAAATCCGGGACCAATGTTTGCAAACATCAAAATGGTATTTAAAATGCAAATATCAACCTAGAAATTGGATCACATGTTGATTATATGGTCTTCTTAAAAATGCATATAAAGATTTGTATGAGTCTTGATATTTTTTAATAATTAGCACAAATACCTGACCCTGTCATGCATTTTAGACTCGGGACCAGTTTTCGGTGGCTGAGTCTGAAAAGTGCACGACACCAATCATACGTACATTTCCACTTTTTTTTAGATTGATACATTTATTGCACTTTCATATGATAGTGTCCTCTGTTCATAACCTTGCAAACAGTTTTGACAAGGATCAGACTCTATGAAATTTTCCACTTGATCTGAATCCAAAAAGAATCTGAAAAAGTTGATCTTGGAAAAATATCCGCAAACGATGAAAATCATGGAGTAAAATTAACTAAAATGTGTCCATTGTGTGATGTTTTTGATTTATATTTGCAAACATATATTGTAAACCCTAATGAGATGCCCCATTCTATTGAACCCATTACTCAGTCTCCTTTCATTCTGTTAATTGGATTTTCACGGACATGTTAATAAAATAAGTATGGAATGCACTTTTTGTATTTTACCGTTTTTGAAAATGCTCGAGCAATGAAGTGTCAGGCGACTGCTTGTATATGCAGTATTCACCATATTATCGATGCAGTATACTGAGTGGGCTATAGAGGGTGCGTTTGAATAATGATAGATAATAATTAGCCTGCCTATAAAGATATGAGTATTATCATCGAGATGTTTTGTTTTTATTTCACATAACTTGTGAACTATGAAATTCACAAAGAGGTAGACTCATCATCTAATCTTAATTACATGCTATTATTTGTTAACAATGAATGAAAATTAGTCTTCAGTATTACTATCTTAATTGTTTTGCTTGCAAACATAGATCTATATCATTCGCGGATCCAGGATTTTTTCAGGCGGATGGGGGGTCCAGGCCTGACGGCTAGACTGAGACAGTCTACCTTTTTTTAGTCCTCAACTTATTTTACAGTTTACAGAGAGGTTTACAAAAGGCTCTGGCGAGGCTGTTCATTTTTGTCAGTGATCTATCGTTGCTTGACTGGTTAAATTCGTCACATTTGGTCCAGGGCAGATTCTCACTTAGAAATTGAAACTTAATTCCAGAAATGGTATTTATCAACTACTTTTCAAATTAAAAAAGCCAGTCGTCGTTACAGAAAAAACATGATTTAGGTCCAGGCAGAATTTCTCGTAGAGTTTGTGATTAAAGGGGACGGCAACTCTGATGATTACTACACTTTATATGAAAGATCTTAATAAACCATGAATTTTGATACCAGTTTCATATAAATCGGTTGAAAAATGTGGAAGTTGTGGGCATTTGAATATTTTCAAATGGACTGTAATGGAAGCGGCCATATTGTAGGCTTAGTGACGTCACTCAGCCCTAATTAAATATGCGTAATCAAAATAAAAGCCAAGCCAATGGATTATTTGCATTAATCTTCAATGAAACATTTTCCTTATGATTAAAGCTGCATATCTGCTGAAACACAGATGATGTGGTAGTAGTGATAACTAAAAATTAAGCAGTTGAAAAAATTCTGAAAACTAATTAAATATTCAAAATGGCGGCTAAATGTCGGCCATATTGAATTGTTTAAATGCCCATAACTTGCTCATTTTTCAACCAATTTTGATGATACTTGTATCAAAATTCATGGTTTATAGAACTCTTTTTGATAAAACATACTTATTGTTAGGGTTGCTGTCCCCTTTAAGTAAGATTCGTGATTATTCGCATATTCATAACCTTTGATATCAATATGAATGAAAATATGTCAAAAGATCTAAAATGTTTCTGTATTCTAAATATGAAAGTCCCTTGACATCGTCAATAACGCAATAGAAAATTTAATGACGATTTTGGTCCCGGGCTGATTATCTCTTAGAATATTCGGTGAATTCAAATAGTTTTATGATTTTTATACTCTTTGGGATCTTTGTAGATGGCGATATGAAAACAAGTTGGGATCATAAAAGATTCTCTAGTGAACATTTTGAATATACTTGACATCGTCAATACCGCAAAAACTGGTCCTGGGTTTAAAATTGTTGACAGAGTCTGGTATTTTGGCTATATTAATTAAAAAGAATCAAGTCATAAAAATATTTTTATCCATTTTTAAGAAGACCCTTTAATGAACGTGTGATTCACTTTGTATTCTTATATTTCATGATAAATATCATTTTTGATATCGTAGAATATCCCAAGTTTGTGGATATCCCAAGTTCGTGACGTCATTATTCATGCGCTGTATTTGCGTGTCTTCGCTGCTGTAATCATTCTAAAAGTAAAAAACTGTTTGCAACTGTCAACTCACTTCACTGAATAGCATCGGCTGGAAAATGCCTTTCAAACAGGTATAGTATATGCAATCATGATGCAAAGTTCTCAAACTATTGATTTATTCTCATTCCCAATTTTGTGTGGTCTCTAAACGGCAAAAATAGATAAAAAAAAAATAAAAAATTGCACTCAAAAGAAAAATTGTTAGCTGCAATTGATTCACATGTTCCTTCAAAAATGTCAAGGTCAAAAAAGAGTTTACCATGGTTAAATAGAAACATTAGGAAACAATTGAAGAAAAAGCATAGACTATACAAAAAAGCAAAGGCTAGTGGAAAATGGGAGAAATATAGACATTTTTCTAGGGAGGTGAAACGAAATCTTCGGAAAGCTGAATGGGACCATGTCAATAACGTCATCCAAGAAGGACTAAACCAAAATAATACAAAACCCTTCTGGAGTTACACAAAAAGCAAAAGACAAGACAATATTGGTATAGCACCATTGAAAAGTAAAGGAAACTTACTCACAGATGCCAAATCTAAAACAAATATTCTTTTGAAACAGTTCATCTCGGTATTCACCAAGTCAACGGACAATATTAACCCGGTAGTCGGTAAATTCAATAACACACCGCCAATTTCACAGATTATTATTGATAACAATGGTGTATTAAAACTATTGAAACGCCTGGACGTACATAAGGCAATGGGCCCGGATGGCATCCCGAATATTGTTTTAAAAAACTGTGCTGATGAAATCTCACAAGGACTTTGTACCATATTTCAACAATCTCTTAGTACCGGAACATTACCGTCAGATTGGCGTAATGCAAATATAACACCAGTATTCAAAAAAGGAGACAGACATTCAGCCGAAAACTACCGACCAGTCTCTCTCACGTCAGTGCCTTGTAAATTACTCGAGCATATTATATGTAGCCATATGTTGAAACATTTTGAGAAGTACAGTATACTTACTACGTTGAATCACGGATTCCGCTCAGGGTATTCAACAGAGACACAACTACTTGTAACAATGCATGATCTTCTGCAGGCCAATGATGCAAGAGTACAGGTCGACATCGCCATACTTGATTTTTCTAAGGCATTCGACACCGTTCCCCATGATAAGCTACTACACAAGTTAGACGCATACGGAATCAAAGGAAGCTTACATAAGTGGCTCAGTTCTTTTCTCCAAGAGAGACATATGAATGTTGTAGTGGAAGGTGAACACTCAGAATCAGCCCCTGTAGAATCAGGTGTACCGCAAGGCACTGTGTTGGGTCCTTTGATGTTCCTCTGTCATATTAACGACCTACCTGATACTGTAAAATCTCAAGTTCGACTTTTTGCCGACGATTGTTTACTCTACAGACAGATAAAGAGTCAAACCGATCACTCAATATTACAGAATGACTTGATTGAACTGGAGAAATGGGCAGCAAAATGGGGCATGCGTTTCAATGCTAAAAAGTGTTATATCCTATCTATTCGTCAAAAGTCATCACGTTTTTATCAACTAGACGGTGAAATATTGCAAGAAGTAAATTCAAGTCCATATTTAGGAATTACGATCTCAAATGACCTGCAGTGGAAAACCCATATAACTAACATTGTGAAAAAAGCAAATTCTACACTTGGATTCCTTCGTCGAAATCTAAAATATTGCCCAGAGGAATGTAAAAGATTATCATACATAGCCCTTGTGCGCTCTACATTGGAGTATGGTGCAATAGTCTGGGATCCGTACAAATTACAAGACATTCAGTCAATCGAAAAAGTCCAAAGACAAGCAGCTAGATACATAAAAAATGACTATTGCTCAAGATTTGATGGTTGCGTACGTGAAATGCTTCAGGACCTTAAGTTACAACCGCTACAACAACGTCGATTAGAATCCAGATTAGTCATGATGTATAAAATTGTGAGGGGTATGGTACCAGCTATCAATGCTGACGAGGTATTCATTCCTATTAGGAACAAAAGACAAATTAAACCAAAATCTCATCAAGACTGCTATTCAACAAATATCATAAGTAAATATGCTTTAAACAATTCGGAGTGCTATAAAGTACCAGCGTCAAACACTGATCAATATAAGAACTCTTACTTTGTGAAAACCACAAGTGATTGGAACTGTTTATCGGACACCCACATTCGCGCAGAGACAGTTAACAGCTTCAAAACAGCTGTCCATACTTATGTAACCAGCCAATAAGTAGCGCACACACCCACGGTTAATGTACCAGTAGTGGTCCTACCGTTGAAAATATACAGATACAGATACTTACTGCAAACGTGTCTGCAAATTGTTTACAGTATGGCGGTCAAGGTCATGTGTTTTCCAGAATAGTAAGGCCAAACACATTTTAATTATTGGGTTGTTGTGACTTGGGGGTGCTTATCAATGCATACCAGAATTAGCAAGAAAGTTAAAAAAATGGCTGATCTTCTCGATCGCTATAAAAACCTTGACAAAAGAATTAAGCAGTAAATTGTACTTGCCAAAATCTTGAGTAATATGTTTGGCCATATTTAATTGGAAAATAGTGTCATTTTTGGCTATTGTGTTCATTGCCAGTCTGGTAGGAAAGAATGACTGATTTATTCACATGGTCACAATTACATAATCAACACTGAAGTTTGATTGGATATGAAATCATCATTATTTTTCTCTAATTGTTTGAATGCATGATTGCAATCATTATTTGAAGAATTAACTTGCATTTTCCTTTTATATCAACCGAATATTTAATTTGTGTGGCTTAACTTTAGAGGCGGGAATTACCAGACTAGTGACGTCATGAACTTACAATACTCAAGATGGCCGGGTGCAGGACAACTCGGCCCAAAACCAACTCGGCCCATGCCAACTCGGCCCACATAAAAATAGGCCCATGCCAACTCAGCCCAAGATTCAAAATCGACCAAGACAACTCGGCCCAATTTTTAGTTTTATAATTAGACAACTCGTCCCACGTTTTAGAGGGATTAAAGTATGTGTGTTTTATGGGTCCATGTATTCACCGGATCGGGCCTGATCACCGGATCGGACCGGATCGGACCCGAAATTGGCCTATTCCTTTGCTTAACTGACTTTTTTTCTTTACAAGAATGATGTATAGGAAAGTATAATGTATTTAGTACAATTTGTATGCATTTGAATATATTAATAATGATAAAAACGGCAAAACCCCATGCTCAAAGGACTCTTTTTGCATGTTACAACGCTCTGAATCTGACTGAAACGGACCTGTTAAAAGGCATATTCTTTGCTTACTGAACATTTTTTTTTTACTGGAAAGATTAATATAAGCCAGATATGGTTCTTTATGAAAATTGTATGCTTGTAATAATGTATTTAAGTGAAATTATTATTATTAAAGATTGCAACTACATAACCAACGGGCCCTTTTTGCAATGGTCAGCTATCAATTCACACCTGTTGTGTTTAACCTAAATGACCGTCTACTGTAATATTCATAAATGACATTCATAGATATATACTGCAGCTCATTATTTTGTTAAATGAATAACTACATGTATAATCAGAATCTATGTAGAATAATTTCAAAAATAAATACAGCATTCCCAACATAAATAATTAATTTCTGACTCGGAAAGGAAGGGACTAGAACTTACCTGCTGGGGCACATTAGTCATCAAAGAAAAATGATTTAAGACAATATTGTCACAAAATCTTTTTTTTTGATGTTCAGCTCCTGCCACGTGAAGGCTACCCCAGATAGGAGCCACACGTGAGTCAAGTGTACAAATGAAAAAGTCAACAATTAATGATGAAAAACGTACTTGACATAAGAAGCGCACATTGACATATTGTCTTAAATTCTTTGTACAAAATCAAAGTATTTATTCTGATCAACTTGATATAGATGAACTGGAGCCATACTTATTTTAGAATTTTGTGTTCACATCGAAGTAAGTATCCAGATCAAGTGGAATCGGAAGATCTGGATCCTTACTTACACGGAATCGGAAGATCTGGATCCTTACTTACACTACCACTTTACGCTTTTTATCTCAAATTCGAACATATCAATACCCTCGTCACGTGTTCATCCTTCATAACCAGCACATTTGTTTGTCTGATTTTATTCTTTATGCACCAACATATCCTAAAGAATTTAATTTACTAATAACGTCCAATGATTCAACTGGTTCAACTAATTTACGTTTAGTGAATATTTTTACAAAAAATAATGTTTGATAAAATGTCTGGTTACGAAGAATGGAAAAAATAAACATATGAACAATAGGAGCAATATTTTTAGCAATACACTATAAGTTATAAAATAAATCAAATTCACCCACAAGAGCAAAGCATGTGAGTCCTGTCAGTCTGATCCTAGGGGATAGTTTGATCAGGGCCCATAATGTTTGCGGTTATTGGCCTATCCATAATATCGTCGTCTGCTTAAGACATCCGTTGCATGAAATCGAATGCACCGCAAGAGCAAAGCATGTGAGACCTGTCAGTCTGATCCTAGTGGATAGTTTGATCAGGGCCCATAACGTTTGCGATAATTGGTATATCACGGGAGCCAAGAATATGATCCGACTGCACCAATGGCTTACTTACTTACTTACTTACTTACTTACTTACTTACTTACTTACTTACTTACTTACTTACTTACTTACTTACTTACTTACTTACTTACTTACTTACTTACTTACTTACTTACTTACTTACTTACTTACTTATAGGTTTAAAACGAACCCTCCCTACAATGGGATGCGCTATTAGGTAGCGACTCGAGTTCATCTGAAACATTAGCAAAATAATAATAACAATTTGAAAAAGAAAAAAATATGTACATGTTAGTTAAAGTAAAAAGTTACATATGAACCCTCCCTACACTGGGATGCGCTAATCGGTAGCGACTCGAGTCCATATGAAACCTTTTCCTTATAGAAATCCGGAAACCCGTGATAGACCAATTATCGCAAAGGTTATGGGCCCTGATCAAATGCACCACAACAGCAAAGCGGATAGTTTGATCAGGGCCCATAACGTTTGTGATAATTGGTCTATCACGGGAGCCAAGAATATGATCCGACTGCACCAAATGGCTTACTTACTTACTTACTTACAGGTTTAAAACGAACCCTCCCTACAATGGGATGCGCTATTAGGTAGCGACTCGAGTTCATCTGAAACCTTAACAAAATAATAATAGCAATTTGAAAAAGAAAAAAATATGTACATGTTAGTTAGAGTAAAAAGTTACATATGAACCCTCCCTACACTGGGATGCGCTAATCGGTAGCGACTCGAGTGCATATGTAGAAATCTGGAAACTTAAAAAATCACCTAGCAAAGGGGGGAGGTACTATGATTTTTTCTTACATAATTTTGGGAGCTTGAAAATTGGTTATGAACGGTAGGTGCTAGGCACGAGCATTTGTATGAAGAAAAAATATAGTACCCCCCCCCCCCCCCCCCCCGCCTTGTCTTTCAACATGCATAGATTTAATATGGACCCTTCCTACAACGGGATGCGCTAATCAGTAGCGACTCGAGTCCATATGAAATCCACACGTGAATAAGACCCTTGAGAGTTGACCTATGTGGAATTACACGTGCCCTAATTATCCTCGTCTTTGGAACCTTTTTTGCCTTTATAATAATAAGAACCAGTGCATGAGATTTCCAACAATGTGGTATGTGCGACCAGCAAAGCCTTAGATCAGCCTGCACAGACGCATACGCGCAGTCTGATCAGAGCATTTGCTAGTCGCTTGAGTATTCTATGATTGTTAAGCCATTGACTGAGCGCCATATGGAGTTTCTAAGCTTAAAAGATGGCTGCAGAGGCTCGTCAGAGTCTACACTTGTCAAAATGACAAATTGTTGGAAATCTCATGAAGCGACTTAATTATAATATTTACTTACTTTATTACTTACTTACTTTATGGGGAAAATATTAGGGATAAAAAAGTAAAGTGGAAAAATATAATACTAATTCATATTTCTTAAACAGCAAATATAGAGATTTCAACACATCTGTTTTAAGGGGAGGGGGGGGGGGGAAGGGGCCGTGACTGGAGAAAACCTGTCTTCTGCTGACCAATCAACCTTAGATTAAAGCTGCTTGTTAAGGATAATTATACCAATCAATATAGGTGTTATCGGATTAAAGAACGATGATTACCAATTATCAATAATCTTCTTGATCAATAAACTTGCCGCGTGTCAACGAGTTCTCATGCTCAGTGATCAATTAGTGTCAAAATTTCAATCTTTTTAAGCTTCTCTGTCGAAGCTGCATCATTTTCAGTAATCTATCTGCAAGAAAACCATGCCTGTTTTCGGTCTCTTCTGTAGCTCATATGTTGCAAGGCTCGATGACTTTTGCGGTGGGGACATGCATGCCTAGGACAGTGCGTCTTCCAGGGACGTGGTGGTTTGCAAGCGTCAACCATCACACATACTATGGTGAAGAAGATGACATCAGCCAGACCAAACTACATCTTTTTGGCGATCGGGGGCAACGACATCAGCGTTCTCTCCACAGCAGCAGACATCTTCGAAGATATATGCAAGTTGGTGAAGACGTTTAAAGGGGCTGGTGTCCAAGAAGTTTTCATCTCAGAAATACTACCAAGGGCTGACTTCTCTAAAAGCAAGCCGCCGGGGTTGACTAAAGCTCGTTTCGACCGACAGAGGAAAGCAATCAACGGCCTTCTACGAGAGAGATATGGTGATCGCCTCATCAAGTTCACAGATTTAAGATGTCCAAGAGACTATGACGATGACCTGGTGCACCTATCAGAGGTTGGGTTGCGAAAATATTTCTTTCGCATACGTCTGCTGTTCTGCAGTGTGTGATCACACACTTAACTGCACGAAAAGGTCCTTTTCAGGACCAACAAATGCCATGAAAGAAACCAATGATTGTCGCATTCATTTCCCTTAGTTTTACACCAAAATTCCCCTTTCCCATCCATAAAGAAACCAATAAGCGTACATAGGCAGGTCTATCAATAAACCATTTTTCATATTAAAATATTCCATTTTTTAACCAGACGTCATTAATTCGGTCATACACATACTTTACAAACATAAGATGATTATATTATAGAGTTATTTGACCATTTTTGGGTCCGATTCGGTCAGATAGTAGTTATCGTCTCCAACCTTGAAACGAGACGCAGGCTTCTTGTAGCAATGGTCGCTGCAACCTGAAAGCAGATGATCCATATATCATTATTATGATATTATACATACTTAACATAAATAATCAGACAAAAATGATAAAAAAAAATAAGCTATTAGTTCAATTTTGGGCCCGATTCGGTGGGCTTCAGTTCAACTAGACGCGAAACAATACGGTCGTTTCTTGTATCAATCGTCGCTGCGACCTAAAAGACCAACACGATGATCCATTTTCATTATCATGATCATACACATACTTAACAAACATAAAAGTAAGAAAAAAAGTTTGATGATTTTTCAGTTTTTGTGACGGTGTGTCGCGGTCCCGGCGCACTAGGCATATATAGCACACACGGCACACCCAGTTTTATGCACCACTACGGCTTTAAAAAAGGAATTCGGGCTGTATCCTGCCCTTATCCTACGCCTATTTTGCATTAATTGAAAGTGTGGTGCATTAGTTAGTTTGAATTTTGGAAATGTTCTAAAACAGGTTTCAATCTTGTGGGGATCGACGTGGCAATTTCGTCTGCATAATGTCACCCCCACTGTTCCTGAAAGTGTAAGTTTTTTATTCCGCCTGGAAGGGCAAGGAGTTTTGTTATTGTTTGTTTATGTTTTCCGCTCCCCCTAATGGTGAGCTGTACGCTGATGTTTTTTAAGGTAACATCATCCAGGGCATCACTCCGCTTCTTCGTCCAGTCCTTGTATACATAAGCTCGCGGGCGGTGTTACTCAGACGCGGACATCGGTCTACGAAGTTAGCTTTCCCTAGGGTAAGTTTTGGGGAATAAAATTTGCCTCTTTTATTATGTTTTTTCTATTTTATTTGCAGTTTTTGTGGAGCGGGTTGGCGAGGAGTCGGTGTTCTTGTGATTAATGATCCCCTCAGAGATCTCACTTTTGCTCCTTAAAATTTTGAACTCCATTTTAAAAGAATGGCCCGTCATCGTGTGATGGCCTATATATTTTAGAGATTTTAAGCGGGGATAGGGGGCTTATTCCTAAGGGAAAGGGCGCCGCTCAGGTATGGTAAGACTCAGAACATGTGTGTGTGTTCTAAGTTCTCCCAGCATCCTATATTGAAATTTTGATTGAGGCTTCCAAAGAATAATATACCTTCTGGGTTTCTCGTGTGAAACCTTTAGTGTATATTAACCTTAAGTTGCGGGACATGCATTAGCATGGCCGTCACCTACAGAGCAAGTTTTGGGAAGGTTGAGGGTTTAGTTATTAGTGTTTTTAGTGGTTAGTGGTTAATTATTAGTATCCTGGGGATAGTTTTTGCAGGTCTGCGAGAAGCGGAAGAGGTATTAATTAACCTCTCCCATCCCCTCGCTTCGCTGACATGTTAATTGTTAGACATGGCAAACGCGTCGCGATATTTACAAAATTCCAAAATTCCAATCTTCATCTGTGTTGAGCATCCATCCTATCCATTGTATCCTATCCTGTTGGTCCACAATCCATCCATCGTTGGTATTGCAGCTGTGCAGTTACATCGACAGACACACCAACAGAAAGACTGGCGCAGATGCAGTTGTATGCCCTGAAGAGACTTTGAGTTAACCAGTTTACCAATTCCAAATATCCAAGAAAGAACTGCCCTTAAGTTGCTCTAATTCGCGCTATGGTTTGGTGGTTAGGGGATGGGCATGTGTGTGTGTGATGGCCGGGCATGGCCATAATTAGGACAATTTGTTATTTAAAGGGAGAATACGAGAAACGATGCTCGAACTCGCGAAGTGCCAATTTGGGCTTATTTCTAAACTGGGGAGGAGTGTGGGGGTGTGGGGGGATGGGATCGCCTGGAATTTCTGCTGAAAAAGAAGTTTGATTAGTTTCAAATATTATGTACATGTAAACTAATGGATTCATGTGCGTTAGTCTTCCGCGGGCGCGTGGGGACAATTTTGTTGTTTATGTTACTGATGTTTTTATTCTGAACCGCGCGTCACGTGGTTATGATATCATAAATATCTATCTAGGTGCTTGGGGAATTAGTTTAATATCACCTAGAGTATACTTTTTATTGATTGTTTGACTTGTCCAGCCAAGCTTCTAATAAATTAATTAGCTTATTTTTAATTGCTCCTTATGGGAGCATTTTCCAATGCTCCCAAACCACGTGACATAACAATTTTGATCATTTTGTGTTTTATGTTTGTTTCCGTTTTTATTGTCTTAGAAGGGACACCAGATCCAAGTTAGTGTGACAATGTTCTTACTAACTTGGTTCTAGTGTGTTTGAATTTTTGAATTCAAACAGTATTAATTTTGCAGCGTATATCTTACATGTACATTTTGTTGACGCTGAAATAGTATATTTGGATTAATACATGTATATAACAGTATGCAGACCTAATTTCCACATGCAGACGGAATGTGGATAGGTTGATAATAGGCATCTCGCGTCACCCTGCGGTCTCTGCCACTGACCGCCAGATGGCGCCAGGTGCTTATAATTACAATTTAGAATTTGTTCGCTTTGAAATCTCTCTGTTTATCGCATTTTGGTAAGTTCGTGGAAAAAAAGTTTAAAAAAAACACAGCATAATGACCAATTTCGGGTCCGATCCGGTGATCTAGCCCGATCCGGTGAATACACGGACCGGTGTTTTATCATTACCTGGAAGATTCGCCCCTTCACGTTTGCCTAAGAATTAAGTATCCTTAGCCGCACAACTACGATTGTGTCTCGTTGACATGGTAAATGTTACCCTTTTACCGTTTGTGCATACTGAACATGATTAACAGCGCAGACACATACGACACGTCGCAAATTGCCAAATCTCATAAGAGGCCACGCTGGTATAGTCAATATACCGCACGTTCAAATGAGCATACTCGTAAATTAGCAACCTAACCCGTCTGAGCATACTAATTCATTTTTTTCTATCAGTCAGAAGTCCGTCTTGGTACAAGCAAGAAATGACGCATCATGTGGCACTTCTTCTGGGTCTTCACTGTTTGCCAAAGTACATATTTAAATGAAAAACATGGTGCGAGGCTAGAAGCATAAATCCATAGTTCCATACTCTATGTTTGATAGCATCGAAGGCTCTGACGAGATTGCGCGTATGCGCAGGCTCGTCTGATCATTCGATGCTTGCCTATTCGATAAGTAGCCACATTTCGCACGACCTTATAATCAACGTAGCAACCGAAGACAAATCGCAAAATGAATCATGTGGCTCAGCATAAACCTTTATCTGAGCATTCATCTAATTTCATACGCTATGTTTGATAACAGCGAAGGCTCTGACGAGACTGTGCGTAGGCGCGTCTGAGCAATCGTAATGCTTCCAAAATTTTATAGTATTTATTTGCTTGAATTGTTCAAATAACTGAGATATAGGATATTTGCTAAAGGCCTACGAGGGTCATCCAATAAAGAATGAGACTTTCTTCATAGTATGAAAACCTGTGTGTGCATTTAGTTAAAATTCCCCATAATAATAGTATGACATCTTAGCAATTTAGGAATATAAACAATATGTTTGTGATTGATCAGTTGCCATAGAAACGTGATATTTTGTGGAAGGACTTGAAGACGCATGGCCACGTTTACATTATTTTTTGAATACCCACGGTTATTCAAAGTCTTTTATTTTCGCTCATAGATAGAATATAACCTCTTGACATAATTTCTTCTACTAAATAATCTTAGTGTTATATAAAATGCTATAAAAGGTAAACAAAGTATGCATATCCTTTATTTTGGTTGCCTAGCAACCGATTTACTTGATTTTTTTATAAACACACTACTTTGTGTTGCTATGGTAACTATGTAGGTGAAGGATATCCCTCAAAATGTTTCGTTATCTGCAGCTTATTGTTATTAAGTATACATGAACAGAACTATGTTCACTTTAATTGCCTTCGACTATTTGATATTAACTTTTAAAGTCAAGAGGTCAGGGAAAATACCAGATACTTCTTGAAAAACTTGATTTTTTAAGCTTTGTTGCCATGGTAACAGCTCAAGAATCTGAAACATTACTTTCCCCTATTGGCTATAGACAGATTGCATGAGATATATAAGTACTAGTAGAAAAATAAACTATACATCTTAATCTGTTGCTATGGTAACCACCTATAGTGAGCCGTCCACGCATGTTTGTCCAGTCCTCTAATGTTGCCTAGCAACAAAAGTTGGAACTATGTAAAACGTCGAATATGGTACATGTGAACAGCCAAAAAGACAAGCTAGCTTTGAAAGAAATTTCATAAGCCTAGCATGTAAATTCACTGTGCTATAGGAAAAGTCTCATTCTTTATTGGATGACCCTCGTATGTACCCATTCAACGTCATTTCCACGAAAACTGTTGCCACAGTTTTGTAATCCATTTTGACATGTTTATACGTATTGCCCAGAAACGTTTCATTTGCTTGAAATAGCTTAACCATTGGAGAAAAAAATATTGCTTATTCTGTACCACACAGGCGACGCTGCCAAACTGCCAACGCTCGCAAACGTCACACGATACAGCATGGCGACGTCCATTAACTACAGAATCACATGAAATGCACAAATCGGACATTGATAATGAACACTTTGACATTCGTAAACGAGTTTAAAAGATAAGTGACGTAAAAGAGCTTGCTAGGAAACAATTCGCAAAAGAAAAGGAAGAATTTAATAGAATTTTGCATGTCTATGCCGTCATCCGACGAATGCACTGGCTAAAGACACTGATTTTCACACCTTTGCGATTCATTAAGGTTGTTGCCAGTGATCAAGATAATTACGCTATCAATATTAAGATGATTAAAGGTGTGCATCAATTGACACTTCGTCCAAACATGCTAATCTCCTTAATTAATCAGTGGACAATTTTCAAAGGATGGATGGATGGACAGTCGGGCGGACCAATGCGCGGATCTAGGCATTTTTTTCAGGGGGTGGGGGTCCAGGCCCGACGGCCAGAATACAGGATCCGCACATGGGACACACACACACGCGCGTGCGCGCGCGTGCACACACACACATGCATACAGACATATAGACGGATAGACATGCATGTATATGTATAGACGGCAAACTGAAAGACATACAGATTAATAGAAACATGCATTATCATGTACAGAGAGAATGTCAGAAACATAAATGTGCGTGCATGTCGAGGCATACATGCAGGGTTCATTATCTTTAAATTTCCCACCGAGACCAAATTAATTCATTTTCATAGGATATCGAAAAACGTGGGGGGGGGGGAAATAGGGGGTTCGAACGAACCCCTGAACCCAAAACTGGATCCGCTACTGCTTATAGACACATCAATGTACATGTATGCTAATGCACAGGCATTCTGGCTGCATCCTACATGAACATGCCACTCATATGTACTCAAAAAATATATGGGCCGAGTTGTCTTATGAATTTGGGTCGAGTTGTCTTATAGACGGCATGGGCCGAGTTTTATGTGGGCCGAGTTGGCATGGGCCGAGTTGGTTTTGGGCCGAGTTGTCCGTAACTCAGATGGCCGCCCATGCTACAATACACATGTTTGTAAACAAAACGATTTTATAAATTCCTTGTTTTCAATTCCAATTTTGAATCAGATATAATAGGGGAAAGTAATAAAAACTCATGTTAAGGTAAGAATTTACACATTCTTTTCATTTCCCATCTTAGAAGCTGTCTCTGATTGCTTAGGCCCACGAACTTAGGATAGTCGAGGATACTCGTAAACTTTGGTCCCGAAAATTGGTTCCGGATTCCGGGCGTTGGTCCCCGCTTTTACACTTTCTTCGGTTTTAGTCTTTACGACACCAGAAAATCTGGGTTATTTATTGCTGGGAAAGCAATCGAGCAGTCCGTTTTGGGATGCGAAAAGTAAACAATGCAAGAACTGAGATTGTGTGTCAAGTTACGAAATACACCGACTCAAACCATTTCAAAAAATGTTTCAACTGGAAATAGGATAGATCTTGCTGTTCTCCATCGTGGAATACTGACACTGCAAGCTGAAATAAATAGCCTTTTAACAACGGTGGTTGAAAATGAGAAACAGAACCCATCCAACAATGTCATCAAAGTGACTAAAAAGTGTGCAAATGGTAAATGTCTTTTGGACAGTCTCAAAAATGATCAACAGCACAGTTAAACATGTAATAAACCTTAACAAAGCACAACATCAAAAATGGTGAAGGTTTTTGAGACTCTGTAGGGAATTAAGGACTGAAGGGCATATAATGTGGTTCAGTTGGTAGTTTAAAGTTTGGCACTGTCTCCGGGTCCGGTACCGGACCTCTAGACCAGGGGGCTACGGGTCCGGTACCGGGCCCCTAGACACTGATTCTAGGGGTCCGGTACCGAACCCCGAGCCACGCCTATGAGGACTGTCTCGGGGTCCGGTAGTTTGTGAAACAACTACTGACAAGTCTAGGGATACGGGTCCGCCCCAGGTCGTATATATGTAGTAACAGTTATTTTACCTACAAAAACTCCTGTTGAAGTTTCACTTTGCTTCGTCCGCCATCTTTGATCCTAAAAGGGAAACCAATCTGTATTTACTGTCATGTGTCACACTATTCAAACAGTTAAGCTTATACAAAAGGTATATAAATAATAACGGTAGAGTAACTTAGCTCACCTGTAACAAATCAATTATCTTCTCATCTTCAATTAAAGGAACCAATTTAACTATTTGTTGGCAGCTGATTAGTGAGATGAGTGAGCAGTGTCAAATAAGCTTACATAGTCTGTAGTGTTGATTCATTATTCAACTATAGCTTTCAAAGAGATTCACTACATGGACAACGGCAGTGGATCTTGCTGGTATCATTTGACATTCGGACATAGCTTTATAAGAAGACTCGGAGTCTTTTTTTTTGTCTTTTTTTTTTTTAAACAACTGATATGGTCCAAAAAGGAAATGACTTTTTAGCTTATATACAAACAGTGTTGAACAAGATCAGACTGCTCATGCGATAACAGTCTGATCTGGATCCACACTGTTTGCTAGAGAGACGTTACAAATGGATATCCTAAGGTTAAAGACTCGATCGCGGAAATGCATCTAAAATAATGACAAACAGTGATGAACAAGATCAGACTGCTCCTATGATAACAGTCTAATCTCGGTCCACTCTATTTGCTACAGAGACGTTACAAATTGATCTACATAGGTTGAACGACTCAATCGCGGAAATGCATATAAAATTTACGTTCGCTGGAGTTATCTGCTACATGTAAATGCTTACGCCAAGGCTAATTTCGCCGTGGATCCTGATCAGACTGTTCCTAGGAGAGCAGTCAGATTTGGGTCCAAACTGTTTGCTACAAAGACGTCTTACGGAAGACAAACATTGCGAATCCGGTTCAGGCTACTCCTAGGATAGCAGTTTGATACGGGTCCACACTGTTTGCTTCAAAGACGGCTTATGGGTCTTTATGTCAGGGAAATGCAACTTATGCTTACGTCAATGGCCAATATCCCCGTACAGACAAACATCTGGGACCAGGATCAGACTGCTCCTATGAGATCTGGATCAATATTGATTGCTTCAAAGGCGTCTTTCAATAACGAACTAGTAGACGACATATGGGTCGTTATGTAAGGAAAATGCAACTTATGCTTACGTCAATGGCTAATTTCTCCGTACAGACAAACATTGTGGACCTGGATCAGACTGCTCTTAGGAGAGCAGTTTAATCCGGATCCACACTGTTTGCTACAAAGACTGGACTGGAATAATCTAGCAGAACATAAATGGCGTTTCGCTGGCGTGCTAATGATGGACCAACATTGCTGGCTTAGTAGCTTTTTGATTTTTTAGGGGATCCTGATCAGTATATATTTCTTATGATTTTTCAGGGGGAGGGGGCTGCGGAGGGGGAGGGGGCTCCGGAGCCCCTGCCCCCCCCCCCCCCCCCCCCACCCACAGGATCATCGCATCATGAATACGCCCAACTGATGTTAGATCCCTATCATAAATTTCTGAGCACCACATTTCGTAGAGCTCAATAGTCATATATAGCTGTTTTGTTGTGAATAACGTCCTGTGCAAGCACGCTCTTACCGAGCCACCATCGGCCCATATGTTTGGCTGATGTTCGACAGTGGTCTGATTTTGTGTGCTTATTTGGTCTTAAGCTTTTGGGTGCTCAAAAGAACCGTCTCACCGCTGTAAATAACTTCCCGTGCTAGCATGTTATATCGGGCCAAAATCGGTCCACGTTTTAAGCTGTTTTATTTTGAATAACTTCGGACCACCATCGGCCCATGCGTTTCACTGGTGGATGGACGGGCGGACAGACAGTTATGTGACCAATTAGCCGGTATGAAAGCAATTAAACAATGCACCTTCAATCACTGTTTGCTTACTTCAATGAAAGTGCAAATTGGTATTTACCTTTAGGGTTAATAATCAAGTAGACACATAACAACAATAAATTAATAAGAACATTGAGACAAACACCAATTAAAGGACATCAAACCCTGCGCCAATTCACTGATGCGATAGTAAGTTCCCCCTGACATTAATTACCTTTATTCATGACCTTATTGAAAAAATTAGGATAAGAAAAATAAAAATAAAAGGAATAAAGTAAGACAAATTATATCTAGTTATGTTTTCTATTCACTCTTGTCCGTTAAAAATCTTATACTTTTTGCATAAGCTTATACTTGTTTGAATAGTGCAGATGATCAAAGATGGTGGACGAAGCGGACCCCGAGACAGTGCCTTAAAGTTTAGTTTGATGCTTGTAGGAGTCCCTGTGTTGACTGAAATAAGTCAGATGTTGATGATATAGCCCTAATGAATCCATAGCAATTGCTACCATTCCACATCTTATTTTCTGCTAACATTCCAGTCCAGAATTTTAATTTATACTGGCCCAACCATCTTCTGATGAGGTAGCAGTAGAAGACAAAGTATTTGAGGGGGATGATAAATTTAGTAAAGGGTCATCAATATTAATATAAAAACAACATCTAGGCGGATAAAAATTCATATCTCATCAGACTTTATAAGTCTAGTCACTGTGTTGTGTCCTTGATCAACGACACTTTATCCGCTGCTTATATACTAAGCAGTACCAGTTATTTTATTGGCCATTTCTACCACCTTATATGGGTGTCATTCCCAATCCAAAAATGACTTTTATTATCCCAATTTCATGTATTTTAGTACTTATTTTCCCAATTTTTATGATATATTTTCCCAAATGTGAAGAAGGTAGCTTCCCAAAATCTCAAATAAAATCACTGAGTACTACTTCAACCCAGGAACTCATCCCAACATGACTGAAAAATTGTTGATTTGGGATGTAAAGCATTTATAGAAATGGTGTTTATGAAGCACTGTGCCCCAACTGTTGGCTGGTACTCTTTTTAAGACAATGGTCATCTTATGTCTTGAAGCTTCTTGCTGCAATTATATTAATGTATACTACTCATCACCCTCTAGCAGCTGACCAAATTTTAAGCTCCATTGTAGCTTAATATTTTCCGAGACATCTGGATTGCAAGCAGACATGGGGTGAATTAACCGTTAATGCTAATGCATTATTAATTACTTTTTTTCCAGTAATTCAAGGTAATAATTAATTCACCAGTTTTTGAATTACTTTAATGCTAATTCAATGCATTACTTCAGTCAAAATTCACTGCAATCATTACTTGCATTACTTTGAATTACTGTCTAAAATAAGCTTTGCCATATATACAGACTGCACAATAGAGAAATGAGATGCACAACAAAAAGGATGTGTTTTTTCAAAAGTTATTTCCATTCACAGTTGCCTTTTGCTCAACTTGCTTATGTGTAAAGACTGTCATTTGACTGAGGAATATGCAAAATGATCTAAACTTGCAAGCAAAGGTATTGATTTTATATCAATAAAGTGAAACAGCATACAGTGGCAATCCAACATGAACCTAAAATAGTGAAAATGTACCTGGGAAGTGTTGAAATGTAAGATATTTTATCCCGCTGTATTTAAGTCAAATGTTCTTTATATCTATTGATCATTTTTAAGTTAATTAAATGAGCTTTAAATGGTGTGAATTTGCTACAATCCAATATCAAAGAAACAAATGTGAAATAGTTTGTTAACAATAAGTGTAATTATCACTCCATCCTTCTGTTCATACATTTTAACACTTGACCACTGACACCAACAGTGTGTCTCTGTGGTCAGTTTTGCTACAGGGTAAATATATTGGGGTCAAAAATATAAGAGATTAGGGATTAAGATACAGCCTGCAGCCTTAAATTGTTTATAATTTTCCTCCCATAAAATATACTTCTAAAATTTTAATAAGAAACTATTTTGGAAAGCTTCCCAGTAGTATAATAATAATATACAATGAAATATGATCACTGGGGTTGCTACATCTGAGTGGGATTTCACTCCAATTATCAAAAAAAAATTAAATTCAAACAAATGTAACTGACAAGAATACAGAATTCACTACAAAAAGTGAACATATTGTAGCCAGTGTGGCTCGTTTTAAATATTATTTTTATATAAAATATCTATATGCAAAATTTACATGTTTACGTATGCACATATTTTGTTCAGTGTATTATGTTCAGAGTTAACAGTATTGTAGAAATATGTGTCAGGTGAATGAAAGTAATGCTTAATTCAATGCGTTACTTTCTTAATTAATGCCAATTCAATACATTACTTTTTCAAAATCAAGTAATGCTAATTCAATGCAAATTTTGGCAAGTAATGCTAATTCAATGCATTACCTTCCAAAGTAATTCGCCCCATATCTGTTTTCAAGTTTTCAATGCCCAAATTTGCAAAGGGCAATTACTATAAAAGTTTTTAAAAGAATTTCTCAAGGCAATCTTCTCACCATCCTCTTTCAGGCTCAGCTGACCAAGTTTGATGGCTAGCTTTAAAAGTTTCTGAGATATCTTTATTGCAAGTTTTCAATGTCCAAATTCGCAAAGGGCAATAACTGGAAAAATAAAGAACTTTTTTTTATACTCTCACCAGGTAATCTACGCATCATCTTATATCAGCTGACATTATTTGAAGCTGCTAACTATAATAGTTTTTGAGATATCTTAATTACAAGTTTTCAATGCCCAAATTTGCAAAGGGTAATAGCTTGATAAAAATAAAATCACTTTTTTATATTTTCACCAGGTAATTTACTCATCATTTTCTATCAGCTGACCAACTTTGAAGCTCCCACATGTAGCTGTAATCTTTTGAGATAATTCTGACACTTTTAAAAGGGCATAACTCCTTAAAGGGGGATAATTCAGACTAAAAATACGGATCAGCTATAATTGATGAGGAATCCATTTATGAAATTTCAAAAACCGAACTTATTAAAACTAATTATTGGAACGGACACATAAGCTGATGGACAAGCCACAAGCAATATGCCCCACTCAACTTTGAAACAGTTGGGGGCATAACATTAATTATTTCAGAAGAACAGATGCATTCGGAACTCCTCTGCCGTCGAGTTTGTAAAAAATTTTTTAACGTTATCCAATCAGATCATGTCAGGTTACAAAAGCAAGTGCTTTAGAACGTCGCCTCTAAGAGTGATATAACGCCATGCAATAAAATCGATAAACCACTCCTGTTTTTTTCGTTTTTGTTTTTCAGATTTATATTATATCGCGGGTAAATGATGACAAAATCTTGACGTTTTCACACAAAAGTGTGATTTGAGGTATTTTAATGCCATGTGATAAATAGAATTTAACATTCGTGCCCCTGTGGTATTGAATTTATTATACTCGTTGCGAAAAAGCAATAAAGCCTTGCATTTTATCTCTTTTCCTCAATACATTTGATAAATTCAATGAAACATGAGCACTCATGTAAGATGACACGATATGGTTTCTGAGATAGAGGTCTTGCGAAACGCAGTTGGTTCAGTTTGTACACAATATCATCAGCAACCTGGATGGGACTGGGAATCGTGGGCACAAACAGACAAATATGATCATAATAGATTTAGCAAATGCCTTTGATGATGTTCTACACAGGAGCAATTATATAAATAGAGGATCTTACATGAGTGCTCATTTTTTATAGAATTTATTAAACGAGTTGGGGAAAAGAGATAAAATGCGAGGCTTGCCGAGCATTTTATCTCTTTTTCGCAACGAGTTTAATAAATTCAATAATACAAGAGCACGAATGTTAGATTCTATTTATCATATGACAAATACTTTGAAATCTGATATCTGGCGTAAAAACGTTATAATTTTGTCATTATGTACGCAATGTTGTTATGGACGTCATAACGTTTCCCGTAAATCTATTAACCACTAGTGGTTTATCGATTTTATTGCATGGCGTTATTTCACTCCCAGACGCGACGTCATATGATAAACTGGATTAATATGCGATAAGAGGGTTGATCATCTCATGGCTCAAATCAATACTTGAGTAGTCTTAAGCTGAATTTGCTGAGCCTTTAATAATAGGGAATTATCACCCCTTATCCACAGGGAGTATGCATTGGAATAGTCTAACTCCTTCTGCGGTCACTGTCTAGACCACAAATGATTTTAGGGCTCTCTTTTAGTCACTGCACCTTAAGATATGCATTTTAGTGTGCCTCAATCAATTCTTTAAGTTTTATAAACTCAACCAATAGGTTTTTAAAGCTAAATTTCAAAATTTGGCACTTCCTGATAGGAGTGCGCCAGTATTGTGAGGAAGATAGACATATAATACTAAGGGTTACATAAATTCGAGGGATGATTCTGAATTTGGCATGTGAGGAGTTCTGGGTGCTTATATGTTGCATACAGTAATGGTTATACCACTCACTCCATTGCTTTGTGTTTAAAAGGTTTGCCTTTAATGAACTCTTTAGGATTGTTAGGTGTCTATTACAAATAAAATAGTCACCGGCCAGACGGCTCCAACAAATAACTTTTTTAGAACTATTCATGGACCTTTCTGGCATGCTGATGATGATGATTTTATTTCATTATTATTATTAACATTATTATTATCTCATTTCAGTAGATTATGGTTACAATAAAGATTTTAAGGATTTCATTAAATTAAAACTAAAATAATGGAGATCTATAAAAAAAAACTCAATATAGAGCATTTTATTGACCTATAGTCTCTTAATCCAATTACCCCTTTTCAGGCCCCACACAGAGAGACTTTTAATAGGCTTGATCTCCTACTTATTGTGTAGATAAGACTGGCCTTTGACGTAAGCTATGACCTTGGGGACTGTTTATTGCAGGTCATCATTTTACTTATTTATTCGGGGCACTCTATATTGGAGTAAAACTGTCTTTAAAGACATATATTTCAATATATAAAAGGCCATTAGCTGATTAACTGATAAGGGACAGATTCAATCAATTTCAGTATCTTACTGAACTAAAGAGGGGACTTACCTGTATAATTTAAAACATTTTTTTTTTCACCAAGATAAATATCAATATCTTATGGGAAAATACCCAAACTTCTCAAGGGACCTCTTTATTACCCCTGCATTGAGTTCATAATCACATTGAGCTCATTATGACTGGCCTTTGATCTTCCTGGTCTAACCCCTGGAGAGAGTCATAATTAGTGGAACCACTATTATGTAGTAAATATCCATGCAACTATATACCCACCCATCTCAGTACTCACATTCAACTCACCAAACTTACCTACAGTTGTTAAAATAGGCTTCATGCAAGTGAAAGTAGATGTCTATATACCAAACCCACTTCGGTGCTACCATTGTCAAGTGTTTGGTCACCACGAAAATAAATGTGGTAGACACGCTGTATGCTGCAATTTCGGTGAGCCTGAACATTGTGCACCATCTGGCGTGTGTGACAAACCAGCCAAATGTGTCAACTACTCAGGGGATCATCCTGCAAACTCAAAGCAATGCCCACAATGGGAGAAAGAGAAGAAAATTCTCAAAATCAAATGTGAAAACAATCTATCATTTCCTGATGCTCGTAAGCAATAAGAAAAATTTTACACTGGTCAAACCTATGCAAGTGCTGTAAAACCAGGCACTTGCAACAAATCTACACAAACTGAAAACAAAACCACACAGACAGACGACAGCTTTACGGAATACTTAAATAAACAGACAACAGAGAAAACACAAGGTACAAAGGAAAAACGTAACGCATCTCCTAAACCAGGAAAAAGTAACTCCTCTCATTCTAGGCCAGCCCTTAAGGGGGCGACCTTAGAAATGATAAAGAAAGATGAGGAGAAGAAGAAAAAAGAAGAGAAAGACAAACTCAAAAAACAACAAAAAGAAGAAAGAAAACAGCAATGGCAAAAAGAACAAGCACAGAAAGAAAAAGAACAAATGGAAAAAGCAAAACAAGCTGAAAAGAATCCATATTCTGTGTTTGCTGAAAAAGATGGCGAGGAGGTCATGGACGATGAGTCTGTGGTTTTCACAGAGCCATCTTCCAGTGATCACCCCCCTAAAGGCACACTGTCACGATTACCATTAGCTTAAATAATGGAGGGTTTCAATCTAACCATTATTTTTTTACCCATTTTAATATTATTTTCAAGTATGGATTTTAAACATAAAATTATACAATGGAATTGTCGAGGTTTGAAACCTAATTATAATGAAGTATCATTATTGATTTCTGAACATAATCCGTCTGTATTTTGTTTTCAAGAGACATTTCTGAAACCAGATGATAACATATCATTAAAAGGTTTTAATGTATACAACTATGTTCATACTGATTGTTTGAGGCCCTCTGGTGGTGCCTCAATATTTGTAAAATCATCTTTCCCACAAAGAAAGATTGATTTAAAAACAGAACTACAAGCAACTGCTATTTCTGTCACTCTTGACAGAGAAATAACCATATGTTCTGTATATATTCCTCCATCCTTTTCTCTCAACTCCCAACACTTGGACAATTTACTGCAACAACTTCCTTCTCCGTATATCTTATTAGGTGACTTTAATGGTCACAATATCCTCTGGGGTGGTCGAAATAATGATTCCAGAGGCGAACTTATCGAAAATTTCATTACAAAGAATGACATATGTATTATGAATGATAAGTCTTACACTTATCATTCTCCAAGTACAAAGTCTTTTACATCTATTGATCTTTCCTTCTGTCATCCATCACTGTTTCTTGACTATAATTGGTCTGTATGTGAAGACCAACACAATAGTGATCACTTTCCTATCATCATTGAACAGAACACTTATTCCACTGAGGATCACATCCAAAGTGGAAATTAAATAGAGCCAACTGGGATCTATTTAATACTCTGTGCACTGGTAAATTGGTGCCAGAAAACTTCAAAGAATCTTCTGATCCTATAGCTGATTTTACCTCTTCTCTTATCGAAATATCTAAAGAATGAATTCCTCAAACTTCGACAAATCCAACTAAAAGTAATCCATGGTACAATGACGACTGTAAAGAAGCAATTAAACAGCGCAAGCAAGCTCTATCTAAATTCAAAAGATCTCCAAATACCAACAATTTCAATGACATCAAAGTATTTAGAGCTAAAGCCCGTAGAACAATTAAACTTTCGAAGCGTAAATCATGGAGATCTTATGTTTCGAAAATAAATCATAAAACACCAATTAAAAAGGTTTGGGATATGATAAGAAAAATCTCTGGAAAAAACAAATCCCCCAGTTACACACATCTAAACATGGTGGGTACTGACAGCAAAGCAACTTCAAAAACAGACATTGCTGACACTTTAGGAGAAACTTTTTGTCACAATTCATCATCATTCAAGTACTCTGAATCCTTCAGAAAGATTAAAACCGAACAAGAGAAAATTAAATTGAATTTTAAATCACAAAATAATGAAATTTACAACAAAGATTTTAATTTAGATGAATTAGTTGAAGCTATTCAACTATCACATGACTCAGCCACAGGTCCTGATGAGATCCACTATCAAATGCTTAAACATCTCCCAGATACTTCTCTTGAAACACTTTTGAATATATTTAATTACATTTGGACTACTGGTAAATTTCCAGAAGATTGGACCTTAGCAACCATAATCCCAATTCCCAAACCTGGGAAAGATCCTGCGGAACCTAATAATTATAGACCTATAGCTTTAACAAATTGTCTATGTAAAACACTTGAAAGAATGATAAATAAAAGACTTACTTGGTTTTTAGAATCCAATAATCATATATCGCGGTTCCAGTCTGGTTTCAGATCTGACCGCAGTACAACTGATAATTTAGTTAGATTGGAAACCTTCATACGTGATGCCTTTATTAAAAAGGAACATGTAGTTGCTGTGTTTTTTGATTTGGAAAAAGCTTATGATACCACGTGGAGATATGGCATTTTAAAAGATATCCACAAACTAGGATTAAGAGGTAGACTTCCTACATTCATTGAAAACTTCCTGACAGACTGCGCCATGCAAGTCCGAGTTGGCTCCTCTCTGTCTGACTATTATGACCAGGAGCAAGGTGTACCTCAAGGAGGCGTTCTATCAACAACACTTTTTAGCATTAAAATTAATGATATTGTGAAATGTTTAGGTAATCTTACTGATTGCTCAATATATGTTGATGACTTCTGTATCTGTTATCGCTCAAAAAGCATGGCGACGATTGAACGCCAACTGCAACAAAATTTAAATAAGATTGAAAATTGGGCAACAAGCAATGGTTTTAAGTTTTCCAAATCAAAAACACAGTGTGTACATTTCTGTCAGTTGCGCAAGCAATATGATGATCCGGTTTTACATTTATATGGATCACCCATTCCAGTTGTTGAGGAATCTAAATTCCTTGGCATTTTATTTGATAGAAAACTCAGTTTTATACCCCATATTAAATATCTCAAAGCTAAATGTTTAAAAGCATTGAATCTTTTAAAAGTGCTTTCCCATACTTCTTGGGGTGCAGACCGAACAACACTTCTCAAGCTGTATCGGTCTCTAGTCCGGTCAAAATTAGACTATGGCTGTATTATATATGGCTCTGCACGAAAATCATATCTTCAAATGCTTGATCCTATACATAACCAAGGACTTAGATTAGCTTTAGGGGCTTTTAGAACTTCTCCTGTTGCTAGTCTCTATGTGGAAGCAGATGAACCATCACTATACTCACGAAGAGAGAACTTCTCTTTGCAATATGCTATAAGACTTGCTGCTAACCCTTCAAATCCTGCTCATGAAGTTACATTCCCACCAAATTATGTTAATTTATATGAACAAAAACCTAAAGCTATTAAATCATTTGGCATCAGAATTTCACCACTCTTAGAATCTACCAATATCAAACCACAAAATATTGAAAAACACTTTACACCAAATATTCCAGCTTGGTGTATGAAACAACCTGAAATACTTTTTGATTTACATTCCGGGAAAAAATCTGAATCAAATCCACACATATTAAAAGATGATTTCAGAAAAATGCAAAGTCGTTATAAGAATTACCAACAAATTTATACTGATGGGTCAAAGGAAGACTCAAAGGTTGGTTGTGCTGTTATATCAGACAACCATAGTAATATGCAACGTATACCTGACGATTCATCAATTTTCACTGCTGAAGCCAAAGCAATTGATCTAGCTTTAGATTTCATTAGCACTTGTGATGCTAGCAATAAATTTATTATATTTTCTGACTCGCTTTCTGTATTGAAAGCAATGAACCATACCAGTTCAAAGAATCCACAGATTCAGAAACTTTTAGAAAAATGTCATGAGCTTTTAGCTTATAAAGAAATTGCTCTCTGTTGGATTCCTAGTCATATAGGTATCCAAGGGAATGAGATGGTAGATAAGCAAGCAAAAACATCGCTTTCATTAGAACCAACTTCTTTTAAAATTCCATTTTCCAATTTTAAGCCATCTATCAATAAATATATCTTGGAAGAATGGCAAACTTCATGGTATAACAGCATTGGTAATAAACTTCTTGACATCAAACCAACTATTGGTGAATATCAATCAGTTGTTCGAAACATTAGAAGAGAAGAAGTAGTTTTAGCTCGACTCTGCTTAGGTCATACAAGAGTCACTCATTCATACTTACTACAAGGTGAAGAGCTGCCACAATGTGTTGGTTGCGACGCACCATTCACTGTACGTCACTTCCTTTTGGAGTGTGGCGATTTTGCACAAGTAAGAAATAATTGCTTCCATGTTAATAACATGAAAGAACTATTTCAAGATATACATATTAATAGTATTATGACATTTTTAAGACAAATAAATCTTTTTAACAAAATCTAATTGCTATTTTTAAAATCATGTTTTGTTTTACATTTGTATCATACCATAATACAGATATTTTAATGTTGTATTCTGTTCAGTTAAAGAACATGTACAGTTATCTGAATAGCTCTTTGAAACTGTCAGATATTGTACGTGGTCTCTCCTGTCAACAATCGAATTGCAACTAATTATCATTATACAAACTCATCATCATCTTTCCTTTTATTTTATCTTATAAATTTTTACCTTTTCCGTCTTCATCATGTTTAGTTTAATACCGTCTGACGCTAATGACCCACAAGGGTTGATGCGTCGTTAAGAAACAAACAAACAAACAAACAAATCTCAGTACTCGTTAAGTACTGCAAAGGAACAGCCACAAAACGTTGTTTTTATGCTTATCACTCTTGAAAAAAATGGAAATTATAACCGCAATATATACCATGGACCATCCTGACTTTTTTCACTTACAATTTGTATGTAGCTTTATGGAAAATTCCACATGTCTGAAAAGGTTTAATTTATTGCAGATGCTGAGAGTAGCAGTGGTGATGAGGATGAAGATGAAGAAGAAGATGGAAACGAACCACCTCCCAAAGTTCAGAAAAGATGACAGCAGGTGTCTTTGTCAATTTTCCCTGGGACTTAAAATCAACAGAAACTAAGAATTACATTGCACTCGCCCAGACAGAAGTTACGAAAAGATGACGGCATGTGTTCTTGTCAGTTAATATTTGTGACTTAAACATTCATAGAAACTTAGGGCTTACATTGTGCCCAGTTGGAAATGAACTGCTTCCAAATGGGGATGTCTTATCATTTTTGCCCTGGGACTTAAACATTCTTAAAATGTTTGTTTGCTGTCATGCGACCAACTCACTCAAAATGCCACCCCCCCACCCCCCAAAAAAACAAGTATGGCTGTTTCAGAGAAATATTGTTTAATTCTAATTTTAGACATGTTTTCTTTATTTTTAATGTCTTTTAACAAATCAGCGTGAAATTACCAAACTACCAAGAAATTACTTACCAAGAAAATTATGAGTTGGGTGACAGCAGGCACAATTATTTAAGGATGCCCTTGTAGAAAAACAACAACTTATAGTAAATATTTCCAATTAATTTACTCCCTTTTAAAGAATAATAAACAAAATAGAATAAAAGAAAACATTTACAGTACAGTAAATGTTCTTAAGTTTCGAACACTTTTATCTTCCTGTTCTAAAATAAAAAGTTGTTTTTCAGGCTGTAATTCACAAAATGCTTGTCAGAATACCAAACAGAAAATATCCTGATTTAAAAGCAGTCTGATCTGGGTCTAAGCTGTTTTCTATGCCTTTTTGGCAAGCAACTAGTGTTTGAAATTTTAGAACATTTACCATAAAAGTAACATTGAAAAAAGGAAAACTTAAAAAAAAAAAGTGTTCAATATAATACTGATAATCTATTGAAAGACAAAGTGCATAAAAAGGTTACACAGTCACTTGACGTAAATGTCAACATGTACATAGATAATACTAAGTGAGTGTCTTTGATATCAAGTTTACCAGGCAAGGCTTCGAGAGTGCCTTTTGACATTGCCAGGCTTACCGAGGGATTCAACATGCTTCTCGAAGCAAGCCTGGTAAACTTGATATCAAAAGACGTGAACCTGGTATTCTATTTATCAGCTTACCAAGTTGATACACTCTTCAAACTAGTGATTATGGCGTAATGGTCGATTTTTATGTAGATTCAGCGCCATTGGTGGCGTCATTCAAAAAGTGCAACGTCATCATGACCTAATAAAGGCACATGCCCTGAGATAGACAACGTTTATCAGGCAACGTGCAACATTCCAGTTAATATGAGATAACTGATAGATATAAAAATGGAGCTATTGATCTTTTGACCCTATTGTGACCCCAGGGTTATGACGACATAATTTGTGTGCTATCTGATCTTGGAAAAAGAGCAACTTTACTGTAATTTCAGTAAACATATATACATGTATTGTGTCGTTTTAAAGCTAAACTTTATAGTTTATGTAGCAAGTAACTTGCAGTGAAATCTATTTGGCCATTGTCTATATTCCTGATCAATAGAGATTATAACACAGAGTTTTGGTTATCGTCCGATGTATCAACCGGAGACCCCATTATCAGCCAGAGAGTGCTGATGATGGTCGAGTGTTGATACTGAGGGCTATATATCACCAAAATTATGTGTTATAATCTGATTATCACGTATCACTTATTTAACACCTTTGACGTACATAAATCTAAGTAAAACAGGGGATGTTTGCATCAATTTTAAAATTATCATTCATCTCTCATATTAACTGCATTGCTGCACGTTGCCTGATAAACATGTTCTATCTCACAGCATAAACCTTTATCAGGTCATGATGGCGTTGCACTTTTTTGAATGAGTCGCTAATGACACTGAATTAACACAGAAATAAAAAAAAAATACGTCATAATCGCTAGTTTGAAGGGTAAACTGATAAATAGAATACCAGGTTCACGTCTTTTGATATCAAGTTTACAAGGCTCAGCTTTGAGAACACATGTTGAATCGCTCGGCAAGCCTCACGATGTCAACAAGCGTTCTCAAAGACTTGCCTCATAAGACCCTCACCTAGTATTCTCTATTTCTATACCCTCTCTCTGTGAACTTGCTCATATACCCATCAATGAAATCATGGAAGTCTATAATTCAGAGACTACAATCTTATAACAAAGATGCAAAAATGTGGCTCCATCTTATATTTCACTTGTGAAAAAGATATATATTTGATTGTGAAAATCTGATTATTTTTAAATATATTAAATGGAACAAACATTTTCCAGTAGTTAAATGATTTGTGTCATAATCATTATAGTTTGGACGTTTACCCCAGTGTATCTGCTTTGCCCTTATCTAGCCAATAATTTTGTTCTGAAAATGTTGTCCCCAGGGGTGGAAGTACTCTCATTTTTTCTTGATATGTAGCCTTGTACCCAGCATCTACTGTTTACCCCCAAAAAATATCAAGAATATCAGGCATACCCCAAAAATATTTGAAATTTAGCAACCCCCCAAAAATATTCAAATTCTGTATCCTTAACTTAAACAAAGTCCTAAAATGTTTAGAAATGACCCCAAAAAATAGTCCAGTTTTGTAATGACCCCCAAGAAAATATCCACAATTTCATCATACCCCAAAAAATATTTTAGATTACCCCAAAAAATATTGAAATTCAAAATTTTGAACCCCCAAAAATGGTTCAAGCCCACATATATAAGAAAATATCAGAGAAACCCCCTTGGATGCTGTCTGCGTTTTACGTCTTTTTCATATACTTTATAGTGGTGCACTCAGACTAGATTTTACCATGGAAGCAAACACTATGAATACTGATCAGACTGCTCCCTGGGAACATTCTGGTGTGAGTCCATATTGTTTGCAATATATGCTACCTAAAAATATAAGCAGCTGAGAGCAGATGATAAAAATCATGACTGTTGGAAAAGTACCAATACCATAAAAGTACAAGGAAATGAGGTGTCAATATTTCAAGGTGCAAAAAGCTAAACTGCATTTTATAATCAGTTATTTGTATGTGATTTTTTTCTTCAATCTCTCTGGAAAAAGAGTGCATCACCAGTCACTTGGTTCGATGGTAAAATGTGGATATTCATAATTTATTATCTCCCTTTCATTGGAAAAGGCACAGACTTGTATCACAGATCTTGGGCTCCCAGTTTTATACAGCCATTCTTTCCTGAAATGAAAATATAAGACTGGCTCCAGTCCTTAAAACAATTTTTCATCAGTGTGTCATATCATATTCTTGTAGCTACTTTAACTTTGATGGCTCTGTTTTAAAACAATTTTTCATCAGTGTGTCATATCAAATACTTGTAGCTAGTCTTTGATGGCTCTGTTTTAAAACAGAGCCATCAGAGTTAGACTGGCTACAAGTATATAATATGACACATTGATAAAAAATTGTTTTAAGGACTGGAGCCAGACTAAAAAATACACAACAATGAAAAATTATAACATTTTGTCCTGTCCATATATAGTACAGTCTAATCTTACAAATTCGAAGTGCTAGGGACTAGAGATTTTATTTCCAAGTATTGAAGGTTTGAATGATAGGTAGTTAGACATAAGAGATCATAAGAATATACTGACGGACTTTAAAAACGCAACACTTGGATAACAGCTTTAATTTATGTCTCGAAAAAGAAGGCAGATTAATAAGTTTGATTGTATGTTAAAGAGCATTCATTTGTAAGTAAAACATGGAAAACTTGTCCAACTAAGATGAACTTAATGCATTAAAATGTAAACTTTTTGAGACAGGGGTCAACTGTTTCATGTGACAAAATGTTATGAATGGAAGATTCCCTACTTCTTTAAATCAAGAAACACTAGAAGCATCAAATTTGTATCATGAACTTCGTTAGTCATCGAGGAATCACTCTCATATTGATTGGCAGGTCTGCGATACAGCTTATTTGCGTATATGTCGTTTATCTGGGTGTACCCTTTAATACAATAGCTTTAAATCTCCTCTGCTTAAGACATATTTAAATGGCTAAATTCATACGGAGCAAATAACGTCGCCCAGTTTAGTTGTACAATTAAAACTAAAGTGTTTGCTGTAGAAGCCAACTCATGATGACATTATCAAAGCAAAAGACGTTTACATTCAACAGTCTTTTGGAAGATATAAGGGAAAGTAAGTGTTGCGAAATTAAAGTCCGTCAGTATATATAACCCCTCAAAAAGGTTTATTACCAGGGACATTTTTGCTATTAAGCATATGTTTTGTGTATCAAACATAAGTTTTGTGTGCATAAAAGAAACGTATCATGAGAGACGTTTCTTTTACACACACAAAACCTTAGTTTTGATAGATAGTATCTAAAATAGTTCATAAATAGGCCAATATTCTCTGCATCCATTGTGTCCGAATTTTATTTCAGATTAGCGAGTATTTCCAAAAGTTTTACTGTAATTGTGTGAATCAGTGACCTATATTACATGTTATTTAGTTCATTGTGTGAACTGTCAATGCTAAACTTAACTTAAATTTTTCATGATTTTTTCAATGTTGTCTAAGAATAGAAAATGATGTCATGATCTAAATATAGCCTATGGAGTACAGGATTAAACTACATGAGTTAATGAATCCACTAAGGGGATATTTTGCATCATTTTGCATATGCCAGCAGTGAAGACCTAGGCAAGCCTGCATATCCATGCATCAATGTTTGTGTGGTTAGATTGAAGATCTATTCTATCTAAAAGTGTGACACATAGTCACATTAGAAAGATGGTCATGCATGTTTAAATTATTGTTATTCGTTGCAAAACGTATCATTATCATTCACATAGACTCTGGCATTTGGGTCCAAACCTCATTAAATAGGTTTACAGCACAATTGGCATATCAAAGCCAGCTGATGGTCTAAAGTTTGACTTAGCACCATCCCTGCTCTAGGGTCTGATTATAGGTTTCTCATAATGGATGACTGAATATTTTCTTCGATCTAAAGTCTCATATTTTACCACTGATCGAGCCACTGTGCTCCTCACACATGGGTTGTCTCCTAATTTAACTATTTGTCTGTAAGCGGCAAATTTCGTCGTCTGATTGTGCTGATTTAGCAAACAGTTTGGTCCCAGATCATCCCCGACAGACCGTCGGGTCTGATCTGGATCCAAACTGCTTTACACTCTGATAGTGTTCCTGAAAGATTTTATTTTGAAAAAGTTCATTTAAAAAAAGTTTAAGCAGTGGACAAAACTATCATAAATAATTACCCAGCATGCAAAGAGTTAACTTGGATTACCAACTATAGTCGGAAACGTTTTCAGCGTGTGCTAAACCATGCACAGACCCAGAAAGTTTTGTCAGAGGGAGTCAAACTTTGAGGTTGTTTTAGCTAATGAGGGGATCCAAATAGCAATAAAAGCTGGCCATCATCGGCCTGCCAGCAAAACGCCATTTAAATGGCGCCTTGCTGGCGGGTGGCCATGCATTGAATGCTGGCTTGTTAGCTTTGTGATTTCCAGGGGATCCTGACCAGTATTGATAAGGAATCCTTTAGCTTTGTGATGTAACAGGGGGTCCGGACCCCGGCTCCCCTCTGGATCCGCGCATGTTAACCTACATGTCTGCGACTTTGTCTTTTGGTCCTTGAAGAATGCCAGCTATTGATCCAGTTCTCGTGTTCTTTACACAGCCGTGCAGTCCATTCTCTGTAGCCTTCTGGTATGCATACTGTAAAGGAAAAATAAGGGTTAAACCACCAAAAATGTGCAGCTGACGACATTTGCAGGGCTTTTCCAGCAATATGGGGAAAAGGCGCTCCTGGCCAAAATTGGGAAAAAAATGATCGACTTAACATGAAAATCGGGATAAATTAACAACATAACATAGAACATAACAAGGGTAGCAAAATATATCCTCAAAATCAAGTTATTTTAGATTGTATTATGGGACTACAGGGCAGACTACTTTTTTTTTTTTTTTTTTTTTTTTTTTTGGTTTAGGGGTAACGTCAACGTCTAATAGCCCGTTAACAATACAAAGGGGGCATTTTATGAAAAAAAAAATGGTAATTCTGTATACTTATTGAACGAAGTCGTGAGAGGGCCTATTTGCGTTATATGGGACAACAAACGTGCGGTCCAACATGTGCACAAGCACTGATTCGCCCGCACGTTTTTTTTGTCGATTTGGAGAGTATATTAGCTAATCCGTGTAATTTTATGATTATCTACTGTCCTGTCGGCCAGGAGTGACGGTGGCCTCGTGCTTTGTTTACAAAGTTATTAGGGACTTAGAATTGATTGGTCACTTGTGTATTAAGCCGATCCTCAGGATAGGATTTATACACAGGTGATCTATCGATTCGCATAAGCTCAAGTTGTGTGCATAAGTTGGTGTTTGACTTAACAATTGTAAACAAAGCGCGACGTCACTGTCACTCTTGGTTGGCACGACAGTAAAGGATGTTTTGTAGTGGTGGGTTAAGAGGAATAGCAAGATAGGCTTTCTCTCGACGTGACTCATATGTGGTGAAGTCCAGTATATAACTGTTCATATAGTCATGTGACATTGCTTGATTGGTTGAAAGTGCATTCTCAACTTCGTTGAACAATTGTTCTTATATATTTTGAGTTCAAGAAATGCGTCCACTTTTTCTACTGTTATACTTTGTACACAATCACAGTGAGGTGACGAACCAGACTTACAGTTAAAAATCATATATTTGTCCAATCGAGTACATGCAGCAGCAGAATGTCTAACTCTGATCGTGTGCAAAGTAATAAGATACACTTTAAAACGATACAATTCAAATTTTCATTTTTTGTATCTTTTTGCAATGTTATTAGTTCATAACATATAACATATAATGTCATTTTTTCGTCCTATATAATTGTCAGCTTTACATAATAGTTTTTGCTTTTTGATATGCCAATCTGTAGGGTCCAGCTGAGCTACCATACAGAGCTGAGTCAGCACCATATCTGCACAAAAGGGACGCCACAGGCACTTTTTGTGTTGGTGGGAGCTGACTGGGTGATGGAATTGGGCTCAGCCTCCAGTTATTGAAATGGATGATGGAACTGATTTGAGTTGAAATTATCAAAAAGTCTAAAATTTGATTAAGTCATAACATACACCTAATCTCATGAATGCCAAAGTTTTATTGGCATATATGGGTTAAGCCAAGATCGTAATATAAGCACTACAACTTGATTTAAGCATTTTAAAAGTATTTGTGACCTTGATATGTAAATTATTATAATTGTATTTGATTGACTAGAAGCTGTATAGTTTACGTCAAATAAATAATCTGTTCTGTTCTGTTCTATTATGCCAAGCATACCACTTAAGCTCAAGTGTTTAAGTATCATTCTGATATGGGCCATTGTTTCTCATAAGTAGTAGTGGTCTCTATAAAAAGTAAAAAAAATTGTTTTACTTCTGTTAATTGGGGAAAACAGACATGGTACTGGGAAAAAGATGGCTATTTTCGATTGGGAATGAGACCGAAATTTGGCCCCTAGAGGAGGACCGAAAATCCCCTGTCTTCAAGCTATATTCATACATGTACTCTGTATGTTTAATGCTTAATAAAATTCTGTTCTGTTTTTAGATACCAAACACCATCACGATTGAAAGCATATATTTCAAGTAAATTGGTGAAATTACTGACTCAAAGTTTTTGAAGCATCTTTACAAAACAATCAGGGATGAAAAAACAAGTGCAAAATTATAGCAACATACAAAAAACATTTAAAATGTTAAGTGGAATAGCTTCGACCAGCACAATAAACAATAGCCATATATAACCCCTTCATGTATACTTTCGGCAGGGGTCACGTAAAACTTGAAATTATAGGTGCTGCTGGGTGCCTAATGCATTCTTAATCATGCGGTTGCGTAAAGCTCAGCAAGCAAGCCATCTTGTTTTAAAAATAGACTCTATTAACAAAATAAAGCATTCAGATTGGGTAATAATTTTGTAATGAATACTGGAAACCCTTAAAGGGGTACTTTGGCAAACAGTGAAGACCCAGATGAAATGCAATAGCCTGAACTGTTTGCCAAGATGAAAACCATCTTCAGGGACTAAGGTAAATTATTATGTGGATACTTCTACCTGCGACCCCTTAAATATATATAATGGGCACTCTCATGATTATTGTATTTATCTGAATGGGAAAATCCATCAGAATACACCGAAGGACTTTAAAAACGCAAAAAAAATGAAAAGTATTATTATTTGCATCCAGAACATTTTTAGCCTCTTTAACAAATAAAAACGGATTAACGACACCCCTGCTTCTATCTATACCCAATACCGGTGGTTTTAAAGACGCTGGCTACCACCAGCTACGCATCGCTGGTTTACTATGTTTTGCACGTGGCGTCCCCACAAATCAATGACATTTCACATGTAGCTTGTAAGTATACATCTATAAAAAAAAACACAGCAGCTTTAGGTTTGTAGCTCTATTATTCATACCACGTTTGTCTGAACATGAAAGATCTGGTGCAATTGGAATGTTAAAAGCTTGGGTGCGTGTTTCTGACGTCGCCAGATATCACAAGTGCCATCCGTCAACTTTACAGCGCTCAGAGATCGTTACCAGGCTACTGGGACAGTTAAAGATCGACGCAGGTCTGGTCAGACAAGAATGGCGGCCGGCGTCAAGAGGCAACTTACGTAGATTGTGTATCGACGATATTTACATCGACGATATCCTGTCCGGTCGGCTACTATCAGTGCCAGACGAATAGTAGGGCTCCAAGAGTGATTTGTTTCTGATTTTTAATAAAAATATTTTATCATAATAATTCAAAATCGTGTCCAATTTCTAGACAAATTTCAACTTGCAACTTTAGAATCATAGGGAAGTGCTATTTGATAGACAATTGCTCTAACAATTTTTATTACTTTGACATAAACTTTTAAATATGTTTGCTGACAGATTGATGTTCTTTCTTGCCAAATCCCGATAAAATTGAGACATCAAAAGTTAGTAAATATTATGAATTTCGATTTTGCGTTTTTAAAGTCCTTCAGTGTACAAAAGGTTTACTGCTACCCACCTTCCTGAAGCACTCCCCTGAAAAGAAAAAAAAAGAGGAACATTAGCTTGAAAAATAGAAACATAAGTATATAGTAGTATGGCCATTTTTACAGCACTATTGGTCTACTTCAATTACAAAAGATGGGTTCCATTTATATTGTAAACTTACAAAATATACCTTCCGATGGCTCAAAAAATCCACACGCGGTCACCGGTCGTATTTTCGGGCGAAAGTTGGATTTGGGCGAGTGAAAATTTCTAGCCATTTGACCATCTTTATCCTGCAATGAGCAGTAAAGTACTCAGTTGAAAAATTACAAGCCAGGGTAACCAGAATGCTCGAAAACTTTTGCTAACACAATTATTTTAAAAAGATCTTTTGAAATCTTAACACCAACCATGCTTTCGAATTTCAATTTCTAGATCTATGTTTACAATTAAGAGTTTCTTCCTTGTAGTGGCATGGTTTGGTCTGTGATTGTCATACTCAGGCTGTTCTGGGGTGGGCTTGATTTAGGGGTAAAACGAGTTGGTGCAAAGGATCCTTTCTTTTAGCTCACATGAGCCGAATGCTTATGGGAGAGCTATAAGTATACCAATGCCTCCGTTGTCCTTCCGTCATCTGTCCACATTTTCTTTCAAACATCTTCTCAGAAACTACTGGGTCAATGCAACTCAAATTTCATATGGGTGTGCGCAAATAAAATCAGTATGTTGCAGTCAACGACCCGAATACTGGCCGGGCCAGAACACCCGGTATACAGAACTATGCTTACAGTATGAAAAGCTTGAAAAACTTTTAAAATGTTCCAGCCTCATATTTGGAACTTTTTTCACATAAGTACTGTTATTTTGCATTTTAGCTAAAGTAAGCATAAACAAACATTTTTTCCATACTCTTTTTTTTTCAGGAAAAAAATTCACATTTTTGGCATAACTCTGGCGCTGTAGGAATATCACTTAACCCACAAAATATGTGTTAAGCAGATGCACAGCTGGATCATTTATAAGTGACAAATTCGCGATGAAATTTTCAGAAGTACACAAAAATGACCAAAATATTACCCTTTTTAATAGTCCGAGCCTTCTCTGATGTTTAAGTGGCTTTTCCATATTTTGATATTTGCCACTAACATCAGAGTAACTCCTATTACGAAAATCCAGAATTTTCTTCACCTATCAAAAATTGGGAATTTTTACCAAAATATTGACAGAAGAAGAAGAAGAAGAATTGTATTAACCTCGTAATAGGTCAATAGGGGTCGAGGCCATCCCCCATTAACCTTACAATCAAAACAAATATTATCTGCAATAGGCCATACAGGCCCTTGAGCGGATAATCATATATAAACAAGTTTACTAAGTATCTGCATGGCGGACAGTGTAGAAACAATGTAACTATGTATTTAGACCGATGTCACACTGGTCAATGTAAACGCACCGGTGGTTGCTACAACGGGCTGGTGGTTGCATTTTACAGCACCGGTGGTGGCGTAAAAGGTAAAAAATCTATACCTGTTGACTTTATTATTTATTTATAAACTTGCATTTATTTTATTTGTGATGACACCTGGCGCACAGACCACCGGTAACATTGCAATTTATGACTCTGCCAAGCAATTGGTGATTTAATTCATGGTTTGGACTGCAAATCCAACAAAGTTCTGGAGTTTTGCCGTGACAGGTGCTTTTTTCTAGTGTAACTGCCTAAATTGAGTGAAATCTGCACGTCTAAGCGCAGCTGTTGTCATATTCCCATGAAATAACATCCAAAAAACGATTACTACTTTGGGTTTTTTTTCTTGGTAAACTAGCAAATGTTTTATTGAGGAATTTTTATTACAACGCACTGGGAGCATTTTTTGACGCATTGTTACAACGTATTGATAGTTGCACAGAATTCCTGTGGTTGCTGGTGCAGCCTCACCACAGCGTTCACTGTTCTTATAAACGGTACATAAATCGTTATTTGAGCCAGCACATGATATTTCAGTACCAAGACGAAGACTCAGGTGAGCCTGTGCAAATGTACAGATTCGCCAGAGCCTTCTCTGCATAGAAAAATAGAGAGTAGTAATCGTTTTTGGATGTTATTTCATGGGACTATGATAACAGCTGCAGCTGTGCGTAGACATGCAGAATTTCCTGAAGTTAGGCAGTCACAATAGAAAAAAGCACCTGTCACTGTCAAACTCCACAACTGTGTCGGATTTGTCCGTCAAACCATGAATTAAAATGCCAATTGCATGGCAGAGCCATAAACTGCTATGTTTCTGACGGTTTGTGCGCATTGGGTCATCAAAAGTAAAATAAATGCAAGCTTATAAAGAAATCATACAGCCAATAGGCATAGATTTTGTGGTTTTTGTACACTGATGAAGGCTCAAACGCGACTCTGCAAATGTGTAGCCTCGCCAGAGATGCTCCAGAGCTAGCCCTGTTCGCACTTTGGGGGTGTTTCCGCCTATTTTTCAGATTGGCTCCAAAACTTTTTATTTAATGAGATGGTTTGTCCGTTATGATACATTACAATAGTTAATAAGCCTCCATGAGAGCTTAAAATTTTTGTGCTTCAACAACAGCAGATTCTATGGCGAAAATTTGGTACCAGTAAAATGCAATTTTAGCACCCCAGAGATATAGGCTGCTGTCTGTTCTAAGGCGGTGATTCTGTTGTTGTTGATTCGTTGTTGATTGTTACTCCCATTACAGGATTCTGTAATTGTTCTATATTTTGTTACAGAGAGAGCTGGCTGCTTTGCTTAGTTTGTCTTCCTGGTGTCTCGTGATTGTTGTGTGGCTATTCCTCTCAGTGCCATGGGTTTGTCTGCAGTTTGTGATTGTGATACTCACTATTTTTGGGTGTCATTCATGCGAACAGCGATGGCTTTGGCCAATTTTGCTTGGTCTAGTCTGAGCCTTCGTCACAGTTTAAATTCTCATGTGGTGACTCAAATGGCGATTGAATGCAATTTTGTGCGAGCAGCGAAGGATCTGGCGAGTCTGCACATTTGCACAGGCTTACCTTAGCCCTCGTCACTGTACAAAATCTCTTGTGCTGCCTTAAATGGCGATTTGTGTGCTATTCACGCCATCAGCAAATACTCTGGTGAGTCTGCACATTTGCGCAGGCAGTCACTGGACAATGTAATAAATATCAAGATCTCTTGTGCTGGCAGCAAAGGCTCTTGGGAGTATGCACGTTTGCACAGGCTCGCCTGAGCCTTCTATACAGTATCGAAATATCATGTTCTGGTTGAAATGGCAATTTTTGCAACGTTTATGTGAACAGCAAATGATGTGGTGAGTCTGCATCAGCAACCACAGGAATTCTGTGCAACCATCAGTGCGTTGTATCAATGCGTCAAAAAATGCTCCCAGTGCGTTGTAATAAAAAGTTCCCGATAAAACATTTGCTAGTTTACCAAGAAAAAAAACCAAAGTAGTAATCGTTTTTTGGATGTTATTTCATGGGAATATGACAACAGCTGCGCTTAGACATGCAGATTTCACTCGATTTAGGCAGTTACACTAGAAAAAAGCACCTGTCACGGCAAAACTCCAGAACTTTGTTGGATTTGCAGTCCAAACCATGAAATATATCACCAATTGCTTGGCAAAGCCATAAACTGCAATGTTACCGGTGGTCTGTGCGCCAGGTGTCATCCGGTGACAAATAAAATAAATACAAGTCTATAAATAAATAATAAAGTCAACAGGTATAGATTTTTTTTTACCTTTTACGCCACCACCGGTGCTGAAAAGTGCAACCACCAGCTCGTTGTAGCAACCACTGGTGCGTTTACATTGACCAGTGTGTAGTGGCAAAATATCAAAATAAAGAAAAGCCACTAAAACGTCAGAAAACTCGGACTACCTTTTTAACAGCTAGGTACACTATTTTGTGCACTCATCGACTGCAACCACCACGCGTCGACTGCATTGTTCCAGTACAGTGGTTCTCTAGCGTGATCTTTATTACTTGATTGTTACAAGTCCCAAATGTCCCTACCCACCGACGAAGGCCTACTTCTCTACGAAGGTATACCGCGGATGTATACCGCTCGCTTGCAAGTGATTAAGATAAGAATAAAATGGAAGGGATCTGTTTTACCTTGCACTAAACCATAAACTTCATATTCGACTGATGCCAATCGAGAATCGTCGGTAAAGCGGTTGTCATTCATGTTGTTTGTCTTTGTTTACAATGGATTGTTTACATGGATTTGACGGATCGCAGTAAGTCGGCGAAGCGCTTGCAGTTAAGGGTTCGGCTAATTACTGAAGTGGCTATAACAGGTGAGGCCATAATCACAGACCGACCCACTGCAATATCTGCAGAACATTTTAAATCTGGTGAATTAGAGTTAGTACCCGTTATCACTAAAATATTCAAAGGGCGTTTGACGTAGTTCACCATGCAATCCTGCTTGATAAACTGGTTCAGTCCAATATTCATGATACTTCTTGGCTAGTGGTTAGGGACTATTATCGTGATATTTACGCCTGCACTTTTTATTTGATCTTCATTCTTGTAGGTGACTAAAGCATGCATTAAAGCTTAGATGAGTTTGAATTTCTGTCAGTTCCCTCAACTGACTACGGAGTTCGCTGCCCTTGAGTGTCTGAAAAAAGTTGCCCCGGTTTTCTCGGCTATTTTTATTCAGATCGTTTTAATACTTGCAGATTACCAGAACTGGCATAATATCTTGAGTGTTTGAATTTAGGCCTGATCGCCGCTTCAAGTTTAGAGTTACCTGCCTTTGAGCATTGTAATATATGGTGTCTGGCTTTCATGTGAGCAATTGTTGCCCATTTGGCTACTTGTTTTTGCTTTAGCTGTTGTTTTGAGCTGCTAATTATACCCATTCACACCCCGCCCCCCCCCCCCCCACACCGGAGGAATTTTGTACACTATGGTTTTCTGATACTACATTATGTAAGATGCAAAATGACTCATATTAGCCCTCTGGCAGTTGGGGCGTTACCGTGTAACAGCCATGTTCACTACGTTGTTCTACACTAGCTTCAAATCCTACAAAGCTATACCTAATTTTTGTTTATCGACATGCTGATTTCCTTAAAAAAACACTTAATCAAATGCAGCAAACAACCAATACGCTTTTAAACAACGTACGCCTATTGTTTAAGCATGTGTAGAGTAAATATTCAAAATAGTAACTTCCTTACACAGTAAGCTTATAAAACCAGGCCACTATCGCTCATATCAACAAAACCCATTTCAGTGGTGTCTCACTGGTTGACTAAAGTGCCATTTGGTCACCCTTCCTCCCACTAACAAAAGCTATCAAATTGAACTTGAGGCTATTGAGGTAGAGAGAGCTGATTGTTTTACTTTTATTGTATTCTGTAGATGTCATGTTTCTGTTGTCGTTCTTTGTCTCCTCCTCACGGTGCCTCTTCAATGATTGTTGCAATTCCTGCTTAAACTCACTGATTCTTAATAGTGAGTATGATAAGGATCTACCACAATCGCAAACTGAAGACATGCCCATTGCAAATTCATATACGTATGAGGTATATGGTCTTTCACAGGACACATTTGTTTGAAAATACAAAGTACTCAGGGCTTCATATTTAAAAAATGTGTGTTCCAGGTTTTCCGACCGTTCCTAATTTTTTGTCCCAGACCCTAAATTTTAAGCACTTTTAAAGGATTTCCCAGTTCAGGCCATATTGTTTCCCCTTTTTCCCCATATAAAAACTTTTAACAATATTAAAGTATTTTCTTATCTTCCATCCCTATTTTAAAAATTCATGTAACCTAAAACACACATATTTGTAAGGGTTTTTTTGCCTAATATTAAAGCAGGCCACTACCGAAACGTCTGCTGACACCATTCAATGGTGTTTCTCTGTTGGGTCGATTATGACATCTGGTCAATTAGCCTGCCACTGTCATAAGCTATATTGTGTTCTGTATGTCATGTTACTCAATACTGTTATTGGTCTTTGTCACATCCTCACGGTGCCTTTTGGGTTGGCCTGTATATAATGTGAAAGTATTGCATTTCCTGGCTTTACTCACTTTTTCTTGCATTATGTGACAGGATAAGTGTTTGAGAAAAGGCAAACAGAAGACCACACATATCTAGTAAATCATTTATTGAAATAAGGAAGTGAATCACTATATCTGCTGGATCAATCCAATTTCGACCATTATGCCAGGTAGTGCTTACTTTGTAAGTTGAACAAAAAATCTTTTAGCTGTGTTTCATTCTAAATGACGAGGACCTCAACTCTTCTGTAATCTTGGCATTGATTACTGAAGGAAAAAGACTGTTCCGACGTGGAATATAGTACAGGGTAAAACACAATCTTCACGACACCCTTTTATGTCTGGTATCTACAATGTTGGACACTGTGTGATGACATCATGTTGAGAATGACTTTCGAAATGTGAGCAGGGGTCAAGTTCTCTTTTTTTCAACAGACACAGTACAGCAATAAATCTTGTTCCAGTCTTAGAAATAGAAGCAAAATGGGTCCATCCCTAAGGGCCACAAGAGATGGACCATGGTGTGACTCAGTCTCTTCAAGCATGTTGCTGATACAAGTGAAAGTAAGAAAGAGGGCAACGATCAGGAATCGATACAATCAAGCACCACATCTGACCCAGGATACCAATGGGAAAGTGACAACTTCACAATTATACATCATAAGCGAGGGCAAAGAGGTCAGCCCTTTCCCAGCAGGTGACCACAAGGCATCAACAAACAGACGTGCATGAAAGCATAATAAAGCAAGACAGAAATAACATAAATTATCCACAAAAGAAGCGCCGCCTTGGAACGGTCAGTAAAAATAGTTTACTGGAGGGCTTAAACTGGACTAACGGTGCACCAACCTCACCCTTAGTTCAGATGTGGATCAAGACACATAGATGTTTCATGCCCCTACCATTTCTTCAATAGATAAGTCTTAAAGTCGGAACCATCATAGAGTCTAAAGTCCGACCCACCGGGGTGCAATGATTAAGGTGGAAAGCTAAGTTGCCAACCGTGATTGGGTTGACCACCAAGCATGCAGTCCTACTCGTGTTTCGCCATCTCCTGCCGGTCCAGCCCAAACATCTCAATGGGTAAGAGAGAGCTGGCTGCTTTGCTTTGTTTGTCTTCCTGGTGTCTCGTTATTGTTGTGTGGCTCTTCTTTACGATGCCACGGGTTTGTCTGCAGTTTGTGATTGTGGTATTTCCTGAGCATACTCACTATTTTTGAATGAATCAAGTACCACACCAGATCCGCTGGTGCGCACTGAATTATGTGCATAATCATGATTGTGAATGGATCTGTTTGACTGCTTTGCGCGGTTTAGGTAGCGCCAAATGTCATATTACACTTAAAGAAAAAACACGGTTTACAAAATTCCTCCGAGGAGGGGGTAGGCTAGTAGTTCGTCCACTTTTGGTAAAAAGAACAACCCACGGCTAGAATACTCTTCCACGAAAAGGTGGTCAAATGGACTTCCGGTGAACCGGTGGAAAATAAATCGTGGAAGAAAAACAGCCAAAACGCCCTTTTTGCCTTCCCAGTAATGATCGACATACTGGATACCTATGGAGAATAGAACGGTGAGACGCAGAGGCAAACCAAACAGGGGTGGCGGCCGTTTTAATCGTGGAAGAGGTCGTGGATCAAGGGGTAGAGGCAGACAACCGGAGCCTGAGCAACCAGTTCAGCATCATGGTCATGGTGGAAGAAAAGGAGGAGCTGACTTTATGTATGACTATGATGATGGTCTGGACGATGACTACCAGGAAGATTTCACGCCTCACACAGATCAGGCTAACAGACAAGTTACAACCAATAAAGCGAATGACAAACAGACATTTTCTGGACGTAGGTTTGTACACAGGTGAAAGACATGGTGATTTGTCCACAGACCCCCACCCAAGATAGTCATATACTGGGATAATCAGTTTTCGCCAACGTAAGCAGATATGGCTCTGAGGATACCAAAACAAAGTACAACCTGACCAGAAAATGATTTTGTCATAAAATTTCAACCTTTTATAATTTTGTGTGATACCTTAGACCATCAAAATATGCTATTTAATTTTCAAAAACTTCGAATTGTTTGTGCATCCGTTTTTCAGCCATCTTGAAAATAGTAATCTAAGTTCGACAACTCTTGTTGACCGGAAAAAAGAGGCCCCATAAAGGGTTGAATAGATAAAAAATCATAAGGTGTTATGAGACAAACCATTTTTTCTTTCAATGAACAAAAATTATTGTAAATCTCTTATGATTTAATTTATTGTAATCAAAAATATTTCAGTCACATATTTTTTCAATATTCAATTCAAATTCAGATTGATTTTGACCCCTAGGTGAATTGGGGTGCTACCACACAGACAGTAAATGAAAAAGTAGATTTTAAGGCTTTCTTTAATGTACTTTAGGGGTACAACAAGCCATTGCAGGTGAAAATTTGATACAATTTATCAAAAATCATTTTAGATATATGGTCCATACAGCTGCTTATTAGCCAGACCATTGTTTCTGAGTTTTAACTTTGATACGAACCCCCTTATGATAAAATCAATGATTTCCCCACTTGGGACCCCAATACATCACTGAGTTTTCTTACCTCCACCGTGAGGATGTCAACAGAAATGAAGATAGAGGAAGCGATGTATTTACCGAATAAAACATATCAGGATCATAATTTAAAGATTGTGGTTAAAAAGAATTAGTGAAAATGGCGGGAAAACATTGATACAGGCAAGTGACCATTATTTTACCACTCAGATAAGAATTTTCTTACTGCTTAACAATTTAACAGATAGCTTTTCTTCTGCCCTTGGAAATCCCCTTTTTAGAATGAGCCTGTGACTCACACAAGTGAAAAAACGATGGGAATGTTCAGTTGGCGAAATTACATTATTGGCGAAATTAGCCTACTCCACTATAGTGTACCATGAAAAATTTATAAAATGGAAATTTATTAATATTTTGATGGAAAAACACAGTTTTCACAAATATTTCTTGGCTTTGTATTTTTTTTTTTTTTTTTTGGGGGGGGGGGGGGGGGGACAGATCACCGCATCTTTCACCTGTGGGTTTGTAGACATTGGATGGCTTGCCAGTGCTCCAGCTAGACTAGCCCTCAGTAGATTCTGTAAACTCTGTTCCAAAACAAAAATGAAAAAAATTGAAAAACAAATACTAAGTGAAATACATGTATGAATGAACCAAAGATCTTTATGTCTGTTTATTTTTATGAAGAGACATGCAGGAGGTGATGTAGTGTTGGCGACATGCTTGAGTGGCAGACTCTTGAGGCCCGTAGCGATCTGTCCTCTTAGGTTCTCTTCCACAAGATTCATTTGTTGTGGTGCTGTGTACTACAAGATACAAGAAACTTTATTTAAAGTCGGCATTCAATTTTAACATATTAAAACATTAGCCATCAAGGCTATTTTACCGACAAACAAAGTGAAAGACTGTACAAGTATAAAACATATAACAAATCACAGGAAAAGGGTTAATATCACAGAATTTACATTGTTATAGCACAGATATTTATACATTAAGATCATATGTAAAATAAACTCTTATAAAGCAGAATTTTTTTTTTTTTTTTAAAAACTGATAACTTTCTATTTTTAAAATTACATGTTATGAGCATACAGAGGGTCCTTTATTTCGATCTATCTAGGGGGACGAAATTACGAAACTCGAAAAGGTGGGATAAACGGGGCTCAAAGAGACCCTGACCGCCATGATGGCTGGTTTCAAGGCTCTTAGGCGAAAGACGAAAACCTAGATAGGGCGCAAAATAATAAGACCTCCAGATAAAAGCGTGCATTGGAAAGCCATTTTCTCCATTTTAATTCTCATCCAAAAACATTTGCTGTGGGTACTCAAAAGAACCGTCTCAATGAGATGGTCCTTTCGAGCTCCCTCAACACATGCTTAATATTGGTGAGAAAAACATATGTTGTGGGTACTCAAAAGAACCATCTCACTGAGATGGTCCCTCTGAGCACCCAAAAACACATGCCTAATATTGGTGAGAAAAACATTCCAATTTACGTAAAAGCAAAGCAAACTAGAAATAAAAGCAAAATAAAAGTTAAGCAAAGCAAAGCAAAGCAAAGCAGGTAAAAAGCAAACTGGGGTAAAAAATTATATAAGCAAAAGCAAAATAAAACTGATTAACTTTTGCACATTGAACATTTGCACGATGAGCCGCTCCATGTGTTGACCAGCCTCTTGAACTCCTTAAAATCTTCGACTTTGCGAAGATCATTCGAGAGGCTGTTCCACACACCAGCTGCCTCGTAGCAAAAAGAAGATTTACCGTACTTTGTGGTACGCACTCTTGGTACATCTACAAGGTTGTCATATCTGAAAGAGTAAATAGAATTTTTGTATGATAATAGGTCCTGCAAATAGACAGGTGACATTTTATGTAGAATCTTAAAAGTTTCGACAGCAATTAATCTAATTCTACTGATATGAAGTGTAGGCATGTTAACTCTTTCAAGTAGAGTTTCATAAGAGCTATCGAAATCATTGAAAACTAATCGAAGTGCCCTGTATTGGAGTTTTTATGCCCCCAAAGGAACTTTGGGAGGCATATAGTAATCGCACCGTCCGTCCGTGTGTCCGTCCGTCCGTCCCGCTTTCGTGTCCGGTCCATATCTCCTATATTCTTTGAGGTAGGAATTTCAAATTTGGTGTGTGGATGCATCTTGGGATGGCGGAGTGTCGCGTACCATTTTCGGGTCACTGTGACCTTGACCTTGACCTCTGACCTAGTTTTTAGAATAATCGTGTCCGGAGCATATCTCTTATATTATTTGAGGTAGTAATCTCAAATTTGGTGTGTGGATGCATCTTGGGATGACGAAGTGTCGCATATGATAATTGGGTCACTGTGACCTTGAACTTGACCTCTGACCTAGTTTCTAGAAACTGCTTTGAGTCTGATGCATATCTCCTATATTCTTTGAGGTAGGAATTCCAAATTTGGTGTGTGGATACATCTTGGAATGGCGGAGTGTCGCCTGCCATTTTCGGGTCACTGTGACCTTGACCTTGACCTCTGACCTAGTTTTTAGAATAATCGTGTCCGGAGCATATCTCTTATATTATTTGAGGTAGGAATTTCAAATTTGGTGTGTGGGTGCATCTTGGGATGACGAAGTGTCGCATACCATAATTGGGTCACTGTGACCTTGAACTTGACCTCTGACCTAGTTTTTAGAATAATCATGTCCATAGCATATCTCTTATATTATTTGAAGTAGGAATCTCAAATTTGGTTTGTGGATGCATCTTGGACTGACAAAGTGTCGCATACCATAATTGGGTCACTGTGATCTTGAACTTGACCTCTGACCTAGTTTCTAGAAACAGCATTGAGTCTGGTGCATATCTCCTATATTCTTTGAGATAGGAATTCCAACTTTGGTGTGTAAATACATCTTGGGATGACGGGTGTCACATACCATTTTAGGTCACTGTGACCTTGACCTCTGACCTAGTTTTAAGAATTATTGTGTCCGGAGCATATCTCTTGTATTCTTTGAGTGAGGAATTCCAAATTTGGTGTGTGGATACATCTTGGGATAGCGGAGTGTCATGTACCATTTTTGGGTCACTGTGATTTTGACCTCTGACCTTATTTTAGAATAATCATGTCCAGAGCATATCTCTTGTATTATTTGAGGTAGGAATCTCAAATTTGATGTGTGGATGCATCTTGGGGTGACGAAGTGTCGTTTACCATAATTAAGTCACTTTGACTTTGAGCTTGACCTCTGACCTAGTTTCTAAAAACTGGTGCATATCCTATATTCTTTGAAATAGGAATTCCGAATTTGGTATGTAAATGCATCTTGGGATGCCTGAGTGTCACAAACCATTTTCGGGTCACTGTGACTTTGACCTCTGACCTAGTTTTCAAGAATTATCGTGTCCAGAGCATATCTTCTATATTATTTGATGTAGGAATCCCAATTTTGGGGTGGTGATTCCTCTTGGGATGGCGGAGTGGTGCATACCATTTTGAGTCACTTTGACCTTGACATTGACTTCTGGCCTCATTTCTAGGTTGTTGGTGCTATGTTACAGCTATCTTTCCTCAAATGTGTCTTATGCTAGACCAATTCCTTTGGGGGCATTCGTCACATGTTTGTGACATTTCTTGTTCCATCTTAGCAGAGCTAGATTTTGAGCAAAAGTGCCACACAAGTGGACAAAAATTAAACTTGATTTTATAAACGATTTGTAAATTAAAATTTTTGTTTCAATCGTCAAGAATTTGCTAAGACGTATAAAAACATTATTTTGTCTTGCAGCCTTTTTACAGATGTTTGAGACATGAAGGTCAAAATTTAACAGATAGTCAATGGTTACACCTAGGAGTTTTACAGAGTCCTCACATTTGATCTCTGTACCATTCAGAAAGAGACTTTTGCAATTCTCAAATCCAGACTTTCCAAGCATAATTGCCTGGAATTTGTCTGGATTTGCTTGCATTTTATTATCTCTGAACCAATTAATGCATATGGCGCTCTCATCAACTAAAACCTCTTTCACAATACCTAGGTTTTTATGACTGTATGAGACAGTATTGTCATCCGCATAATTTTAAATTGATGCTTTTTTCTTAAAATAAAATATATCATTCATAAAAATATTAAACAAAAGGGGTCCAAGGATAGATCCTTGGGGTACCCCCTTTATAATATTCAGCCAGCTGCTACAAAATTGCCCTACTTTGACCCTCTGCTTTCTGTTTGAAAGGTAACTGTTTAAGAAGTCACATGCATTAGCAGAGAGGCCATACACACTAAGTTTGGCAAGTATAAGGTCATGCGGAAGGCAGTCGAAAGCCTTGGATAAGTCCATCAGCACTGCACCGACATACTGTTGCTTATCCAAGTCTTTCTTCCAGTCCTCCGCGAGCCTTAGAAGAGTTGTTGCACATCCAAATCCTTTCCTAAAGGCAGCTAGATAGTTGTGAAAAATATTATTAAAATGTTCAGTTAATTGTATGAACATAATATCCTCAAAAATTTTAGAATGTGCAGTAAGGATGCTAACAGGCCGATAGTTCTTTTTAACAAAAGGATCATCTTTTTTATAAATTGGACGGACCTGAGCACTTTTAAGGTCATTTGGAAACTGATTATTTTTTGCACAGAGGTTGAAAACAGTGCTAATTGGGCCTGCAAGTGCTGTGGAGCCAGCTTTAATCAATTTAGCGGGCAGCTGATCAACACCTGTGGCCTTTTTGGGGTTCAGTTTCTTTATGGATTTGCTGACCAATGATTGGTCAACTGGTTTGAAGTTAAAAGAAGAATAGCCCTGTTCAGGGGTATTTTCTTTTATTGCTTCTATACTGGGGTGGTTTGCCATATCTTGAGATTGTGAATCTATTCCTATTTCCCTAGCTATGTTGATGTAGAAGTCATTTAGAAGACCACTAACCTCTTTTTTGGTCGGCTATAAGGGTATCATTTTCTAGCAGAATAATATCACAGTCATTTTTACTGGACTTAGAGCTGAGGAAAGGCTTAATGGTAGGCCAAAAATCTTTCGATTTAGGCCCACCACTACACCTTTCGAAAAAATATAGATGAATGGATTGTTTTCTAAGTTTTGTTACGTAGTTTCTTTGTTTTCTATAATTTTCCCAATTTGAATTGTTTTTGAATTTTTTGAATTTATTGTGGAGCATCTTTTTCTTATAAATGGCCCTCCTTAGCTCTGAGTTCATAAAAGGTTGAGATTCTTTTTTGGGGTATTTTTGCTTTTTTGGAGCGTGTTCATCCACGATATCCATCAGGAGTGTCTCATAAGCCCAGTAGCAATCGTTTGCATCCTCGAAAACGGTTGCCACCTGGAAAGGGACCCGATGGAGATCCTGGGTGAACTCAGCCTCCTGAAATTTTTGTAGCTCCTGAAAGTTACTTGTTGTCTTTTATTTGAAATACAGCTTTCTTTGAAGCAAGCTGCAATCATGTTATGACAGTCACTGAGTCCACAGTCAAAGTTTATTGTATTACACAAAAAACTGGGGCTGTTTGTCAGGAAAACATCAATTAAACTTGGTTGGCTGATTTTAGTGTGACAAGTTGGGTGTTGTTTAAGATTTTTTAGACTGTATGTGTCAATTGAAAAGAGAAGTACTTGACCACTGCTCACAGTTCAAAAGTTACAAGTTCATCTTTTTAGTAGAAATCAAACATAAAAGAGTGCAGTGGCTGTATTAGACTTGGGATCAAAGGGATGCTTGTTCAAGACTAGCTGGAGGCACTGTTGTTAAGTGTCCTTAAGCAAGACACTTTATCCTCTGCTTAATAGTTTTGGTTCAACTCAGGAACTTGCAGGAAGACAGTAAACATCCCAACATGACATTATAAAATTGTTGACTGGAAGGTAAAGCATCAAGTTCAACACACACCAAGGATGGTAATCGACCGGTCAATATGCATATTGACCAGACCAGTGGTCAATACTGGTTTTAACCGGTCATTACTGGTTGATTGGTGGTCAATTGGTCGATTGAAAAAAACATGGTCGATGTAAATACTTAGCATTAGTTATCCCATTTTACTGGTCTCTATAAACAGACCTAAAATTGTTTCAATATAAGATAAAACAAGCTTAATTGAAAATGTTTATTATGCCTTGCTATTGCTTTAAAAAATGTACGAATAATTATTTAAAATAGGCCGTAAAACAAAAAAATGAAATGCAAATAGTTTTAGAATTTCAGCCTCAATCAAACTAAATCATTACCACAACTTTCAGTTTAGACTTACCATTAATAAAAAGTAAAGCAAATGCAAGTAATGAAATTAACTAAATTTAAACAAGTTCTAGCTTTTTCAGTCATAAAAAATATTTAAATCAGTGACTAATTAAATGAAAGAAAGCACAAAAAATCAATCAATACTTCAAATTGATCATCAAAGAGGTCATTATGTAGGAATTAGTCATTGATGTATCAGGTATATCAAGTATCAGTCATTAATGCAAATTGAATTTACTTCTCACCTGAAAAGACAAAGGTGTGAAAATGGTAAAGAAAACACTAACTGTTGAGCATTATATCAAGGAGTTAATTTTAACTTTAATTACCCCAGAACAAACAAAACTTTCAAATTACTGGACATGTCTCTCAGACTGAAGAAGGTGTGTACAGTTTATAAGACCTATCCAATCACTGAGCTTACAATGCATTGGCTAATTCACTGGCACCTGTGTTAATACAGAGGTGTGAAACTGTGGTCATTCTGTTAGGGGGGCGCCCGGATAGCTCAGTCGGTAGCGTGATTAGCTCTGACTAGCTGGATACCTCTGCCACGCAGGTTCCAATCTCGCTAGCGTCGCTAGCAAAAAAAGTCGATCATTGAAAAATTATCAAATTGTTCCTGCAGTGGTATGTATCTCAATGGTTTGACTCTCACCTTCCGGGTTGCAGTGATTTCACAGTGTATTTCCCGGCCGATCGCCGAGAACTGCACTGGCTTTCCCTCACCACTAGACAGTCGGTGTCTTAGAAGCAGGGATCAAGCTAGGGGGCGACTAGGGCGAAATAGTCGCCCTAGGGGCCGAAATTTCGCCCTAAATGGGACCCAGGGAGAAGTAGGAGTCTCCCTTAAAAAAAAAAAAAAATTTTTTTTTTAAGAAGACTCATTTTCATTCTGTCACTACACAAATGCAAGCTGTGATGACATTATCAGACAACCTACTACCACTGCATCGTGGTTCTCCTTCCATTAAATGGCAATAGTATGTGTAATGGCTAATTGCCTTCTAAATTGACAGAAAATGCTGTAATTTTGCGCTATAACTTCTCCCTATCTGACTGTCACTTCTCCCTAATTTTCCTGCAGGGAGAAGTCACTTCTCCCTAAAATTCTGGGCCAGCTTGGTCCCTGTAGAAGCAGAATTGCTTAAGTCTGACGTCTATCTCCTGTAAGTAAATGTTATCTGCTGTTATCAGTTAAAGGCAATAATTTCACAAGTGTCATAAATTAAATTGTTATTGTCTCAAAATGATGGAAAAAACCCTGTAAGGCTGTATGGTAATTGTATTCTGCCCTTGATGATTAAAAAGGAATATAAAGTGTTCGGTGCCTGGACTGTAATACAGAAGTCAGTGCTAAGGTGAAAAGTGCCCTTGACAGGGTCAAAACAGTACTTTTTCCTTTTTTTAATAAATAGAACATAAATTCTGAGCTTATATTTCAATCTACCTCTAAAACTGCCCCTTAAAATTATCAATCGACCACTCAGATTCGTATTGACCAGTATTGACCACTTTTTGGCATATTGACCAGGGCGGTTTAAACGGTTAAAACCGCCGGTTAAAACTGGGGTGGTTTTGACTGCCCAACCTTGACACACACACACAAAAAAGACATACAGTGATGCCCTGAAGAATTTGTTTTTCCCCAGAACTATTCCCTATTAGAATAATAGTTCTCCTTCTGTGGTCACTGGGACTCACTGCCCAGACCACAGAGGAGTTTAAAGCATGCATTTAGGCAAAAGCACAGCCAAAAGTTGTTGTTTTTTGTAAATTTCTATATAGTGCTCCAGATTCTGGGACATCTCGGGCCCCCAACCCAAATTTAGGAGGCTGGATTGTTTTGTTGTACATGTGCTTAATATATACCCGCCCCCCCCCCCCCCCCCCCCCCCCCCCCCCCCTAAATTTTCATTCTCATTGTGCATGGGTAACGGGTATGAAACAATTAGCTTGAGTGATGGCTTTATGGGACATAGTAAAATAGTGCATTCCAGAAGCCCCATTATGTGGCGTCTCATAAGCGCTTTTTACTGTAAAAATTATTGATAGAATAGGTGAATAGAAGACAATCATGAGTCGTGATTGGCTGACTAAGGGTTAAAATAATAAATGTTTGCAAATGGCAAAGGCCCTAGATGCGCAGTTGCGCCTCAGTCTTCGCTGGTCGCATATTGGACATAAAGTACCACTGTCTCATGGCATGGGATGATAGCAGGCCCCCAGATAAGAGTGTGTCACTGAAAATTGTTTTCTTTTTTTTTAACTAAAACATGTGTGGGTACCCAAAACCCATGTTTTAATTGATAGTAACAGAGAAAATATCAACGCTGAGTCCCAAGCCCACTACAGTTTATTGTGAGTACTAAAGCTGAATGAGCTACTGATATGTTTGAGTTGGGGCATTAAATAAAATCTTAATTACATGATCTGAAATATACTAACTGATATGTACATTGTTTAGACATTTAACGATTTTTAATAGATATCAGGGACCAAGTAATTGAAGTTAGTCATGGGCTGAGTTTGTTAGGGGCCGAGATGTCCAGTTACCATGCTCCCTAAATTAATGAAGGGAGCCAGTACTATTAGATAGGTCTATAGATAGAAGAGAAAGTTTCAAATGATACTGCCTTGCTTAGTTTGTAAAAAAGATAATATTTGGTTTTCCAGGACATGCACTGCAGGTGTGATAATTTTTGGGAGCATCCTATGCGTGTACTGCTTAAAGTAGATTTGTTCAGTGATAGTTCTTCAAATTAAGTTTTAACAAACCCCAATTGAAATGGCATTTAATTTAATAGAGGTCTTGTTTGTCTCATTTCTAGGGGAGGTAGAGGCGGTGGTCATGTGAAAGTTACCATGCAAAAGCTGCAGATGAGTACAGAGAATCAAGAGATGGTTAAAGGAATGCTCAGAGATCTTCATGGCGAGGAGATAGAAATAACAAGGTATTGATTCTACATGTGTGTATATTATCAGGCCTTCAGATTTATGGTGGGCCAGGTCATTGTCCCATGATTTCAAAATATGCCCCATCACTTCCAAGACAGTGGGTCCATTGGACCCATCCTTTTTGGTTGTGAAAATATCTCACTTTAATAAAATATTCATCTTATAGCAAGTCTACAAAGTCCACAAAACAGAAAGTACATGTAGGTTGTGAATACAGTAAAACATGTCTTAAGTAGCCACTCAAAAAAGACAAAACAAAGATCTTAATAACAATGGTAGCTTAATGAAGGTTGAAAGGATTGCAAAATGCTCCCTTTGGATAATTGGTATTTTTTTGAGTTGCCACTTAAGACAGGGTTTACTGTACAGCAGTAAATATATATACATATATGCATACAAGTGTCTTTGTCAGTATGTAGGTAAAGTGTACTACTCAAATGTCAACAGTGGTTAGTTTGATATATGCTTGGGCCCATCATTTCAGAAAATGACCCACCATTTTTTGCTCCATGGGTCACTTTGGCCCACCAAACTTGAAAAAGATCTGAAACCCTGTATTATCAGTGATATTTCTGGCTCACATACATGATGGGTCATTTTGAGGGAATTTCTTGGAAAAGTATTCAAACAACAACACTTCCCGAATCCCTATACCCTTGCATTATTAAAGAGGCCAAGAGAGTTGTTGGAGTTGTGCACTTTTCATTAGCATTCATTAACACAATCAAACAAAGTCTGCTGTGTTCAAATTGTGCAGGTTCTCTCTATTTTGGAAGGACCAGTTCTTCCAGATTGCCTAGTTTACAACGCACCATTGTTTACAGTTTAGTTGCTTAAAACATCTGTAATATGTATTTACAGTAAAACCTGTGTAAAATGACTGCTCAAAATAGACAAAACAAAGATCTTTTTGACAAATGGTAGCTTAAGGTCAAAAGTATCGCAGAATGCTCTGCAATACTATGAGTCTTGGAAACCAATTTTTTATCTTTTTGAGAGTGGCTGTTTCACACAGGTTTTACTGTACTTGTATTTTCAGGCCTTCAGATAAGAGTGTGTACATGTATGTAATTAAACCCTGTCTCTTTAAAAAGGGCTGTGTATTATGTTATACCCTCCATTCAAAAATTTGCTTTCTTGTGTCCGTCTGTCTGTCCCTCTGTACTTCCCCCAGTCAGCGCATCCTTTTCACTCTCTGCTGGGAGCATTTTTTAACCAATTTTCTTCAAACTTGCTATGAGAGTTGATATTGGGAAGGAATGTCCTGGGATTGCAGATGGCTAAATTTTGGCAAATAAGTACAGAGTTACGGCCCTTGATTGACATTAGAAATTGGTTTTCACTCTCTATCTTTGGCATTCCTTTACCGATTTTCTTCAAATTTGGTATGAGAGTCGATATTTGAAAGGAGTGTTCTGGGATTGCAGATGGGTATTTTGACAAATAAGTACAGAGTTATAGCCCTTGGTTGACGTTAGAAATTAGTTTTCACTCTCTATCTTTGGCATTTTTTTTATTGATTTTCTTCAAACTGGATATAAGAGTTGATATTGAAAAGTAGTGTCTTGATATTGCAGATGGATAAATTTCGACAAATAGGTACAGAGTTATGGCCCTTGTTTCAAAATGATTTTCTTTGCATTGAAAATATCCTGTGGCGGGGAATGTTGCATGCCTGCAGCTCTTTTATTGGAAATTATGTTCCTTCTTTCTCAAGGAAACATAATTTATGTTGTTTGTACTCAAAAGAACCATATCAATGAGATGATTCTATTGAGCAACCAAACACACTTATAAACTGATAGATAAGAAAAAAAAGCATAATTTAATGCTCAAATATTTTGTTTTTAACTGGATCTAAGGTAAAAGTTCTAAAATTTGAACACTAGTTGCCTGCCAAAAAGGCAGACAAAAAGTGCAGACTCAGAGCAGTCTGATCAGACAGGGTCTTCCCGGTTTGCTATTCTGACAAGCATTTTGCGAATTCCAGCCCTAATGACCAATTATTTTATTTTAGAACAGAAAGAGAAAAGTGTTCGAAATTTTAGAACATTTACTACAATGTATATGTATTTTTATCCACAGTGAGGATGAGTATGAAGAACTTGATTACCGAGCAGAGAACCAGTACTGGATGGCCAACAAGCAGCTGAATATAGAGGGAGCTACAGCTTATGCCCGTGAGAAAGCTTTGGCTGATGAGAGCTCAAACATGTCTGTCAGTTCTTTGGCTGTTAATAAGCTAGCAAGGTAGGAATTATGTACCCCAACTGAAGTGTGGGGGGTCAGGGATTTTTTTTGGTGTCCTCAGGGGCCGAAATTCGGCCCCTTTCCCAATGGGATTTAGGTGACTTTTTTTCCCAATCGGAAAAAAAATTCCCAATCTCAAAAAAAAAAAAAAAAAAATATTTTTTTTTTTTTTTTTTTTTTAGAATTTTCATTCAGTCACCACACACACACACACTCACAAGCTACATGATGACAATCTACTAGAATTGCATCCTATTTTCCTTCAATTTAATGGCAATTGTATGTGTAATAGCTAATTTTGTTTTTAAACTGACCAAAAATGCTGTTCTTGTTTGTTTAGAAAATTTCCCAAAATAGTGGTTTACCGCGCTAATTTTCCCAATCTGAAAGGCCCTAGGGCCCCTTCCCAAAATTGCAAAAAAAAATCCCTGGGGATATTGTTTTTGAGATGGATCTAGTCGGCCTTATCGTAGGCTTTATAGCTTAGGTGTCATACTCAAGCTTGCAAGGTGGGAAATTAACAAACAGATCACAGGTCCAGATATGGAAACTTTTTGAGCGTAAAATTGTAAATATTTTCTTACCCATCAAATTAAACAGATGATTTGGGTGCTCAAAAGAAATGTCTCAATGTCTCATTGACATGGGTGTGGAAATAGCAAAATTTTCTACTTGTCCAAGGACAGGTAAAAGGCCATAATGTACTTGTCCAAAGAAAAATAAACTTGTCCGATAGTACAGATTAGCTTATACCTTTCTGTGCTTAAACAATTTTCACGTTCCAAAACAGTATGAAACAATGTAGATATCAACTCTGTTGTAAACAGTGTAGATCCAGATCAGCTGGCTTCTTCAGAAGCCACCTGATCAGGATCCACACTGTTTTCAATGCAACATGTGAACTCATAATGATTAATCAAAATATGATTTACAAAATTTTATTAACTTTATACAAATTTTGTACTAGTCCAAGGACATGTAGATTGAAATTTTCAACTTGTCCTGAATGAAATGGGACCAGGTCGGACAAGTCGGGCATGGTCTTTCCACAGCCCTGCTCATTGAGAAGCTTCTTTTGAGTACCCACAACATATGTTTTGATTGAGAAATTTAAAAAAATCAATAACATTTATTTGGAGGCCTCCTGTTATAATTTCAGGTATGGCTTTCATAGGACAAGAAGTACAGAATCATTACAATTGTGTGATGGTGATATTGGTGAAAAAACACAATCTAAGGCCTTGAAAACTACTTGATTTCTCGCTATTTTCTGTAGTACTAAACCTTGTTAATTGCCTTTATTTTGTGCTGCATATAATTACATGCTTCACCAAATAAAGGCAGACCATTTTATACTATTTTTTTAGCATTACTAATTTTTTTAGTACACTTGTAGTCTTTAAAATTACAGGAGTTCTTTAGAGGTCCTTAAAAAGTCCTTGAATTTTAAATAAACTCTGTTCATAGGTCCAGATAAGGAAACTTTTTGAGCGTAAAATTGTAAAAAAAAATCTTACCCATCAAATAATCACATGTTTTGGGTGCTCAAAAGAAGCGTCTCATTGAGACGCTTCTTTTGAGTACCCACAACATATGTTTTGGAAGAGAAAGTAAAAAAATCAATTATCTGGAGGTTTCCTGTTATATTTTCAGGTATGGCTTTCATAGGACAAGAAGCACTGAAGCATTACAATTGTGTGATGGTGACATTGGTGTAGCACTTGAATATCTTCTGAGTCAATGTTTCCATCTACGGGTACCAACAAGTACAGATATAGAAGACGATGAATTGAGTGAAATACAAGAACAAAGAAGGGACGAAATGACTGCATTAGAAGCTATCTATGAAGACAGATTCTTTGAGAGAGTCGTGAATAAAGTTTGGATTCTGAAATTTTCAATTCCAGCCTTGGATAAGATCATCCGTCCAGTAAGAGAAACGCGCGAAGTAAACGAGACACAGTCGAACAGGGAAATGTGCCGATTTTTTGTAAAAGGATTTTGTAAATTTGGTAAAAGATGTAGACTTAGTCATAGTGTCCCGAAGATTGATGGGCTTGAGGAATCTCCTGTAACAGAAGCGTCTGATGATTTAAATTATGAAGTTGAAGTTCGGTTTCCTGCTGGACATAGATATCCTAAAGAACCTCCATTTATAGCCTTCTCCACTACGTCTTCCTTTTTACCCCACCATGTGTGTTTAAACATCACTAAACATATGTTGACAGAAGCTAAGTCTCTAGCTGAGTCAAGTGAACCATCAGTGTTCACTGTTGTTAGTTGCTTAGATGATGAGACATTTCTTGAAAGTGTGGTTAAGGAATCACCACATGAATTCAGTGTTTTTCCTCATAGTAAACCTTGGCTAAGAAATGGAAGTCATAAACAAATGGGTGAGAATGTATTCTTTGGAAATAATATGAATTTTAATTCTGAAGGAGCATATTCGGACGATCTGTCCAAACAAACAGAGACTCTTCTTAGAATGACAGAGAATGAAAGTGCTTTCAGGTCAGACCTAAAAGATGATGAGAAAAGGGTGATGGTGAAGAGACAAATAAGTAGAGACATGGACCTAGTCAAAGCCAACCCAGCTGAAATTTTGAAGCAGAACAGAAAGTTGGTTGATGAGTTTAAACAAAAGCAGGTAATGTTTTAATCTAACAATTAACTCATGGAGACAGTCACTACAATATGGATATTTTAGAATTGACAATGCTTTTGCACAGATTTAGATTTTCTTACCCATTAGCTTTAACATATCTTTTGGGTGCTGAAAAGAGCTATCTCATTGAGACGATTCTTTTGAGTAACCACAATATATGTTTTGGTGAGAAACATGATTTTTTTTTACACACTCTTTACTAAAGGCCTGCTTTTGATAGCATTTGTTTCTACATGTCTCAAAAAATGTAAAGGAACACTACATGTTTTGCCATTTATCACCATGCAAAATGCACCCATAGTCCAACCCATAGCGAGATTAGTTATAAAAGATTGGCAAACATTTGTCTTGCGATTAGTTTGGTGACCCATCAAGGTTAATCCTTCCAATTTATCTCTGTGGAACATTTTATGTAAAAATGAAATTGTTAAAAATACCATTTTTTTAAAACCAGATTTTAAGCTAAATGTTTTCAAACACCTACATGTAAAGAGCATCATTTCTTCACATTTTAAAGCCTTTTAAAGTAGTGTCGGTTAATATCTATACATAGCTAATGTTAATTTGTTAGATTTCCGACTATAAATGAAATTTGTATTCTTGTAGAAACCATTAGGTTACATTATGCGTACATGTTAAGAAATACCAATACAATATTGTGTTTCAGAGCTCGAAGCGGTACCAAAACATGCAATCTGACAGGAAGAATCTACCAGCATGGTCCATGCAAGATGAGATTCTTGCCACAATAGAACAAAATCAAGTGGTTGTAATTAGTGGGATGACTGGGTATGTCAATAGAATATATCTCTGGTTTAACTTTTAGCATGCTAAATTTTGGCATTCTGATAGTATTGCCGAAAGAATTTTATGAAATTTAAGTTACATGTAATTTTTTAAAAAAAGTCAGCAGATTACAACTTTTTGCTATGTTTGTCACCTGCTGACTTTTTTCAAAATTAACTTTAATATTCAAAAAATTCTTTCAGAAACACTATCAGAGTGTCAAACGGTTTAGATCCAGATCAGGACAGACGTCCTGGGTGGAAACTGTTCGCAAAGGTTATCAACAGTCAACAAAAGTTGCCGCTAGCAAGGAAAGAGTTAACCATATCCTGCATTTAGGCCAGTCAAGGTTGATACTCATATACTGAGGGACTTTAAAAACGCACCATTTTACATTCTCTGTCTCTTCCACATGATTGATTTGAGGATGTTTTCTTTATTATTTTTTATTCTCTTGCAAAATGGACCATGATTTGCCATGATTTCGATTTGCTCATTCTGACGTAATATCGACGTAAGTGTTTTTCAACAATTGTCGTCTGACAATTTTAAAATTGATTCAATTTGAAAACAAACACTTTTAGGTGGTAGCCAGATGTCTTAACAAATGGAAAAACACAAAAGTTTTCAGAAATAATTGTTTTATTACACTCCCACTCGCAGCCTTTCTTTGCTAACATCAGTCTAAAATTTTCAAACATCAATAACAGATGGGTGACGTCGGCGCATGTTGCGATACTTTTGTCTTTTATGCAACTGATTGAGGAGTTTCTGTTGATAACAATTTTTTTTTATTATTCCTGATCCTTAGGATTTAAACAGCCAATTACATCAAAAATCAATGACGTCGTGTAGACGTAATGAACGTTGCCAGAGGCCTAAAACTTCATGATTTGATTTTGTCTTCCTTTTTGCTTTCAAGAACAAACATCGGTTCGAAAACTTTTTGCATTCATTATGGAAGGTATGGGTACTCTGTGATTTTTTGAATGTGAGTTGTCTCAGAGTAATCGCGATGTCACGGCAATCATAAGCCACAGCGTTTCGATTTTCTTATTGAATGCAAGCTAAATAACGGAACTTGTCAATTTTATTTTTCACATAATGAAAATATCCAATTTTCGACATTAAATAGCATTTAAGCAGGTGGTGCGTTTTTAAAGTCCTTCAGTATATTTCAAAGATTGATAGTTTTCACTTTTTCAGGATTTTTTTTATTTGCTCAAGATGAAGTGCATACGTGCAAGGAGAGCTACATGTAGAGCACTCACCATGGCATCGACATCTGTTTTAGCGTTATAGTTTTGCTCTCTCTTTTTTCCATTTCATGTCTGCCTTTGAGCAAAATGCTTTTTGATGCATCTCAATTAAAGGGCATTTAAAGTATAACTGTAAGAGATTTTCATTCTGAGGTTATAAATTAATTTGTAAGGGGGCAGAGAAAATGGCAAACAAGCACTTTTTTAGGCCCTTTTTAAATGCTGACCCTGACAAAACAGGTCATAAAATCTAATAATGGCACAGTAACATTAAGAAATAGAAGTTCCACTTAATGAGGCTGCTTTAGCGGATGTAGTTTTGATGCAAAACAAAAATATCTCTAAAATACCTAGTTTGAAAAAAAAAATCCGACTTGACTATAATAGTTATTGGAAATTGGTGTGCGGTACCATATATTGATGAAGTGTAATATTTCTTTTACAGTTGTGGAAAGACTACACAAGTTCCTCAGTTTATCCTTGACCTGTACCTCAACTCTGGTGACCTTCATATTTGTAACATCCTCTGTACCCAACCAAGACGGATATCTGCCATGGCTGTTGCTGAAAGGGTTTCTGAGGAGAGAGCTGACAGTTTGGGAAGAATTGTGGGATATCAGATCAGGCTTGAAAAAATGCAGGTAAAATTTCAATTTCAATCTATTGTGACCATTTATGAATCTGTAATTATTTGCATGTATGTATGACAAGAAACTGCAGTTTACGTCAATAAAATAGATTATATGTTCTATATGTTCTTTGTATGCTGGCAGTGGCGGATCCAGAGGGGCTCGAACCGCCCTCCCCTCCCCTGTATTTTAATATCCTTTGAAAATGAAATAATTTGGTCTCAATGAGACCAAATTATTTCATTTTCCTGGGATTTTTAAGAAACTTGAGATGAAATCAGCAAAGCGAACCCCCCCCCCCACACACACACACAAACACACACACCTTTATATATATGAATCCCTTTTCAGAAATCCTTGATCCGCCCCTGGCTGGGTAATTTTTCATGCTTTGCTGTTGTCTGCCGACTTTTGTCAAAATTGACTTTTTGGGGGGGATCATGTAGCCCCTCAATATATACAATGGACCATCCTGTCTTAACTGTAACAATCTTTATGGAAAATTGCATTGGTCTAACAAGGAGTTAAGCTTATTTATGATAACAAATGTTCCAATGATGGTGTCGGGTAAAATATTTGTGAACACAAGCACTAAATGTGCTGGACCATAGGTTTAGATAAACATTTTTTAAAATGTAAAATTGTAAATATTTTCTAACCCATTAATTTTAGCATATGTTTTGGACACTCAAAAGAACCGCCTCATTGAGACAGTTCTTTTGAGCGTCCAAAACATATGTTTTGATTGAGATATAAGAAAACTATTTTTCTGTTGCGCTCTCTTAACTTTTAAAGTCCTGAGGACACTCACAAAAGCTAAATGCAGTGCAGGATTTGACTTAAGTTGTTGAGTTTGTATAGATTTATTTTTAGAAACTAATGTTCAATGGAAACAAATAAGCCTAGTGAGCATAGCAAAATATTCAATGGCAGACCTCTAGTTAAGGGAGAGAAATTAAAAAATTTCTTAAACAAATTATATGTTGCGGGTATTTAGTGTGTGTGTAATCAAAAATGGATTTTGTTTATCTCTCAACCAAAACATATGTTGTGGGTACTCAAAAGAACTGTCTCAGTGAGAGGGTTAGGGGAAGGGTCGTAACTAAGGTTGTGAGAACTTGTGACCCAACCCCATTGCTGTATAAAATTTGGCAATAAAATATGTTTAAACTAGCACCCTAAACAAATGTTAAAACTAAAGGATAAGAAAATTTTCACAAGTTTAGGCTCAAAGAATTTGTTTATTCTCATTCTATGTGGTTTAATTACAGTCTCCCTTTACAAGATTGCTGTTCTGTACAACTGGAATAGTTCTAAGACGCTTAGAAGGAGATGTAACACTGGATGGAGTGACACATCTGATTATTGATGAAGTTCATGAACGCTCAGAAGAGAGGTAAGTTCTGTGATGAATATCTTACTACAAGGGCTGGCTGATAAGTTGTGAGCCTTGTATTGAAGGAGATATAATGCTGGATGGGGTGACACATCTAATTAGGAGCTCTATTTTTTCAGCTTGTCTGTCATCACACTAATTTGGTTATTTTTCATCGGATTTCTTCCAAATTTCATATATGGATTGCTTCCATCAAACTCTCACCCAAGTTTGAATATGGATAGCTGCTGCATGTCGTTTTGGACTTGTGGATCTTGAACTTAGTCATTTATCACACGATTTTCTCCAAATTTTATATATGAATGACTTTTATCAAACTCTTGTTTGTACATGGGTTTTGTTCAATAACCAAGATGGCCGCCACCTGTCGGTTTGCACTTGTGGTCATTCTAACTTAAAATAGTTATTTATCACCTGATTTTTTCAAAATTTCATATATAAATTACTTTTATCAAACTCTCACCCAAGTTTGAATATGGGTTTTGTCCGATGAACGATAATTGTACAAATTTTTTCGCTCTGTCGAACATGGTCGCCAGAGCTAAAAATAGAAAAATCTTCAAAGACATCTCCTTAACCACCTGCCCAAATAATTTCACAGAAATATTACTCAACTATTGCTGCTAGAGCTAAAAATAGATTTGTTTTTTAACATCTCCATATGAGCCAGGACTCAGGTGAGCGATCAAGGGCCCCAGGAGTATGGAACTTTAAAAGAAATGTACACAGTGCCTATTAGGTTGGAATACCATTTAATTAGCCCACCAGTCATGACTTGTTGTCTGCTCCTCTTGTCTGCTTATGTTCTTAGGTAACCTGTATTGCAAACAATACGGACATAGATCAGGTTGCTCCCTTGGGATCAGTCTGATCAGGGTTTCATATTGTTTTCTTCCATGAAAAAACCCCATTCTGAAGTGACATATTTCAGGACAAATAATAGTGGCAAGATAAGGGTTAGCATTATTTCTTTACGATACAGTGATTTCCTATTGATGTATCTACGTGATATGTTGCCACAACGACCAGATCTGAAAGTTATACTGATGAGTGCCACGATGAATGCAGCTTTGTTCCAGTCGTACTTTGGTGGTTGTCCCGTTGTAGATATTCCAGGTTAGTTGTAATTAACTCTTTCCCTGCTAGCGGCGACTTTTGTCATCTGGTAATCTTTGAAAACTGTTTGGACCAAGATCTGGATCCAAACTGTTTGACATTCTGATACTGATAGTATAGTGTTCCTGAAAGAATTTTTCAAAAAAGTAAATTTTGAAAAAAAATCAGAAGGTAATCAATTCAGAAATGTTCTGCACATATATAGTGCACTTATTAGGTTGAATAGGGTACAGTAAAACCTGTGTAAAATGGCCACTCTCAAAAGATCGAAATTTGTTTTCCAAGGGGACCATTCTGCAATACTTTTGAACTGCATTAAGCTTCCTTTGTCATTAAGATCTTTGTTTTGTCTATTTTGAGCTGCCATTTTCCACAGGGTTTACTGTATGTGGAAGAAATCGCCCAGTCCATGTCCCAGTGTATAGAATTCGGATCACCTATCTGGCTTGATACTCACTGATTGCTTCAAGTGCCTCACTGTTTGGTTATGGGAAAGCGCAGTGGCTCAGTGGTAGTGTGTAAGTGTTAGACATGAGGTTGAAGGTTTGTTAGTTCGAAACTCACCAGAGGGAGTGTGTTGTGTCCTTTAGCAAGACACTTTATCCTCTGCTTAGTGCTGGTTTAACCAGGGAAGGCAGGAAAATGTCACAACATGACTGAACAATTGTTGACTGGGACCGGAGGCACTGTGTTGTCTCTTAGTGCTGGTTCAACCAGGGAAGGCAGGGAATTGTCCCAACATCACTAAAAAATTGTTGACTGGGACATAAGACATCAACACAAACAAACAAAAAAACTGTTTGGTTATGTACTAGTTAGCATATAGTATGGGTTACACCATGAGAAAACCTGGTTTTGTTTTATGCAAACAAGAAAGGTGCAGACCAGGGTGTGCATTAAAACAGCCTGACTAGTAACATCATAATGTGCTTTCTGAGAGCGCAGTGGCTCAGTGGTAGAGTGCTTGACTCGAGACAGAGGGCTTGTGGGTTCCAGCTTCACTAGTGTCACTGCGTTGTGTCCTTGTGCAAGACACATTTATCCTTGCTTAGTACAGGTTCATCCAAAGAAAACCTGTCCTGACATAATTGAAATATTATTGACTTGGACGTAAAGAACCAGATCAAATGTTCTTTCTAGAAAGTATAATAGGTACACTTGCCACTTCAGTGATTGAAATACATCCTAATTTGGATTTTTTTACATGTATTTGACCCATGGAATGTATAATGAACCATCCAAAGGTTATTGTTACAGTATTAAACCAATTGGAAAAATTTATCAGTATAAAAAGATGTCTGAATATCTAATGTGATTTCTTTAAAAAACTGAGAAGCTGGGTATAAATGGCCAGTTTACACAGGGAAGAGCTGGGATAGATCTAATGGTTATTTTGTCTTTTTTTTTCAGGCAAAACTTTTCCAGTGGATCAGTACTTTTTAGAAGATGCTGTAGAATTCACTAGGTATGTAAGATTATGCTTCATCAACTTCAATACAGTATGGTAAATGTTCTAAAATTTTGGAAGCTAGTTGGCTGTCAAAAAGGACTAGACAAACAGTGCAGACCCAGATCAGGCTGCATCTGAATTAGCAGTCTGATCAGGGTCTTCCCTGTTTGGTACTCTGTTAACATTTTGTTAATTGCAGCCCTAAAAACCAACATTTGATTTGAGAACAGAAAAAGAAGTGTTCAAAATTTTAGAACATTTACCTTACGCTGTTAGTGCAAGCAATGAAGGCTCTGGCAAGACCTAGCAAATGCAACGTTAATTCACCTGAGCAGTTACTGGCTGATGTGTAATAAATATTTTTGCTTGCACAGATAATGAATGAACATGAACTTCACCTAGGCCCAGAATGATATGGGCTACCTGTATTTGGAGTTTGTGACCAAGTAAGGCTACATTCTAAGAGCAGCTTTAATAGTGAAATTTTACATGTAGACTGTTTAGATATTATATTTTTTCAATATGAGAGATGCAAAGGCGCTGATCATACTGTGAGGATGCACTGACAGGTCTGCCCCTCTGTTGTCTCTCACGACAAAGGCCATAAGTCGAAAGCATAGCCATGAAAGACAGATTTTAACCTCAACATGCTGAATCTTGATATTTCATGTTTTGAGAAGCCAGATGATCAGGATTGATACTGTTTTCCACTTTGCTTATAAATACTTGCCAATGACTGGATCCAGGGTAATTGTAATATGTGTGGCTTAAAACCCATGAATTAATCCATATGTGATTTTGCCAATTCTTATTTTTTTCATGGGAGTGCAGTGGCATAGTGGAAGAGTGCTTGACTCTAGATTGAGGGGTTGCGGGTTTGAGCCTCACTGGGGTCACTGCATTGTGTCCTTGAGCAAGACACTTTATCCTCTACTTAGTAGTACTGGTTCAACCAATGAAGACCGGTCCAGACATGACTAAAAGATGTTTTCTGGGATGTAAAGAATCAATCAAATATTTTTTTTCATAATGATAAGCACAATATATATTTATTAAAAATTACTATTTGATATTTCATTTAACTTCAAATTTTGTTTGATATATTCAAAAGGAATGAAACATAGGAATAAAGATATTATTTCTTGCAAGATCCTTTTGTGCATGTAATTGTAACCTAATCTGCACAGAACTTTCAATATATGAATCAACTAAGGCTAGAAATTGAACAAACATGTTCTTAGTCAGACACTCTGTGGAGCATGCAGCCATCTTAGACTTCTAAGTGTTCCATAACAGGTGAATCAAGATGAAGACATATGCATGATGCAGGATACAACATATATTAAATATCAACTAAGCTTGCAAGGCAGTTGTTGCAATTGTATATTTTGCAATGGAAGTTGTACCATTTGTTCTGGAATATTTTTTATGGTATTAAAGGTTTATTATGGAAGAGAGCTCACCATATGCTCGGCCAGTAAAACATATGAACGCTGTCAGGCGGGGCCTAAACTCTGAAGAGGCTGATCTTGGAGATGAAAACTTGGATCCCTCTCATGTAGCCAGTGACAGAGTTCAAGATCAGAATCTCTCAGTTAAACAGTTGTTCTTACGATATTCAGGTATAATTCTGATTCATGGGTCAAATTTAGGATTTTTAACCATTTGCTAAAAATAGCAAGTGTTTATTTTTCAGACTTGCTAAAGTGTTTAGTAGGTCAACTTGCTTATGCACTGAAAATGGGATACAGATTCAAAAGGAATACAGATTCAAATAAGTCATTTGACTTCCTTTTGAATCCCATTTGTATAGTGGTTGTATTGTAATCATATTCTGTGTTGCTTTGCATACTTGTCATATATTATACAAATAAAATAAAGTTTAAACCAACATGAACTTTTTAAAAATTGTTAATCAGAAAATTTAACAAATTAAATCAGCAAGCACTACCACACGCATATCTGTACTACAAAAACACTTTGCATGCATATTTCCAATGAATTGTATACATGTTGAATTTATATTGTGTTGAAAACACAAATCAAAGCATATCAACGAAATGTAAGATTCATAATTGATGAGATGCACTGATGTGTTTACCAATCAAATTGATTTTTTTAAGTCAATATTGAAATGTGTTGACTTTTTTGATGCTAAACCTGGTTTAAAGTTTGTAAAACTGCTATATCATCATGTGCAAAACAATATTATTTCTTATCTCAACATTTTATTTTGCTTAAAAATCATTTTGACGCATCTTTTATCACCCCCTTTTTGAATGGCTATGCAACAATGCATTTCAATGGGGGAAATGCATTGGTATGCTTTGATACACATTAATTTGTGTTGATATATCAGCTGAAGTGATTGGTAGACCGGTAAATACATAACAGTGCAGTTCAACACGGTATCGATAGAGAGTTTTGATTGGCAATTCAGAATTTGCATTGAAAAAGTAATGCATATTACACTTGTAAAGTTTTCAATGGGAATTTGGCTAGCACAAATAAGCAGGTGGGGGCATTGTTGTATTGCATAGGGTGTATGCCAAAATTTATTACTATATAAACAGGGAGCGCAGTGGCTCAGTGGTAGAGTGCTTGGCTCAAGACCGAAGGGCCGCGGGTTCAAGCCTCACTGGCCTCACTGCGTTGTGGTCCTTGAGCAAGACACATTTACCCTAGCTTAGTACTGGTTCAACCCAGGAAGATTGTTGATGGGACATATAGAATCAAATCAAACAAAACAAACAAACTATACAGTGTCAATCCAGATCAGCTAGCATCTGTGGGTCCTGATCTGGATCCAAACCACTAGACACTCTGATAGTGTTTCTGAAAACTTTCTTAAATCAGAGGTTACGTTATATTAGCAAGTGCATCAGAAACTTGTTTTTATTAACCCATTTATGCCTAATGGAATTTCCCACCCTAATCAATTGGGCAAATCCATTTTAAATTTAAGGGTTGTTGGATTGTAAGTTTCAATTTCATTCAAACTTTGAAAGTACCTTCCGTAAGCAAATGGTGCAGAACCTGATCAGATGTCGCATTTTGCGGCATCTGATCTGGTTCTACACTGTTTGTCTATATCCTACAAACAGGACGCTAGGCTTATATGGGTTAATAATTTGCAATTTTGTGGGGAAGCATGTTCATGGTTTTGAACTTTTCAACATTATTTTGCATTTTTACAGCAAAGGGTGGGTCTCCGTATTATCATAAACTGTTTATTATTGTAACATCTTCTTAATATGTAAATGACAAATTTATTTTTTCTTCTCCAAGAAGCATTTATGCCACAATGCATATATCTTTAATAAATGATGCATGAGGACATAGGTATAAGTTTAATCCGAGCCTTCTCTGATGTTTAAGTGGTTTTCCATATTTTGATATTTGCCACTAGTGGTAGTGGCAAATATCAAAATAAAGAAAAGCCACTAAAATGTCTGAGAAAACTCGGACTAGTATAAGTTATTTCTTTTAAAAATAATTAGACATTCTGTATTTCAGAATACCGTAAATCAACAGTTAAGAGCATGGCATTAATGGATCATACGAAGATTAACTATGACCTTGTCTTGGAGCTCATGTCCTGGTTAGTTACGGAAGATCATACTGATATGGAGGTTTGTAAATATAGGTATAAAATATATGGAACCTGTACAATTTTGTCCTGCCAAAAAGTGTATAACCACATGAAATGTACAAAATATGAAACCTGTGCAATTTTGCACAGGTTTCATATTTTGTATATTTCCTGCAATTGAAACTGCTCAATACAACTATCTTAGGCATTAAAAGAAGATTATTTTAATGTCCCCAGTATAAAAGATGGGTAAGATTTTTTTTGTCTTGCCTGAATTTTTCCATATTTACTGTTTTTTAAAAAAAATGAGCAAATGCATTTAACTACCTGATAAGGTTAAAAAATGTAGGATTGGAATGGCAAATCATGTAAACCCAGATCGGTTTTGCTCTGGTCTCTAATTTACTATTAAAAGAGTTCCCACAAGCTCTGGAAATCATTGATAACCTGGAAAATGACCAAAAAAAGTTCCATGCATGGAAAAATCATGGAATTTGAAAAAACCTGAATAATCATGGAAAAATCATGGAATTTACTTAAATAATTTGACGAAACCATCACTATTCAGAAAACTAGCTGTCAGACACACAAGTTTTGTGCGTCTGACAGCTAGTTTTCTGGCTACTGGTGGTTTCAAGTTTTAATTATTTCAGAATGCATGGATGGTCTACAAGCATGCTTATTTAAATACATTACTGTTGCTGCAATCCGCATTTATGCTCAGCCTGGTGAAGATGCAGCTAAAAGGGGTGGTCGGAGGCCATGCATTAAAAAGTAATTGAAATTACATTGTTGATCATGAAAAAATCATGGAGTTGTGTTTTTGAACTTCTTTGGGAACCCTGTATTAAGGTCAACCTTAGGCTATTTGTTTGGCAAAATTGTGAAGCATTTTGCTTTAAAAATTGTTATAGATATATTAGCCGCAAAATGATATTTACAACAATGTGGTATGTGCGACTAGCAAAGGCTCAGACCAGCCTGTATATACTCGCAATCTGATCAGAGCCTTTACTAGTCGCTTGAATATTCATTGACACTTAGGCCACTGACCGAACATCATTTGGAGTTTGCAAGCTTAAAAGGAGACTGCAAAGGTTCATGTGAGTCTACACTTGTCATAATGCCACATTGTTGGAAATCAATGTTGCGGCTCATATGTTAATAACTGCTTTTGTTGACAGTTTCCAGTAAGTGGTGCTATCCTTGTATTCATGCCTGGCTATGCAGAGATACAGACTTTGTTTGACATGTTGCAGTCTAGTCCTGTGTTTGGGGTCAGGTGTAGACACAAGTAAGGTATACAGTAAATGTTCTAAAATTTTGAACACTAGTTGCCTGCCAAGAAGGCCAAGACAAACAGGGCAGATCCAGATCAGACTGCTTCCGAAGAAGCAGTCTGATTAGGGTCTTCCCTGTTTGCTATTCTGACAAGCATTTTGCGAATTCCAACTGTTATTTGAGAATAGAAAGAGAAAAGTGTTTGAAATTTTAGAACATTTACCAGTTTAGATATAAAATTAAAAAGTAGAGAAGCGCAGTGGCTTGGTTGGTAGAGTGTTAGACTTGGGATGGAAGGGTTGCTAGTTTGAGACTCACCGGAGTCGCTGTGTTGTGTCCTTGAGCAAGACACTTTATCCTCTGCTTAATACTGGTTTAACCCAGGAGGACAGGAAATTGTCCAGACATGACTGAACAATTGTTGACTTAGATGTAAAGCATCAACGCAAACAAACAAAATGCAGTGCAAAAGTTAATCGTGAAAGTTGACATTGGTAGAAGCATAGATTTTGTTTGGCTTGGTTTCACAAAATTCCTGGACAAGCAAATAGGTAATAAAACTGGGTACTCACTTTTGGCCAAACTTTGTGAAAGCCATGGAACTAGTGGGCTGCATGGTTTTTCATTCCCACAATTGCTGTGAACAAGATACCGTTCAGTCCCTTTTTAAACCGGGCCCCCTTGTACAATCGGTAGCGAGTCCAATTGCAGATCCAAGGATTGTGAGTTCAATCCTGCCTCGGTCCTATACTTTTGTGGAGATTCAAGAGGGGTTGGTGTCAGTTACAAGCGAAAGTATGTTCACAAAGTACTGGTTAATCGCTTTGTCATGTTTGCCCAGGAAAAAGTGTGTTAGGTAAACTGACCATCTGGACGTGACCATAACTGTTGACTGGGACGTAAAACCATAAACAAAACAAAACAAAGTCACTTTTTAATGCCATGTTTGGGTCCATAGGAAAGGACTGTGTTATAAGTGAACCATGTTATAAAGGGACAGTTTTACAAAGGAATCATAGGAAAATGACCATTGATGGTCATTTTCCTATAATTCCTTTGAAAAAATCCAATGGTAAGGAAATTTGGGAGCCACATTATGTCATATCCAAATGCATGTTAAAATGGGACTGCTCTGTTAATGTTTGAGCTATTTCATATGATAGATATCTTAGCCCAGACAGACAAATTCAGCAAAATTAAATGTACCTTAACACTTTCGCTGCCAAGCACCTAAAAAAACAATACCTCAGTGCCCAGCATGTTTCAAGAACTCCTGAATATTGAGGGTATATGGGTTCAACACAGAGTATCCCTTGACCTTTAGAGGCCATTTTGGAAGCCATATTGAAAATATGAAAAATGCCTTTAAACAACTATAATAATAGATAAAACATCCATCTACATCAAGTATCAAACATCAGGATTTATTACAATATTTTGTTTCATCAGAAATAAATTAAAATATAGCAGTTGAAGGTCTTAATGCATCCTGTATGTCATTCCCATGGACATGTTTGCGATATTTTTTTTGATATCCGCGAAATCTAATGACATTACAAACATTTTTGTAAAGTCCATTCTAGTACAGAAAATTGCCTCGACCTCCATATACTATATTATTATGTCCTCTGAACATTTTGATATAAAGAACAAAAAGTTGCGTCCCTTATAATGGTTGAAAATAAACAGCTATCAACTGTGCCTTTAAATTTTAACTCTAGTCGCGTTTGGCAGTGAACAGTAAAATCGACTACAGTCCCATTTGGCTGCGAAAGTGTTAAAGTTTATAAAATTATTTTGGGTAAAGTTGATTGTTATTGATATTGGTGTCTCATTGTTAAATTATTCATAAAAATATGTTTTTGTTTTCTGCATGTTTATTAAAGTATGAGTGGTATGTACAATAAATATGTGCATTGTGGGTCTAGATAAGCACATTTTTGAACGTAAAAGTGTGTTTATTTTCTTATTCGTCAGAAAAACATGTGCTTTGGGGGCTCAAAAGGACCGCCAAATTTAGGTGGCTCTTTTGGGTACCCACAACATGTGTTTTGGTTGAGAAATTGGGAAATTATATTTTTATTTGCACTTTTATCAGGAGACCAGTGAGTAGCAATAACTGTTCTTTTATGCAGGTACAAGATTATACCACTACATTCTACTCTATCATCTGAGGATCAGCATGCAGTTTTCTCGTAAGTCTTAACCCATTCAAGCTAAATGGAATTTCCATTCTTATCAATTGGACCAGTCCATTTACATGGGAGCACAGTGGCTAAGTGGTAGAGCGCTTGACTTGAGACCGATGGGTCGCGGGTTCGAGCCTAACCGGCATCACTGCGTTGTGTCCTTGAGCAAGACACATTAATCCTAGCTTAGTACTGATTCAACCCAAGACGACATGTCCCTACATAACTTAAAGATTGTTGATGGGACATAAAGAATCAAACAAACAAAGTCCATTTCCATTTCATCTTTATTAATATTTTGATAGAGCATTCTGTAAGCAAACAGTGAAAACCTAGATCAGAGGCTGCATTTACATGCATGAGAAAGTTCAGGATTGGTCAAGATTTCCTGATTGAGCACTGACATATGATTTATATAATGCCAGTTGTTTTTGCTGAAATTTATTTTTTAATGAAGTTAAACTCAATTTTAGATATAAATTAAGCATAAACTAACTAGTTTCTGTTGATATTTTGTGACTTTAAACCTTTAATAAGTGATTTAAAAATTGCTTTTCTCCATTTTGGAGTCAATTGATATATTTTCCTGATTGAGAATCACCGACTGTTCTCATCCCTGATTTAGCAGCGTATGATCTGGGTCTGCACTGTTTGCCTGTGTCCTACAAAAAGGATGCTAGGCTTATATGGGTTAAACAAAATAACATAGACTTCAATTAATGCTGTAATTTTAGATTTCACAAGCTGAACAAGGAAGAGTTTAACGTGAATTCTGTTATTAACTATCAAGTACCTGAGTTGATTTGTGTTGCAATAAAATTGGCAGTTTAAGTGAAGTTCCTGTAGCAACATTTTTTGCCACACATCTGTTTTATTGTGTCCATTAGCAATAGCATTAGGTGTTATAAGCATGAATTCAGTTTGAGAAGTTGTTATCAAAAATCTCATTCAACCAATTTGTTAATATGACTGATTTCTTCATAAAAGTGAAGTATTACCACATTTTTTTTATTCAAAACCTACTTGCATAAAAGCAATTAAACATGAACATTGTGTTCATATCAGTATTTTCCACAATGTTCATGTTTTAATTGCCTTTTTACAATTCTTTCTCTACTTTTTCAGACGCCCACCAGAAGGAGTAACTAAAATTGTCATAGCAACAAATATAGCGGAAACTTCCATAACTATTGATGATGTTGTCTTTGTTATTGATACTGGGAAAATGAAAGAGAAAAGGTGATATTAAATAATTTACATAAATCTAGCTCAGAAAACTAAAAACAGCAAACTCCATAGATATTTTTTAATCTATACTCTATACGAGTATTGCTATGAGAAAGCATGTTCTTGGTGTCTGTATGTTTATTTTGGTAGGTTTAGCCTTAACCATGCTTACGATTTTGTTAAGCACTTTTCATATTTAATTGACTGCTAAAAGGTTTGTGATCAATGTAGTTTCTATATTTTCTCAGACTGAATTTCAAGTGATTGTATATCCTCTTAAGCTAGCTTCTGGCTGATTATATCTACTGTGTTTACAAGATTATATTTACATTTTCGAAGCAATCCTTTAATGAATCTTTAGATTTTTGCAACTGCTGTTAGCCCCATGAATTACACAAATTTGATTGACAGCTGCCGAGCTCACTTGCCCGTGCAATACGCTTCCAACATTGAACTCATTGGCCAGAAGTGACACTGGTGTTGTGATTGACAGCGAGCCACACCTGAGACGCACATGCAAAACAAGCCTCTTGTTAGCTACATTGGCTGTCCGTGCTCACACTGGCTGTTCAGCTTTTCCATTTTACACACTGACTAAACTGTTAATATGATTATATTTTAAATATAAAACTGTTTTAATTCGGAAATTAAAAATAATTTTTATATTTTAGATATTTATAATAAAATGTAAATATAAGCAATAAATTCAATTTTAGGAATGTTCATGGAATCCTGAATACTTTGGATCTCTTGCAAAGTTAACATGAATTTAGGCTTCACTTACTTTGCAAGAGACTGACATATTCATGTTTCAATGAACATTCCAAAAATGGAATTTATTGCTTAAATGAATGATAGGATTAACCCTTAGCCTTCCAGTCATGACTTTTTTTGTCAGCTCACTCATCTGCTTATGTTCTTAGGTAGCCTATATTGCAAACAGTATAGACCAAGATCAGACTGCTCCCAATGAGTTCATATTGTTTGTTTCAATGAGAAGAATTTAGTCTGAAGTTTATTTTGAATATATGCAGCAGACGTAAAAAGCAGACAACATTTTCAGAACAAAAAAATAGTGGCGAGAAAAGAGTTAAGCACTGCAAGGGTAAAGATAGTCAGGGACATGACATGGATGGAAACAACAAAAGGTCAAAATGCTTTCCTGTCTTATAATAGTCTTTTGCAAAAGTTAATCAGTGTAGGCTAGGTAATTGGAAAATGAGAGGTTTCAGGTAACGCTATAGCTATGGTATGTTTTCAACCTTGTAATACATGTACCTCATAGCAGTCCAAAGATTCAACATCATTATACTCATTTAAATCTTTCCTCGCTGGTGGCAACTTTTGTCTTCTGCTGAAAGCCTCTGCAAACAGTTTGGACCCAGATCAAGACTGACAGAAAGTCTCATTGAGACGGTTCTTCTGAGTACCCACAACATATGTTTTGGTTGAGAAATAAGAAAAATATTTTTCTGTAACCCATTCTTAACTAACGACCTGCTTGCATTTATTTACAGATATGATCCAACTAAAGGTATGGAGATATTGGATACAGTCTGGGTGTCGAGAGCTAATGCTCTACAGAGAGAAGGAAGAGCTGGGAGGGTAACCTCCGGTGTTTGTTTCCACTTGTTTTCTAGTCACAGATTTGAGCACCATCTACAGGAGCAGCCCGTACCCGGTAAGATATGCTACATATGAGTAGTGACATGTGATTTCCAACAATGTGGCATTTTGAAAAGTGTAGACTCAGATGAGCCTATGCAGCTCCTTTTAAGCCTAGAAACTCCAAATGATGTACAGTCAGTAGCTTAATATTTATAGAATAGTCAAGAGACTAGCTAAGGCTCTGATCAGACAGCGCATGTGCGCAGGCTGGTTGAGTCTTTGCTGGTCACACATACCACATTGTTGGAAATTTCATGTTGCGGCTTATATTATAGTAAATGTTATAGCTGTGAAGGGCAGCTAGAAAAATCTGCCATTATGAATACCTTTCAGGGTATTTTCTGCCCACCTTTAGGGGCCAAATTTTGGCCCCATTCCCAATGGAAAATAGCCACCTTTTCCCCCAATACCATGTCTGATTTCTTTTTACTTTTTTAAGAGACCACTTCTACTTATGAGAAACAATGACTCATATCAGAATGATATTTAAACACTTGTTATCTTGTGTTTAAGTGGTATTTTTGGCATAATACAAATTTTGAGGATATATTTTGCTACCCTTGTTATGTTCTATGTCGTTACTTTCTCCCAATTTTGATGTAAAGACAATCATTTTTTCCAAATTTTGGCCAGGGGCCTTTTCCCAAAATTGCTGGAAAAAGCCCTGCCTTTGGCATCAAGATCATGTCAGTAAAGATCATGCTGGATGTATTTTTCTATGCATCACTCATAACTATGATAGATTCTTTTTCCTGCATACCCGGCACCTTTTAATTTTACGCATTTAAATTTGAAAATTTTTCCCACTGTTGACTTCATTTTTAGCTCACCTGAGCCGAAGGCTCATGGGTGAGCTAATAGTATACCAGTCACTCCCGCGTCCGTCCGTTGTCCATCCATCCATCCGGCTGTCCACAATTTCAAACATCTTCTTTTCTGAAACCACTGGGCCAATCAAATTCAAATTTCATATGGAGACTCCTTAGGACGCGGGAACGAAAGTTTGTTCAAATGGTCCTGGTCACATAACCAAGATGGCCGCCACGCCCATATATGGTAAAAACCCTTTAAAAATCTTCTTTTCCAGAACCAGAAGGCCGATGACCTTGGGACTTGGTATGTAGCATTTGGGTTGTGGGGCCTACCAATTTTGTTCAAATAATGATCCTAGGTTGACCTTGACCTACTTAGCGTCAAGGTCAAATTTGCTTCCTAATGCATTTAAATGAGAAAATTTCTGAAAAATTGGTTTTTTGAAAACTGTTGAAGCCTTAGTCATTATTCTCTCTTGATATGTTTAACCTAATGAGACAATGGCTATAAATAAGTTCCAAAGGTCAAGGTTGACCTTTGACCTTTCAGCTTAGGTGGCTCATATTGGAGTGCCATCAATATGTTAAAACATAGTTTTCTCAAAAACATTGGCCCAATTGAACTCAAATTTCATGTGAAGACTCCTTATGATAAGATAGCCAAAATGCATAAAAAATATTTTGGTCACATGACCAAGATGGCTGCCACGCCCATATATGGTAAAAACCCTTTAAAAATCTTCTTCCCTGGAACCAGAAGGACGATGACCTTGGGACTTGAGGTATAGCATTGGGGATGTGGAGCCTACTAAGTTTGTTCAAATGATGATCCTAGGTTGACCTTGACCTACTTAACATCAGGGTCAAATTTGCTTCCTAATGCATTAAATGGGAAAATTTCTGAAAAGTTGATTTTTTTAAAGCTGTGGAAGCCTTAGTCATTATTCTCACTTGATATGTTTAACCTAATGAGACAGTGGCTATAAATAAGTTCCAAAAGTCAAGGTTGACCTTTGACCTTTCAGCTTAGGTCGCTCATATTGGAGTCCCCACCAATATATTAAAACATAGTTTTCTCACAAACCATTGGCCCAATTGAACTCAAATTTCATGTGAAGACTCCTTATGATTAGTTAGCCAAAATGTAAGCAAAATATTTTTGTCACATGACCAAGATGGCTGCCACACCCATATATGGTAAAAACCCTTTAAAAATCTTCTTCTTCAGAACCAGAAGGCCGATGACCTTGGGACTTGGTATGTAGCATTAGGGATGTGGGGCCTACTAAGTTTGTTCAAATGATGATCTTAAATTGACCCTGACTTACTAAAAGATCAAGGTCAAATTTGCTTCCTATTGCATTTAAATGTGAAATTTTTTGAAAAGTTGATTTTTTGAATACTGTTGAAGCCAAAGTCATTATTCTCACTTGATATGTTTAACCTAATGAGACAATGGCTATAAATAAGTATCAAAGGTCAAGGCCATCACACCCATATATGGTAAAAACCCTTTGAATATCTTATCCTCTAAAACATAAGGCCAATGACCTTGGGACTTGGTATGTAGCATTTGTCATGTGGTCTCTACCATGTTTTCACAAATGATGAATCTAGCTTGACCTACTTTATGGCAAGGTCAAATTTGATTCCTAATGCATTTATATGGGAAAAATCTTGAAATGTTCATTTTTCTATAACTGTTTAAGCCAAAATCATAATACTTTCGAGAAATGTTTAACCTTATGAGACAATGGCTTTATATAAGTACCAAATGTCAAGCTGACCTGTGACCTTTTATCCAATGCCACTCATTTGGACTGCCACATGTCACCAAAATGGCTGCAACCCCCATATATGGTAAAACAAAATATGTTTTATTATAAGCTGTAGTTGACCTTGACCTATTTAAACATTATTAAAGAGGTCAGGTGAGCGCCTCAGGACCTTCAGGTCCTCTAGTTTACATTGGGTCATCACTTTGATAATAACCAATCCTACATCTAACTTTTATACAACCAATTCTGGCTCTATACTCATTAATTAAAGCTTTTTTATATGATGAAAATAATCAAACAAACATTCAACTTATTTCATTATTATGACCATAAATTTAAGAATTTTGATGAAAAATGGAATTCTTGTCTGCATCGAAAAATATAGACACATATTGTTAGAAAAATGGGCAAAACCAAATATGAATTTATGTTTTCTTTTCAGCTCGATTTCTTTTTTGTGTGGCCTGCCAAGCATGGCCCACACATAGTGATCATGTAGGCGTCCACATTGTCACACTTTTGGTTTCCTAATCAACAACTTTTGAAGGGATGCAACAATTTGCTTCAAGTTTACAGAAGGGTAAAGCATCATAAAATACAAGTCAAGTTCGAGTTTGGAGGTCATTTGCAAACTTTTGACTGAGTTATAGTCCTTTTTTGACTTGGGTTTATACTAATGCAAAAGCTATATTGGCTTTTTGTGGAATAAACTTCACATTTCTCCAAAACTATGATATCTTACAACTTCTCACAAAGCTATAGCCCATGATTACCCAGTGCCTGTAGATAAGCATGACAGTGATTAACATTTTACCTCACCCCCTGACCCCTTAGGTGGTGGGGTCAAAGGTCAAATATTTAAATTTTGCAATAACTCAGTTGTCAATTTTTTTACTGAAATTTCCCATGCAGACAGAGGTACAATAAATATGAAACATATCAAACAGGATTTTAGATCGAAGGCCTGGGTCCGAGGTGGACTTAATTAGGGGGTTGGGTCAAAAAATCAAAATTCAACTTTTTCAGAATATGGTCATGTTGCATATCAAATTAAAGAGAATTATTTTACCTTAAACACACCCTCAACCTGTGTGAAAAAAAATCTGAATGTGGTCATGTTGCATATCAAAATAAGGGGAACTAAGTATAGCCTAACAGAGAAGCTAACACTATGACCTTACATACACCCCTGACCTCTGGGTCAGGTTGAAGTCAGATATTGAAATTGTACAGATAAGTTTATTTTTTATTGAAATAAGCACTGAAAACTAGTTGATAAGCTTTTAACTTTGATCTGTATGATACCCAAGGTGAACTTAGGGGTTGGGGAAATGGTATTTATGTTTTGTGATTTATAAGTTTCTCTAAAATAGCCTTTTGCTGGGAATATAAATTCAACAAATTTGCCTTTTTTGACTTCTGTTTTGCCAGAAGACACATCTGATTCTTGGAATTTTAATTTTTCATTACAATACCAACCACTCATACAGGTGGCCAGGTATTATGTTATATCCTTGGTGCATTTCTGTGACAGTAGTAGGTCCAGCAGTCCTTCATCCGTGCTTCATAATTATTGAGCCGCGACATGTGGCTTCCAACAATGTGGCATTTTGACAAGTGTTGACTCAGACAAGCGTGTGCAGCCTCCTTTTAAGCTTAGAAACTCCAAATGATGTTCAGTCAGTAGCTTAAGGGTCATAGAATATTCAAGTGACCAGTAAAGGCTCTAATCAGACTGCACGTATGCACAGGCTGATCTGAGGCTTTGCTGGTCTCACATACCACATTGTTGGAAATCTTATGTCACTGCCCATATCTGCTATCTAACTTGAGCATCTTTTAAGGGGATTTTTTTTTCAAATTTTGCATAATGCATTGATATGCAGTGTAACTGTTAAGGATAATAAATCATTGTAGATGGGCAAATTTTTTGGAATAAAAACAGAGTTATGATTTGTACATCAATCCATTTCTCTATTGACTCCTTCCGCTGATTCAAGTAGGGTTGGTGTCAGTTACAAGTGAAAGTATATGCACGGAGTACTGGTGAACGGCTTAGTCAAGCTTGCCCAGGAAAAAGTGTGGTTAGATGAACTGACCGTCTGGCCATGACCATAGCTTTTAACTGGGACATAAAGAATCAAACCAAACAAGCAGACAAACATTTTCTATTGATCCTTTATGACTAGGGACACAATAAATGTTCTAAAATTGTGAACACTGTTCTCTTTCTGTTCTCAAATAAAATGTTGATTTTCAGGGCTGAAATTCACAAAAAGCTTGTCCGAATAGCAAACAGGGAAAACCCTGATCAGACTGCTTCTTCAGAAGCAGTCTGATCTGGGTCTGCACTGTTTGCCTTGGCCTTTTTGGCAGACAGCTAGTATGTGAAATATTAGAAAATTTTCAGTAGCTGCCATTGAACATTAAACCCTTTAAATACCAAGATGACAAAAATTGTGATCATACCTTGCCTGACATCCTGACTTTGAAGAACATATGGCTTAACATGTCATATGAATCATCTCCTAGCATATGATTCACAGTTGACATTAAGGTTAATTGATCAGATATTAGAAGCAACATTTGAATATTTTGCCTGCTGCAGATATTAAGTGGCACTTTGTGGATATTTTTATAGAAGTTAACAAACATGTTATCTTAACATGACTTCCGTTTTTTTAACAGAAATCCAGAGAGCTCCTCTAGAACAGATAATACTGCGTATTAAGATTCTAGATATTTTCAAGAGGAAAGATGTACAGGTAAGAGAAAATGTGTCATTACCTTTCTCACCATTCTCGCCAAATGTCTGCTTGTGTGCAATATGTTTCATGAACTAGTGGGCAGATTGGAACCAAATTTGCATATTTACATTTCCACTGTGAGTCTTTAAAGCTGCATAGTCTGTAACTTTTGATATTCTAATTTTAGAAATAAATTTTCTATTTTTCAAGAATACAGTAAAAATACTCAAATTCAGGAAAACCTTTTACCATTTTTGTAAATTTTAAAAAATTATCACTATCAAAACAACAACATTTATGTCAAAAATCAACTGTCTAGAATTATTGGAGGGACGTAAATAATTACAAACAAGAGAAAAAACACCTGTTTTTATATAATAATTTTCCTTCCCCATGCAGTTTTCAGCTGTACTGAACATATTTATTGTGAAAACATAACTTAATTCTTTTTTTTACAAATGATTTAAAAAGAAAATAAAAAAAATCGAAAATGTTCATAGTGACAGACCTAGTCTCTTTAAATGAACCTTTACATTTCAGATGTGGTTCATACCTTCATGAACAAATCGATTAAAGCCACACCCACATACACGCCATTTAAGCGGGCTAATGTCAAGTCCATCCAATAACATTGCTTGTTTACTGATGTTTGTGTGACGTTGAACATGTATCACCATGTCGTTAAGCGCGGAAATTTGGCGTTTTGGCTATTCCAAACCCTACCTTATGTCTAATTTAATTCAAAATATCTGATTAACCAGCCAAACTAAGTGAAAATTGAAAATTGATACTTGACTGATCATATAAAATGTAAATATAAGTAAAAAATTCAATTTTTGAAATGTTCATGGAATCATGAATACTTCGGGTCTCTTGCAAAGTTAACGTGAAGCCCTTTGGTCTTCACTTACTTTGCAAGGGACCCAAAGTACTCATGATTCCATGAACATTCCAAAAATTGAATTCATTTCTTAAATGAGTATAACATTGGGACCTGATGAAGAAGATGTGATGAGTAGGTTTTGGTGACCTTTATTACTTGCCTATATTGCAAACAATATGGACCCTGATCAGTCTGTCTTTAATCTTAGCAGTTTGATCAGGGTTTAAGGGGGTGCAGTAGCTCAGTGGTAGAGTGCTTGACTCGAGACCGAGGGGCCGCAGGTTCGAGTCTCACCGGCGTCACTGTGTTGTGGTCCTTGGGCAAGACACATTTATCCTAGCTTAGTACTGGTTCAACCCAGGAAGACCCGTCCCTGTTTAACTGAAAGATTGTTGATGGGATGTAAAGAATCAAATCAAACAAAACAAACAAACCAGGGTTTATTGTGTTTGCTTCTGTGATAGAAGTAGTCTGCAGTGCATTTTAATAATTGCAGCAGACATGCCAAGCAGAAGGCAGTTTCATAGCGAGACAAAATTGCAGGATAAGAGACTAAACTTGTTTTCATTTGATATATTTTGACAAAAACAGAATCTGGAGTGAAGATTTGGTTCATTAAATACACTTATGCCCCATGTAGCTGTGGCAGCTGTCAGTTCTAAAGCTCATAAAAACTCTAAACTCCAGCTGTTAAGTTTTTAGACCTATTTTTTCGCAATAACTTTTTTGTGTTCAATTTTAGCAAAATGTGTTCGCGATGAAAGTTGTAGAGGAGAATTTCCGCCAACTTCTCCACAAGGTCTAGTGCTTGTGGCGCAAACAGATTTTTGTGTATATAGATGAAGATTTGGCAATAAATTGAATTTGTCCTAAATTTCTAAGTCTTTTAATGACAGGTATAATTCGTATAGGCGTGACAGAAAAGGGTAGTTTCAAAAAATATTCGGAAGCGGTGCATATCCTGTTGTTCAAAGGCTGTGCATACTATTAAACTGCCGTTAACATACTCAGAATTTACTGTGCATATGCAGAATCAACTTAAAGCAGGCTCGTTTGTAGGAACAAAGGCTGGGTTATCGCATAACATGCAATTTTTCTCTTATGCACGTGCTATGAAATAAAAGGTTTTGAGATGACCCTACTAGCTTAACACATTAGCAAATCAGGCGCGATTTCTTTTATATTTGAACAAGCCATCCATCGCTTTAGTAATCAAATTAGGGTGGTGCAATGTAACTTTTTGACTGACATCTTGGACTTAGTTTATTTGCGTTTTGCTTAAAATGCTCCAAGAGTGCATCTAAGCACAGAGGAGTCTGCAGCATCTAGGATGTTGGAACCATTTGGAGAAATTGGCGGAGATGTTCCTGAATACTTTTCATCGCGAACACATTTTGCTAAAATTGAAAACAAAAAAGTTATTGCGAAAAATTAGGTCTAAAAACTTAACAGCTGGAGTTTAATACTTAAACAAACAAATTCTGCTGAAAACACTCTGAAATGTTGTATTTATCCTGCTAATAATTTTTAGAATGCACTTATGGTCACAATAACCAAGTCTTTTGTCACCCAATTATTTCCATATTCCACAGTTATGTGCATTACTTTTATTAGCATAATCATAAATCTTAAATGTGGGTTATTTTCAGGCCTGCAGATAAGAGTGTGTATTGGAAAACTATTTACCTTATTATTCATCCAAAACATATGTTGTGGGTACTCAAAAGAACCGTCTCAATGAGACGGTTCTTTTAAGCACCCAAAACACATGTTTAAATTGATGGGTAAGAAAATAATAACAATTTTACGCTTATAAAAATGTCCTTATCTGGATCTATGTTATCTTTCTTATGTGCAAGTACCCAGATAGCTTCCAAAATGTCATGTTTTCCCTCATGGGCATAATTACTAAGTGGCTCATTCATTTCTTCAGAATTTCTTTCACAGTTCTGTCATTGCAAAACACTCTCAAAGATGAACCCATAAAATTGAAGCATAGATCATAACTGGCTGTTCATTTCTATTTTCCAGGCAGTACTAAATAAACTACCAGAGCCGCCTGAGGCTGGTGCTATTTCATCAGCTGTGACAAGATTAGAGAATCTTGGTGCCTTGGAAGATGGGGTAGGTAATCAGGCCCTGAGGTTATAAAACTTGTTTCATGCTCAACTCAATTGAGTACACATAAAAGCCAAAATACAAAAAATAAGAACTTTTCTTGCTTTTAACCTTTCAGATGTTGTATTTATCATGCTAATAATTGTTGGACTTTTAACATTTGTGAGCATGTTTCATTCTCAGTTGAGTTAAGCGTAAAAAACATTTTATAACCTTGGGGCCAGATTAATAAGTGCATGACAAAACAAATTGAGCTACATACCATGTACATTCTCTGACCTCAAGGAATTCCATTTGATCATTAACCTCCACAATGAGTAAGAAACCCAATATGCACTCTTATTAAATGGGCCTCCTCACGAGAAAACCTGTCTTCGGGGGTTTCCAACTAAGGGCGACTCAAACCAGTCTTCTCAGCATCAGTGACTAGCTTGAAAATTGAAATTTTGCTTGAAGCGAGTTTAGATACAATACTTTCCAGTAAGCAAATAACAAAGTCGCTGATCAGTCTGCACGAATGGGCACGCTGGTCTGCACCTTTGTTGTTCGCAAACCACCGAAGACAGGTTTTGTTGCAACGAGGCTCATATGTGGTCAGTCTCTGCAGTGAACCAGCTATGCATGTTTAGAGGTAAATATTTAAAGAAACTCTATGCCACAAAATTCTTATTTTTCAATAGAAGAAAACAATTGAAAATACAGTTTCAATTTAACATAAAACTCAAAGTCTTAAGTTTTGATCTTAACTTAACCATCTACTTCCATACTTTGTGTATGTGAAGGCAACTAAGGCCGTGCTAAGAATGTGCAGGCTGATCTGAGCCTTGGCTGCTGTCTGATCAGGTTTAATCCTTTACTCAATAGGCTATTTTTAGATCATGACATCATTTTCTATTTTTAGACAACATGGAAAAAAATCAATAAAAAATTAAGTTAAGTTTTGATTACTTTTAAAAATGTTATGGAAAACGGAGCATTTGCTCCAAAAGAGCAAATGCTCCATTTTCCATAATATTTTCAAATACATGATATTTCAAAGGTGTCAAAAGATCTTATTACTGAGTAAAGAGCTAATAGCACCAAATTCTCATGGGTTTGCTCATTTATTAGTAAAATCTTTCCAAGATATGTTTGCAAGTTTCCAACAATAGTTTTCCTGAATATAGTGCAGGCCTTTAGTTAAGAGTGCGTAACAGAAAAATAATTTTCTTATTTCTCAACCAAAACATAATGTTGTGGGTACTCAAAAGAACCGTCTCAATGGGATGGTTCTTTTGAGCATCCAAAACATATATGCTTAAAATTATGGGTAAGAAAATATTTACAATTTTACGCTGAAAATATTTGTTTATCTAAATCTGTGATATAGAGTCACTGACCCAAAATTGAGAAATTTGAAAGATCTGTGATGACTCTAAACTCATCAGTTATTACCTTGTTTTCATATAGGAAAGTAAAATAAGTATCACATTTATTATTGCAGGAGTTAACTCCCTTGGGCTATCATCTTGGATCTCTGCCTGTTGATGTCAGGTAAACCTTTCTTTTGAATATGGGCCACAATTCAAGATTTTGGTACTTATCGCTATTAGCAAAAGCCTCCATTAAACACCCATGCTGACATATCGAGCTGGGCTAGAGGTCTAAATGTTGGTCTGAACCTTTCTCTACAAGAACTGAAGGTACCAGGCTACCGGGCCACATAGCGAAGTCGGTGACATGTCTGACTGCAGATCAAGGGGTCGCGAGTTCGATTCTGACCAGGTCCCATACTTTTGCGGAGATTGATCATGAAATAATTTCTATGGCAATTCTCCTCCCTTCCGCTGATTCAAGAAGGGTTGTTGTTAGTTACAAGCGAAAGTATGTGCGCGAAGAACTGGTTAACAGCTTAGTAAAGCTTGCCCTGAAAAAAATTGTGGTTAGGTGAACTGACTGTCCCAACATGACCATAGCTGTTGACTGGGACGTAAAGCATCAAACCAAACAAACAAGAAGCGAAGGCTGTGGCTAGGCTGGGCATATACGAAGGCTCGTCTGAGTTTTCGCTGCTTGCAAATTTGATAAGTGCCAAAATCTTTTGTGGTGGCCCATATGTATTTTTGTCTGTATGTTGTAAAAGTCATTGTACTGCACTATTGTCATTGGAGATACTGCCACTGAGATTGTATTTCATGAGTCCAATAAAACTATTTGTATTTGTATATTTAGAGATAAAAGCAGTATGAGGCATTGTGCTAGATTATGTCCCTTTAAACATTTTGAGATAAGGTTTAACCCATTGATATTGACAAGTATTGTCCCTGGTTGGGATACTAAAGGATGGTCAGGAGGGAGATGATATCAAGGATGAATCCCTAGACTTTGATCATCTCCAGAGGGCCCTTACAAACGTTCATCAGGACTTAAGTTTAGAGTGCATAACAGAAAAATAATTTCCTTATTTCTCAACCAAAACATATGTTGTGGGTACTCAAAAGAACGATACGAGATGGTTCTTTTGAGCGCCCAAAAAATTTGCCCAAAATTACAGGTAAGAAAATATTTACAATTGAATGCTGAAATTTTTTGGTTTATCTAAACCTGTGGTTAATGCATTGAAAAACAATGTTTGATCGTTATTATAATTGCATAAATTCAATGTGCCATATATAAGAGCAATAAACAGATCAGCTGTCATAAAATGTAGTGGCTCAGATTGAGTGTACATGTATTTAACTCATCAAATCCTTGCATTAACAGTATATGAATTGCCCTGTCAAAACATGCATTTGTGCCTGTTTAAACACGACTGTTTACAGCATGTGACATGTAATTTATGCAATAATGTTTGATATCTTCATACTATATGAACCAAAGGCAGAGGCATACTAGAGGCTTTGACTTTGAGGCCATCCTTAAAAAAGGTTTTGTTTGCTATCACCGTACTCAAAATTATCCAGGTGGGTGGGTAGGAAGGTAGGTGTTTATTTTTTCACTGATTTGACAAAGACACTAAAATAAAAGAAAAAACTATCTAAAAGAAGAATTTAAAAAATATTTTGCTGAAACGGCAATAATTTTTGGGGGGGAGGTGGCATTTTGAGTGAGTTGGTCGCATGACGGCAAAGAAACATTTTTTAAGGATGGCCTGGTCTTGACCTGATTCATTGTTCTTTTTTTCCAGAATTGGTAAATTAATGTTGTTTGGTGCTATATTTAGATGTTTAGACTCAGCTCTTACCATTGCAGCATGTCTCAGCTTCAAGTCTCCTTTTGTAAGTTTACAATATATAACCCTTTGTAAACTAATGAATTCTTCCATGTGGTTTGATACAAAAAGCCTGGGATGGTTCATTGTACTTATCAAGGGGCTGCTGGGTAGAATGTCCAAATTGATATGATTTTCAGTTCCCTTGAAGAATGTCTTTATCTTAGCAAATAGTGCAGAGCCCGATGAAATGTCCATTTCATCTGGGTCTTCACTGTTTTCCAAATTACCTCTTTAGGGGTTAGCTGTATACAAAGGGCTAAGTTGCTTAAAATTTGTTTGATTTGTATATTTTTAGTTTCAATATTGTATTTTATTTCAGTGTGTTACCCATGTCTCACTTTAGTATTTTTAAAATATGGGCCTCGACACATGAAAACCTGTCTTTGGAGGTTTGCGAACAACAAAGGCGCAGACCATCCTGCACATCCGCACAGTCTGATCAGCGCCTTTGTTTATTCGCTTATTAGAAAGTATCATATCAAGACTTGCTATGAGCGAAATTTCAATTTTCTAGCTAGTCTCTGTAGCTGAGAGACTGGTTTGAAACTCATTTTTCGGAAACCCCAAAGACAGGTTTTCTCACGACGAGGCCCATATAAGATGAACCAGGGATGATTCATTCTACATATCAAGGGGTCACAGGTTAGAATTTACAAACTAAGGTGTATTTCAGTCCTTGAGGATTGGTTTTATCTTAGCTAACAGTGCAGAACCCAATGAAATGCCAAATATTGCAGCATTTTGTCTGTGTCTTCACTGTTGGCCAAAATATCCCTATAGAGATTTCCTGTTTACAAAGTTATATAAAGGGTTAAGTTGCTTTTGTTTAATTTTTGCATTTTTAGATTCAATGTTGTGTTATATTTCAATGTATTCTGCAGGTCTCATGGTGATACGATAATTGCATCACACAAACACTGATAAGCACAGTCAGTCATTGGCTGACATTAATGCGCATGTCAGATCAGGTGATTGTTCAATGTTTTGCATCGAGAAATGCAAACATCTGGAATGTTAGGTTTCATCCAAGTCAACTACAATGTAAATGTAAATATAATAAGATGAGTAAATATACAGTCCAACTCTTGTTAACTCTGGGACCAAAGTTTTCGCTGTGTGTTATCAGTAGCTCCAGCAAACAATATTTGAACAAAATGGTTACTATTAATCCATATTTCCCACCAAATTATACGGTGTGGGCACATGACAGTTCTTTTACTCTTTCTTTGCTAGCGGTGACCTTCGTTGTCTGCAGATAACCTTTGCAAATAGTTTGGACCCAGATCACAACCCAAACCAAACCAGATCACGATCCAAACTGTTTGACACTATGAAAGTGTTCCTGAAAGAATTGCTTGAAAAAGTTTATTTTGATAAAAAATCATCAGACGACAACACAAGCATGAAAAATTATGAGGCATGCAAAGGGTGAAAGTACTCTCAATCTGAATTTTGACAAGAAATAAGGAAAAAACAGCAGAATAAAAAAAAACCCTTATTTTATGGGCTGCGACCCCAGAAAACCTGACTTTGATGGATATGAACAACAGAGTCGCAGACCGGCCTGCACATCCATGCAGTCTGATCAGCGCCTTTGTTATTAGCTTACGGAAAAGCATTATATCTAAGCTTGCTACAAGTAAAATTTCAATATTGTAGCTAGTCTCTTTAGCTGAGCAGGCTGCTTTGAACATGACCTGGTCAAAAACATCAAAGACAGGTTTTCTCGTGACAAGGTCCATATACCGGGCCGCGTAGGGCAGTCGGTAACGTGTCTGGCAACAGATGCGAGTCTGACTGCAGATCGAGGAGTCGCGAGTTTGATCCCGGCCTGGTCCCATTCTTTCGTGGAGATTGATCATGAAATTATTTCTACGGTCATTCTCCCTTCCAGTGAATCATTCAAGAAGGGTTGTTGTCTGGCTGTTGACTTGGGACATAAAGCAACAAAACAAACAAACAAACAAACAAGGTCCATATAAGTATTTAACTAAATTCAACTGGCAGGTATAAGTGATGGAATAGTGTGTTTTTGATGATGATGGGGGGGGGGACTCCCAGAGGAATGTGATTCCTAAAAGTATCCAGTCTGATAAGTGTTAATTAATTTAGCAGGGCAAGGGTTAACCATAAAGTACAGTCAAATCTTGTTGATTTCATGTTCTCGGGACCAAATATTTTATTTTAAATTATCAGTTGTTCGAATTGAAGAGAGTTAGATATTAACCCATATAAGCCTAGCGTCCTTTTTATGGGACATCGGCAAACAGTGCAAAACCAGATCAGACGCCGCAGAATGTGGCATCTGATCAGGTTCTACACTGTTTGCAAACAGAAGTTTCTTTTAGATTTTGAATAAAAATGAAAAATACCACTCAACAACCCTAAAATTGCAAATGAACTCGTCCAATTTATAAGAATGGGAATATACATTTGGCTTAAATGGGTTAAATAAAGTATAAGCCCCAAAATAATTATTTTTAGCCCATGTATTTACAATTAAAACATGTGATCTGTTTGTTTAAAGAAACATCTCAGCAAGACGTTTCTTTTAAACACAAATAACTTAATTATATTTTGATAGAAATTATTAAAACAATTCATAAATATACACCCATTTGTCAGAATCCAGTGTCTCCCAAACATAATTGGAATTAATGGATACTACGGTACATGTTCCAAAATTTCTTACACTAATTGCTTGCCAAAAAGCTTAGACAAACAGTGGAGACCCAGATCAGACTTCTTCTAAAGAAGCAGCCTGCTCAGGGTCTTCCCTGTTGGATATTCTTACAAATGTTTTGTGAATATCAGCCCAGATTGCCAACATTTTGTTTGAGAACAGAAAGAGAAAAGTGTTAGAAATTTTAAAAAATTTACCTTAAAAATGTCTAATTCAAATCATTTAGATTTTACAACTATAGTTTACCATTACAGGTTGCTCCATTTGGTAAGAAGCATGAAGCCACAGAGAAGAAACTGGAATTTGCTGCTGGTAATTCTGATCATCTGACAATGTTGAATGCATATAGGGTAAGTGTAGGCCAAAACAGGGCTTATGTTACCATTCTCAAAGTTAACAAAGAAATTGGAATTTGCTGCTGGTAATTCTGATCATCTGACAATGTTGAATGCCTATAGGGTAAGTGTAGGCCAAAACAGGGCTTATGTTACCATTCTCAAAGTTAACAAAGAAATTGGAATTTGCTGCTGGTAATTCTGATCATCTGACAATGTTGAATGCCTATAGGGTAAGTGTAGGCCAAAACAGGGCTTATGTTACTATTCTCACACAAAGCTACTGGAATTTGCTGCTGGTAATTCTGACCATCTGACAATGTTGAATGCATATAGGGTAAGTGTAGGCCAAAACAGAGCTTATGTTACCATTCTCAAAGTTAACAAAGAAATTGGAATTTGCTGCTGGTATTGTAGCCTATAGATAAGTTAAAAGTGACGTGTAAGAGCGTACCAACACTTGAAGGTAATACAGGTTATACCGTTATTAACGGTAAAAATTTACATTAATACCTGACAAAGGTTTTCAAAATACGGAAATATTATACCAAGCCGTCATAGCTCGGTCGCTTGAGCCGAGGCAAATATTTGTATCTATATCTATTAACGAGAGATTAAAGCGGGGGAGGGTTCAAATCCCACACGATTGATTTTTTTTCATGAAGGAGATATTTTTATATATCATTATTGCTTACACAAGACTTTTTATCATATTTTTGTTATATTTTGAATGTTTTTTTCTATAGTATTCTTTGAGTATTTTCTGTGTGTGTTTTTGTGAGATTTTTCTAGTTTTTTTTTTACATTCTTCACGTATTCATTTCATTACAATACAATACAAAACAATACAAAAGAAGTCAGCACAAACATTCTTCGTCTGTTGATTCTGTGTCGGAATAGTCTGAGCACATAGAGATTTATGAAGACAAATTGGGCCAATCAGAAGATAGGATTCTCTCCAGTCATATAACAAAGTGTTATATTTATAAAGTATACCTTCTTTCCGCTTTTCGTTTTCTGTCATATCCGATAAAAATAATAAAGGTCATCATTCACAAACATAAAATATCAAAAAGCAAAGATAAAAAATATGCCGTGATTGGGGTTCGAACCTTCAATTGCAAAACTTCGGGACAGAGGTCTACGATCTTACCACCGCGCCAGCCCAACTGTGTCAAATACTAATGATAAAAGAATATAATGTACAAAGTTAGCGAAACCGTTTTACCTATTTACATCAATGGACAATGTCCAATTATCAAAACATGCTCTGACGTCACTTTGAACTTATCTAGTAAGGACAGTAATTCTGATCATCTGACAATGTTGAATGCATATAGGGTAAGTGAAGGCCAAAACATGCCTCAAGATGATACAACTTTTTTCATGCTCAACTTATCTGAGCTCGAAATTTATCCTGCTTATGAATGCTAAAATGCCAACATTTGTTGGCATTTTAACATTTATAAGCAGGATGAATACTGATTAATCCTGCTTATAAAAGTTAAATATCAACAATTGTTGGCATTTTAACATTTATAAGCAGGATGAATACTGTATCTGAGAGTTTTAAAGCAAGAAAACTATTAATTTTTCAGCTTTTTAGTTTTCATGAGCAGTTGGAATTTCATGCTCAGTTGGGTTGAGCATGAAACATGTTTTATAACCTCGGGGCCAGGTCTTATTGTTCCTTTCTCATACATGATGATACATCTACCTTATTCTCAAGCCTTATTTCCAAATCAAGAAGGAAACCACAAAATTTGCGTTCAGATGCAGTTGTGATTGGCCCTTTATGGTTAACCCTTTGAGGACTGGAAACCCCTAAACTAGTACTTTTGCTGCAAACGGTAAAGACCCAGATGAAATGCAACAGAATGTGGCATTTCATAAGGGTCTGCACTGTTTGCTTAAGAGAAAAAAGACCTTCAGAAATAAATTAACTATTATTTTGGAGCGCAGTGGCTCAGTGGTAGAGTGCTTGACTCAAGACAGAGGTTCGAGCCTCACCGTCATCACTGCATTGTGTCCTTGAGCAAGACACATTAATCCTAGCTTAGTACTGGTTCAACCCGGGAAGACCCGTCCCTATATAACTGAAAGATTGTTGATGGAACGTAAAGAATCAAATCAAACAAACAAATTATTTTGAAATTGCTTGTTACATTGTACATGTATATAGAATGGATCATCCGGCCTTTACTGTATCAAACTTTATGGGAGATTCCATTGGTATACAAAGGGTTAATGCCCCCATTCACAAGTACGTTACCTCACTTCTTCATATTAATAATCCCATTTAAGATTGTATCCTTATAACATACTGTATTTGATGTAAATTCCATCTTTTTGTTTTACTAGAATTTGATTATACTGCTGCGAGAAAATCTATAATACCATCAGTCATGTCTTTTTTTGAGAGCTTATTAAACCCGCTTTTTCGTTAGAAATATAGGGTATATTAATTTCGTACCAAAGTCGATCCCTCTGTCTGTGCGTCTGTCCGTCCATCACATATCTTCTCCTAAACTGTTGGACATAGCAACTACAAACTTTGTAGATGCATAGATAACATGATGGAGAGGGTACTGGGTGATGTTTCGTGTGACATTGACCCCAAGGTCAAGGTCAAATAATGTATTTTCTTGTAAACACATCTCCCCATAAACTTTTGGAAGTAGCAACTTCAAATTTTGCATGTGCATAGGTCACATGATATTGAGGGTACTAGACAACACTTCATATGACCTTGACCTTGACCCAAGGTCAAGGTCAAATAATGTATTTTCTTGTAAATGCATCTTCTCCTAAACCATTGGACATAGCAACTTTAAAGTTTGCAGGTGCATAGGTCACATGATGTGGATGGTACTTGGCAACATTTTGTGTGACCTTGTTCCCAAGGTCAAGGTCATATAATGTACTTACTTTTAAATCCATCTTCTATACTGTTGGATGTAGCAACTTCAAATTTTGCAGGTGCAAAGGTCATATGATTTGGAGGGTACTGGACAACATTTTGTGTGACCTTGACCACTAGGGCAAGTTCATATACTCAACAAAAAAAGTTAAGGAAATCTCAGAAAACCATGCAACAATAGAACACCAAAGCAAACAATAATTCAATTTTTATTTATTTCTTCAGATACATGTCATCGGTTGAGAAAAAATGTTTACTTTAGTTGGCTAGCACCAATACCTTTGTTGTGGCACAGTGTCAAGTAGCCCAGGGGTCAAAGTCATTTTTCGCAAAAATGACTACAGAGTATTCCCTCATAAACACATAAAAACATGTAAGTTTTCAAATTCCTTTGAATGTCACATAAAATTAACTTGATAGCCTTAAACATCACAATTAGAAGATGAGAATGCCTTCATCATAACGAGTGTGTCTCCAGTCAGCGGCAAATTAGGACTAGCACCGGTTTCACATATAGGTCTGAATACTGGTGATTTGGTGCTGAGGGATCAGCATTGTTATCTCCTACACCACTGTATCGAGAGGCTAGGGATTTCTTGATGCCATTATTATGCGTTGGACCCTCTGTCCAAAAATGTCATAGACATGTTAAAATTGTAGACATGTCTGATGAGGGAACTAACCAGTCAATGCGCACAACATTGTTTTTGCTGATTCTAGTGAGGTGTGTTCTGGCATTATCTTCCTAGGCCTGGTACTGCCACTGGTTTTCGCACTAAAAGGCAGGACAACAGGCCTCAACACCCTATCCATGTACACTTGACTGATCAAGTGTCCCTCTATAACCACCAGATCTGTCGTCGTAGGTTGTAAACATCTCCATCTATCGAGGGTCCTGGCAAACGTTAATGCATGAAAACCTATGTTTGCTAAGTAAATTGAATTTTTGCGAAAAATGGTGTTAAGACCAGTCAACTTTGACATGGATTTACTAAGCTGCTACAGGCGCTACAGACCCAGATAAAGCGTCATTACAAAGAAAAATGGTTCGCATTATACTACTGTGAAATTCAAAAGTCTTTAAATGTTTTAGATCTTTTGTCATAGCCCCTCAAACACAGTTTCCTTAACTTTTTTTGTTGAGTATATAATGTATTTTCTTGTAAATGCATCTCCTCCTTAACCATTGGACATAGCAACTCCAAACTTTACAGGTGCATAGGTCACATTATGTAGAAGGTACTGAGCTATATTTTTTGTGACCTAGATCCCAAGGTAAAGGTTATAGGTAAAAAAGGTGGTATTTGCCATGGTGTACCATCGACTGCTACTCTAGTGTGTAATATAATGTCATTTTCATCTTGCTGTTGTAGAGCTTTTTATCATTTGAATTGGTGCATGTTTGGAATTTGTTTATGCCTAAAAATGTATTTTAGACTACAAAGCTAAATCTCTAATTTAATTAAGAGCATCAGGTTAACTTTCTTTTGTATTACTACATGATCCAGCACATGAAATTTTGGTACATGTTCTTATCCAAAGAGGTTCAGCAAAGACTCAGACAAGCCTACAGAACTGTGCAGTCTTGTCAGAGTTTTACTCTTCACATATGTTTCAAAGTAGATGAACACTCAGACCAAAAGATAGACTTTTAACTCCACTAGATAGCTGTGCATTCATATTTAAAGAATGACTTTACATAGATGCAATATGTACCATTATCTCTTTGCCTACTAGTGTTGTCTGCTGATAACCTTTGAAAACAGATTGGACCCAGATCAGGCCTGACAAAATGTCAAGCCTGATCTGAATCCAAACTGTTTGACACTGATGGTATTCCCGAAAGAATTTTTCGAAAAAGTTGATTTTGAAAAAAATCAGCAGACGACAGAAAAGCATGAAAAATTACCCAGTTGTAAAAGAGTTACCGAATGGGCCATATCTGTTTATAGGGATGGTTAGAGGCTAGGAAGAACAGTTTCCATGAGGCTTACAGATTTTGTCAGGACAACTTCCTGTCTCAGAGAAGTCTACAGGTAAGTCCCTCTTTGCATAACCACTGTATTATCTGGGTGGTGGACCTGATTAAGATGTGTTTTTTTAAATTCTCTCATAAGCATAATATTCAAAGAATGACATAAAAAAAATTGAGCTTAAAATTGAGAATATTTTCTTATCTATCAGTTTTAACATTAGTTTTGGGTTCTCAAAAGAACCGTCTCATTGAGACGGTTCTTTTGAGTACCCACAACATATGTTTTGGTTGAGAAATAAGAAAATTAAATTTTAATTATGCACTCTTATCTAGGTGCCTGACATTTCAGACATGGTTTGTGGCTGTTTCATTTTGATAAAACAAATATCCATTAATTATATCACAGGAGCTTGAAGTTCTATCCTTATATCGCTTCTAAACCCTAAAACCGAAAATTTCATAATGTCATTACATAGTAATGACCAGGAGTGAAACTAAGCTCTCGACAGCCATTCCGGCTCCAGTTTCCGGTTATCAGCAGTGAATGTTGTGATGGCAACGTAAAATGTTCGACGTTACGCTGACCAAGATGGCGACGTTTGAATAAAAACAGGACAATGTCTATTGCAATGAACAGCCATCATTTGTTCATTTCTGGCCAATGTGGTACCGGGAAACATGTTTTGTTAAGGAATAAACCAAAAGAGAATGCATTTTTTTACTCCAATTGGCCGAATATCGGAGTTTGTAATCCTATCGATTTCAGCAATCCACGAGCATCTTGTATTTTATCCGGGTCCTCTTGTCTTACAATCAAAACGATTGATATGACTACAATAATCGTAATAAATCTTCCTAACCACCAGTAACCGGTCTCTGGAAGTTCGCCGTAGTGACTTACTAGGTATTTCGGAGTATGTTTCCCCACACAATGAAATAACGGTTGAATTTATGAAGGGCTACCCCAGGCTCCCGCCACGCTTGCTGAAAAGGATTTGGTTTTGTTTCCCAGCTAAAACCCAGAACAGAAACTATCTAAGAAAACATAAACAAAGCCTTTAACAGAAAAAGTGCAAGATTCCTACCTTCACGTTTTTATAGCAACAGCGCAGATTTGAGGGCTCTGAACTAGACGTATTTTCCAAGAATAAGCTGCTTCCAATAGTGATAAAGAACACAATAATATTCCAAACAAGTTATTTTGAAACTGTTTTTGTCATTTCTACCATGTTTACACCGCGCTATAACAGTCAAGAGTGACGGACAGCGCGTAAACCATAGATGTAGATGTGATTGTAAAGTCCATTTCCTTGAAAATATGTGACGTCATAATGTGACGTGTACAGGTCGACAAATTTATTGGGGCCTCCAACGGGGAAATATTGTAAAATAGAACAGAACTATCAAAATTTGTTCTACCGCTAAAGGAAATGGCTACCTGTTATCAGGGAGGTGTAATAAGATGCAAGGCTATGAAAATGTATCAGTGTTTTCTCCTAGAGCTGGGGGTGAAACAAGGAGCAAGTGCGGATCCAGAGGGGGGACAGGGGGTCCGGACCCCCCTGGAAAATCACAAGTTATAGGAGTTTCTATATGAAATAAGCAATTGGACCCCCCCCCCCCCCCCCCTGGAAAATGCTGGACCTCCTCTGGAACCTTGAAAAATGATAGATTTCTATGAAATTGACCATTTGACTTCTGTAAAATAAGCTGTGGACTAAAAAATGAAAAAAAAACGAAAAAAAAAACGTCAGAGCTTTTTTTGTCAGACTGATCTGGACTCCCCCCCCCCCCCCCCCCCTTACGAAATTCCTGGATCCGCGCATGAGGAAATTTGACTGAAAAAAATCCCCACCCACGAAATTAGAGCACCTAATCCCTGGGGTGGGGAATTACGATACTTCATCTGGGAATTTCTCTATAAAATTATAACCAATTTGATGACCCGTCCAAGGCACACACCTGTATTTACACAAGGGAGCGGAATTAAACCTCAGTTTGTTTGGGTTGATTTAATTGTCTAAATCCCCATGGGTATTTTGCCGTTCCCCTTTTCGGAGAAAAGATTGACAGGTGCATAACGTGATGTCACATTTGCTGATGAGTGGGTGTGTTGTGGGTGGGGTGAGGTGGAGTGGGGTTGGGGAGAGTGGCGAGGACCCGGGTTGGAATCTCAGTTATAGTATCCGTTGCTGCCCAGTTCTCCTCCATCGGTTACTTCGGGGTTACTTATCGGTCTAATGTCTCTCTTTCAGTGTGGTCTACCCAAAGAGACACCCATCTTGAAGAATGTACTCTTCTGTGTTGTTTAAATCCCCGAAACCCGGGACCCGCCTTAATCTCCCCCACCGATCCCGGCACCTAAACATTCTCTCGTTAATTCTTATACATACTTTTGAATACCACGGCACATATCCCGTCCACAACCCGTCCGGTCTTCTGTTTGCATCAAAGCATTTGCTTAGGCTCCCATGTATACACACAAAAAAGGGATACAATTCTGGTGCTCATCAGTCATAAAGAAATCATGTTTTAAGCAAAAGTGATGCCCGGAAAGCCGTAGTTTTCGTATTTCAGCAGATATTTAAAGATATTATATATATATATATGAAGGAAGAAGATCAACACACCAAAATACCGTCTCCACATCGTATTTTAAGTCTTAATCCGCATACTCCTCCATCAACACACACACTCTCTCATATAAACCATATATGTAACAAACATGCTTATGATACTTTAGTATCGAGCATGAAGACTTATCATATCATTGTTTTTTCTGTTGGTTCTGTTTTTATTTTGAATTAATTGATTTTTTTTTGAGGGGGGGGGGGTCAACTAAGGAAGCAATTAACAATTCTATCATATTCTTTATCTATAGGAAAACTCATTATAGGCCGAGCCAAACTCCATGAATATATAAATCTGAAATTTTGCATTCAATTGAAAAATGAACAACAAATAAATTACCAGCAACTATACGGCAGCATATGAGAATTTCATAAAGAAAACGGCGGCAAGCAGCGAATATTCAGGCAAGTGTATAGGCACACGTGGGCATGCTATTGTGTACTTCATTCCCTTTAATTTGATATGCAACATAACCGTATTCTGAAAAAAGTTGATTTTCTATTAACCTATTTATGTGACCCCTGTGGCGGGGCCTTTTTTGGCCCCATGGGCATCATTTTAAACTTGGTAGATTTCCACTACATATATAAAGGTGGCGCTACATACCAAATATTAAGCATATATGCCTTGCGGTTTACTCAAGAAGATTTTTTCATGTTTCCTTTTATAAGCCAATGTAAAATATGCGACCCCAGGGTGGGCCTTTTTAACCCCATGAGTATAATTTTAACAAACTTAGTAGAGGTTCACTAGATGATGCTACATACATGTACCAAATATCAAGGCTCTAGGCTCTGTGGTTTCAGACAAGAAGATTTCAAAAGTTTTCATCTTGAGAATCTATTTTAGCCTGTGTGACTTAGATATGCAATGGACCGAGACTATTTGAAAAAAATATATAAAGAGGGCCACATAAAGACCATTTCTGCCAAGTTTGGTAAACTCCCATCCCATCCAGTAGTTTAGGAGATTTCCTTTGAAATAACTGTTTATGATGCAACGAACACACTGACTCGGGTGAGCTAAAATGGGGGAACCTCCCTCAATACTGATTACTTTCATATTTCATGTCGAAACATGTATTCTGAGTGTTTCAAAGAAACGTCGAGGCTCATTCTGTCTCATCGTGACGGGTTTTAGGCATCCAAAATGTTCTTTTGATAGGATAGTATATCAGACTCCAACAATGTTACCCATTTTAGCTCACCTGAATTTAATTTTAGTGATCAATACAAAAAGATTATCCAACGTTATAAAAATGTTGGATATAACTTGGATATCATGCCTAGTTGTAAACCCAATCACGGTTTATAGCTATATGGTTTCCTCTTTAATTGCACGACGGTGCAATGACAGCTCTGGCGTAAAGCTTTAATTGGTGGGTTGGTGCCTGATGCTTGGCTGTAGCTGGGCCCACCGTGGCTCAACTTGAGGGTTTCTTTAGCTCTGACTATCTGTGAGTCGTGAGCCCTTTTCTCTGTTTAATCATAGTGCGTTGATTTTATTGTTTCTCTGTGATGATACATTGCGATAAGTACAAATGTAGGAATCCTCCATGCGAGCTTAACATTTTTGTGCTTAAACAACGACAGAATCTAGGTCGAAGATTTGGTACCAATAAAGTGTATTTAACTTTGGCTACTGTCCGTTCTAAGGCGGTGGTTCTGTGTTGTTGATTCGATGTTGATTGTTACTCCCATTGAGGGATTCTGTAATTGTTCTATGTGCGTTACTTTATGTCCATTCTAGTTTTTCAATCATCTTGATGGGGAAGAGAGAGCTTGTTATTTTACTTTGTTTATCTTCCTGGTGTCTCGTGATTGTTGTGTCGCTCTTCCTCACGATGCCACGGGTTTGTCTGCAGTTTGTGATAGTGGTATTTCCTGCCATACTCATTCTCTTTTTTAACAGGGAGGTATTGTATTACTCCGGTCGTCGGCTTTAGCATCGGCGCGAACACATGCTAAAAGTCTTGTGTAATTAAAGATGTGATGATAGTGTCCAAGCCACATGCATATTTACATGTCCAGACCATAAACAAAATACTTACAAAGTTTCAAAAAGATCGGTATGCGGTGCGATGAGTTGCGCTAACAGAGTACCCAATGGTCAAAAATTCAAAAGTGAAAAAAATAAAATAAAGAGAAACTGACGATATTTCCACGCCACATGCGCATCTTCAGCATCTGAAAGGTATAAAATGGTCGAAAAGCTGCGTCCACAAAGTTTTGTTTGTTTGATTTGATTCTTTACGTCCCAGCAACAATCTTTCAGTTATAATGGGACGGGTCTTCCTAGGTTGAACTAGGTTGAGCTAGGACTAATGTTCTTGCTCAAGGACACAACACAGTGACGCCGGTGGAACTCGAACCCACGGCCCCTTGGTCTTGAGTCAAGCACTCTACCACTGAACCACTGTGCCCCCTAGGCGCCCACAAAGTTCGCACTCATACCTTCTACGTACGGGCGGACGCACAGACAGACATACCTATTTTAATAGTCTCCTTCCAACGTCGGCAGAAAAAAGTACATGCACCAGCATTGGTATTGCAGTTAACCAAAGGCATCTCGTGCTATCAGATTATGAGGTACTATATGTTTTGCAAAGAATAAAAAAAATTATAAGATCTCCTAGAATCTAAGACAACAATCCAGTCGCGTTTGCACCAATCAAGTTGGCTATACCCGGGAACACACTGTGCATTTTCGTAGCTGGAGAGCGAGCGAACGCGCAACTCAGGTATGTGCCCAGTAAAAATCTAAAAGCAGGCCACCATCGGTTCACTGGCGGGACGATGTTGGTCCGACACTATATGCTGGCTGGGAATGGTCTAACATGAGTTTTGAATCTGACATAAACAGCAACCATATAAAATCACTTCGCACAGAATATAGCAAAATCAGTAAACCCTGATTTCGTTTCACTTAAACAACAAAAGCGCGGACCAGACTACGCATCCGCATAGCCTCTGTTCCATGCATGTGGTAATCGCTCTTTCGATAAGTCAGTAGTTTAAGTCATGCTTTTAATATTTTAGCTAGTCCTTGAAGCTGATCAGGCTAGCTTGAGCATAACCTGGTCACAATTGTCCCGACGAGTCCTTATCAAGAGTTGATGACATCACGGAGAGCTCCCCAAATATTATTTCACAGAAATATCTCCGTACAAGTTATCTCGAATTTGCAGGGGAAAATAGATAATATTGACGAACGGATCCTTCAGAAATAGAGAGAACCTACAACATTAGAAACTGCAGACTCGGTTTTATAGAGTCTATTCCTGGGAACTATACAATAAAATGCTCTGCCCAAAGCACTACGCTTTTCCTGGACAAGCTTGAACAAGCGTTTAGTACTTTGTGCGCATATGACAATAGCCCTTATTGAATTAATCATCGGAATGAAGGAGATTGACTGTAAAAATGAGTTTATGATCAATCTCCACGAAAGTATGGGACCGGCAGGGATCGAACTCGCCACCCATAATTATTTCATACAGGTAACACTACGATTTCAGATTCGGGCCACCCATGCTTATTGAAGCTCAAATGCGTCTCGACTTACACAAGCACCCCCCCCCCCCCCCAACAAGAGCACCCCCGCCACACACACACACCAGTAGTGACACCACCACCACAACATCGGGGCACCACATATCGACATTCAGGGCGACGTAAGAACTATCCATGGTAAACCCCGTAGGTCGCCTCATTGCTTGAAATCGATTTACAATCAACCGGTGCTTATGTAAACATAACGTCACACCGCGGATATTTTTGAAAACAACAAACGTTTGTGCTTTGAATTTCTTTACGATAAAAAGATTTTTTCCTGACAAGCAAAGCTATGGATATGGGTCCGGATTGAGTTCATTTAATGTTCTGGAGACGTTTAACTGATCCTCTTATTTTTTGGGCAACGGTAAATCATTTTATAGTTTTTCTACATTTAATTTCTTCAAGTGTGACAACGGCTCATTTTCGCTGCGTCACAACCGGATACTGGAGCCGGAATGGCTACCGTAACTTTTTTCTTATTTTCAAACGCTCATTATTTTAACTCAGTGATATGTCAGAAAAAGTTATCCATGCCTCGCATGACCTGTTGACATAGTTTTTATGGTTAGATGCTCATTTTTCGCCAAAGCCTTCCTGGTAACGGCGATTCAAAGTGCCTGAAATTTAGTTTCACTCCTGGTCATTACTACGTAATGACATTGTGAGATTTCGGTTTTGAGGCTATAGAGGTGAGATAACGACAGAACTTCAAGCTCCTGTGATTATATCATCTATATTGAAGCTGCTTTTCACTGGGTCACAGTTTTTGCAACCCTCTGTTGATTTCTGATGATCACTGGCCTTGGGTTTTTACAAATGAAAATTAGCATCTAAATTTGATTTGTAAGAATTTTAACAATATACAGCCAGCAAATTTAGTGCTGGTGTCAAAGATATTTGACATTCTACAGCAAATTCTAGTGTTGACATTGCCAATGAAATTTTCTTCATGAAAAGAACATAATGATAAACGCATAACAACGTCATCAGATATGGGGTGACTAATTTTAGGGCTTTGATACAATGCGCGAAAGTCTGTAAAGTATCCTGATATATTGTATAATAAAAACAGAGTCATTAAAGACTGAGCTTTTGTCCAGTATAAGGCTATAAAAAGAATTTTAAAACTTCATGCACTGCTTGATTGAATAGTTGGAATGGCACTTTTTTCCTGGAAGATTAATGAATATATTTACTTTTGGGAAAATAAAGCATAGTGGCTCAGTTGTAGAGTGTAAGGCTTGAGGTCGAGGGGTTCCTAGTTTGAGACTCACCAGAGGCATTGTGTTGTCTCCTTGAGCAATACACTTTATCCTCTTAGTCCTGGCTCAAACCAGGAAGACCAAGAAATTGTCCTGACATAACACAAAAATTGTTTACTTGGACGTAAAAAATCAACCCTTAACACAAATTATCTGCACATTCCTATTTTCAGATGTTATCCAGTATGAAGCAGCAGTTTGTGGAACTATTATCTGATATTGGGTTTGTCAAGGAAGGGATAGTAGCCAAGGATGTAGAGAGAGCTGCCAGGAGTGGTGGGGATGGCATAGCAACCATAACTGGTGAAGAGGTAATGCATTTTCATTTTTCAGTTAAAACCTTTCACCACCAGAAAAAATCCAATTTATCTGTTAACCCTTTTCACTCTGATGGATTATTCCATACATATTGATACAATAAGTATGGGATGTACATTTTGTATTCTAAGGGGTTGCGGGTCAAAATTTCTATAAAATTTCTGTCCCTGAGGTTTTACATACAAGAATCAATGTTGAACCAAATGCTGCACCAATATTAAATTCCATGCAAATGCAGTCTCCTTATCATGCAGTAGGTCAAGTATCTGCAAATATGCTTCCCAAAACACATGTTAATATCATGACTCATTTTTCACAGAATGCCAAATGTTATTTGAAAGTTAATAAACTAAAAGTACACTTGATGCTAACCTGTCCTTGGCAGTAATGCTGCAAAATAATGTCAAAAAGATTAAAAAGGGGGCTGTGTTTCCCATCTAACTTGTGAACTAATCCAGTAAAAATACAGAATGTTCAGAATTACCCAATAGCTGGTATCAATTATGTTTATATAACCAAAAACAGTGGAAAACCAGGTGCACTTACCATTAGTTTCAAAAATTGAGCTGACATCACATTTAATAGTCGTAAAAATGCACATGATAGTTCTATTTTGCTGCTATAGAGTCACAGGAAATGTACAAAATATGGAACCTGTGCAAAATTGCACAGGTTTCATATTTTGTACATTTCAAGTGGTTGAACAACTTTTAACTGATGGATATGCTCAAAAAATGTGAATATCTGGACCAATTGTTGTATATTTACAAGAACTGTTGATTGAAAAAAAACACTCTCATGTTTCAGGCTAACCTGAACTCTACCAACTGGAAACTAGTATCAGCTGTATTGGTGGGTGCTCTGTATCCTAATGTAGTACAATATTGTCATTATCTTTCAGGCTAACCTGAACTCTACCAACTGGAAACTAGTGTCAGCTGTATTGGTGGGTGCTCTGTATCCTAATGTAGTACAATATTGTCATTATCTTTCAGGCTAACCTGAACTCTACCAACTGGAAACTAGTGTCAGCTGTATTGGTGGGTGCTCTGTATCCTAATGTAGTACAAGTTCTTACACCAGAGAGTAAATATGCTCAGACTGGGGGAGGTGAGTTGACTGTAAAGGGGTACATGCATTAAGAGGCTATTTTGGCCGCCCTACGAGGCCAAAAAATGAAATTTGCTTTTCACCAAATTCTTCTTATTAGTTTATTAGAACAATGGCCCAAGTGTACAAGGTTGATATTAGTTTGACTTTTACTGTTGCTATGGTAACAAAAATGGCCGCCAAAATAGGCTGAATATAGGAAATTGGCCATTTTGGAGCAAATTTGAGATGTTTGACTGAGCAATTAACATAGAAAACAAGCAAATACTAAAAAGATATTTTACAGATGATGAGAATTATCATGGCACACAACATATTAAAAAGATTTGTTTGGTATTTAGCTGTGCTGATATCTAATTCTTAAAAATTCGGTCTCTAGAATAAAGCCTTAAATTTGGTCAAAAATGGCAACTTCTCTATTTAATGCCTATTTTGTCGGCAATTTTTGTAACCATAGCAATGGTAAAATTTAAATAAATGCCGAAAATTTACACTTCAGTCATTCTTCTTATAAACCAATCAAAAGAAGTTTGTGAAAAGCAATTTTTAGTTTTGGCTCCAAAGGGGGCCAAATTAGCCCCTTAATGCAGGTACCCCTTTGAATAACACTCGTCTCAAAAAAACCTCCTCTTTGGCTCTTACGCACTTTACTGCATATAAAGGATAAAACTAGCTCTATGGCACTCGTAAGGCCAAACAAAACATATGTGTGTTATCTGTTACATGAAATTTAAAAATCGGGCTGGTGGGGAAAAAAGTTTTTATTTTGTTAATATATATATATATATATATATATATATATATATATATATATATATATATATATATATATATATATATATATATATATATATATATATATATATATATATATATATATATAAGGGAGTTGATGGGGAAACAGTGTTTGTGGGGGGGAGGGGGCAAAATATTAGGCACAATCTGATAACCTGAAACACAGAACTTTTTATTTTAGGCCAAATGTATAAAAAAACAACTTTTTTTTTCTTTTGCTTATTTATAAGTAGCACAATGGGTCCGGGATTTAAACATTAGTTGAATATTATTCAACAATGAGCTACTCTACCATTGAATTTTAAGTTAAACTACATATGAAATGCTTCATTTCATATCCAACATGCAATATTTATATATTTGTTGTATGCTGCTATGGTGATTGGCACGAAAGGATCATAGTGGACTATTATGGCAAAACTACAGAACCCTTTCATTGGGTGAAACTTCAGGATTGTTCCTGAATTCAGGACTTTGAATTCAAGATTTTGATGCCGACTTTCCATATAATAGAAAGTCGGCCTGAAAATGCTAAATTAGCAGATTTTATAGCATTTCTGATTTATTTTCAGTTTATCGAAAGCCATGGCCATTCAACCTTACATTGTCAATATTTTGTAGGCATACTGCAATTTTTAAGAAGTTAATTTCTTAAGTACAGGATTTTGGAAATTTTGAACTTTCACCCATACCCTCATCTCATAGTACTGTCCCATATGTTCAGGAGAATAAGAACTATTGTTTGTGGTGGGCAGTGACTCAGTTGATAGAGTATTAGATTGGGGATTAAAGGATTGCTAGTTTGAGACTCAACACTGGCGTTACTGTGTTGTGTCCTTGAGCAATACACTATTATCCACTGCTTAGTACTGGTTAAACCCAGGAAGACAGGATATTGTCCCAACATGACGGAAATATTGTTGACTGGGACATTAAGCATCAAAACTAACAATAGAACAAATGTTTGATACTGTACTTTTATTTTTCTCTTCCAGGAGCAGTGCCAAAAGCCCCAAAGGCAGAGGAATTAAGATTCAAGACTAAACCTGATGGATATGTAAGACAATACTTAAAAGTTTTGAATTCAGTTAAGAAATGAATTCAATTTTTTGAAGGTTCATGGAATCATGACTACTTTGGATCTCTTGCAAAGTAAGTGAAGCCCGAATTCATGTTAACTTTGCAAGAGACCCAAAGTACTCATGATTCCATGAACCTTCCAAAAATTGAATTTATTGCTTATACGAGGGATGATCCAAAAGTTCTGATCGTTGCCTTGTGGCTTTGTCCAGAGACATTTTTGAGAGGCATACTATGCACCATTCAAAAGATCAATGGTTTACCTTTACAATGATGCTGATATGTTCTCGCTGTGCTGTTTCGATTTATAATTACAGCACGTTATATATGGTCCACTCCATACAACTGGCCTTTTTTCATGTGATAGACTTATGATAATATTTGGATCTGACTCTTTCAAGCCCAGCACCATTAAAACTGCAGAATAAAAGTTAATTGTCGTTTTACTTTTTGTTACGTGTAATGTCCACTCAAATGTTAGAATGGCGACAGGTTATGTCGATTCAATATTTAAAGCTGAATGCGGAGTTCTTATGACGTCATTGAAATTGACAACTACGTCATTTTGAATACATTGCAGAATTTTCATTTCCGAGAATATTTTATTTTTGTCTCTAAATTTAGACTAAAACATGTCGAACCAAATATCGGCAAAATATCTAAGACCAGTACTATTTTGATTACAAAATATATCAATCTTAATTGGAATATTGTAAAAAGTTCTATTTTTTACCGAAAAAACGATTGATTTTAAATAAGAATTTTCAAAATTGTCTTTGGTTTCAGATGGATGCTTTGTGCTCAATTTAATCCCGTAGTGCATCATTTTACGATATAGTGCACAATTGGACAATTAATTGGGTTTTATATTTAGATATACACATACAAATTCTTGTACCTCCAAATAGTGACCTAGTTTGTGGATTCGTTTTAAATTTTCTTATGTAGGTTACAATCAGTTTCTGACTATACCGATAATCATAATTCCTTCAGACAAGAGTCAGCTCATCTTCGTTTGCCTAAAACAAATTTTACCTTTTATACAGCTGTTGTTACGGCAGTAAGGGCTGGTTAAAACTTCAAATGGTCCAAAATTTGATTATAGCTGACAGTTGCATAGCTATATATTCAAGGGCCTAGAAAACTCAGATCATATAGAAAGTTCGCCATATCTTCAAAACGTATTGGCTTATGGATGAACAGTGAGCAGCCATAAAACCGAAATCCTGAGACTGCTCTTGTCAAAATTGTGACATCTCCAACATGAACAGTCTGCTTGATAAGTCAGTGCATTGAGGGCGTGGCTGTTTTGGGACATATTTTCGGTCGCTCCTTCAAGTTACATCAAACATGTCAGAGCGGTGTACAGCCAAAGAATATATTATCATTGGGTAAAATTTTCAGGCATGCTGCATCGCTGGTTACATAGATATCACACCAGGATCAGAACTTTAAGATCATCCCTCGTATTTACATTTTATTATAAATATCTAATATATAGAAATTATTTATAATTTAGAGATAAAACAATTTTGTATTTAATATTCAATCTTATTAATGGTTTTGTTGGAGTGCAAAACGGAAAAGCGGAACGGCCAATGTGAACACCGACAGCCAATGGAGCAAACAAGAAGCTTGTTTTGCACATGCAACTCCGGTGTGGCTCGCTGTAAATCACAGCACCAGTGTCACATCTGGCCAATGAAACCATGTTCGAGCGAATTGCACGGGCAAGTCAGCTTGGCAGCTGTCAAATCAAATTTTGTGTTGTTCATGAAGCTATGAACGGTTGCAAATTTCTAAAGATTCATTAAAGGCTTGCTTTGAAAATGTAAATATAATGTTAATGTTTGGATATTGACTGAATATAAGCATCAGTAGCGACATGAGAACACCTGACTTTTTTGCATAAAAAAGCTTTTTTCATGCTCAACTCAAATGAAATATTGACTGCTCAAACAAACAATATTGCTAAATAAATAAAGATTTTTCTTGCTTTAAAACTCTCAGATGTATCTATCCTGCTGATAAATGTTAAAATGCCAACATTTGTTGGCATTTTTAACATTAATCAGCAGGGTAAACTTTATGCTCCATTGAGTTTAGCAAGAAAAAAAATTAGAATCTCGAAGGCCTGGGGTATATTGAGACCCAGCTGAATTCCCCATAACATGCTTTAGGGTAACAATGTAGTATATGCTACATTTGCTTGATCTCCTCTTTCATTTCATATCATTTGCTTGATTTAATTTTCCAAGTTTATATTGCTTTCCCCGAGCCTCACCTCCGGCAGGTCTTTAAGCAAAACACTATCCGCTGCTTAGTACTGGTTCAACCCAGGAAGACCCATCCCGACATGACTGAAAAATTGTTGACTGGATGTTAAGAATCAAACAAACATTACTTTCCCCAAAGCTGAGGTACAGCTGACAACTGGAACCTACTGCTTATTATATTCTTGACTAGTAGATTCTTCCATGTGGTTTAGTACCATATTGTTTGGAAATATGGGATCTTACATGAGTGTGCATGTTTTATTGAATTTATTAAATGAGTTGAGGAAAAGAGATAAAATGCAAGGCTTGCGTTACATAACGTTTCCCATAAATCTGTAAACCACTAGTGGTTTATCGATTTTAATATATGATGTTATTTCACTCCCAGACGTGACGTCATATGATAAGTCATATTAAATACTTCTTAGGGGTCACAGGATGCAATTTCCAAATTTTATTGTTGATTCTAGCAACTGCTGATGCAGAATGTGGCATTCATCTGGGGGACTTCACTGTTTGCCAGAGTAATCTCTTACCGGTTTCTATTCAACAATGGGACCCCAGTGCTATATGAAATACATTATTGTAAGCAGGAAAGAATCTCAATTCTAACACACCTCGCCTATAGAGCCAACGGTAACAAACTGTGATATATCGGACAATAATTCACAGCTAAAGTGTGTGATAGCTGACGTCACTTGAAAATGACGTCATTCATGGCGTTAGACGGTGTAACGTTGTTTTTACGCTTGAAAGACGTTACAATTACATGTTGAAGAAGATGAAGACTTCGAATGTGTTTTCTTCGTTTATTGTGTGTTAGAATCTAAATAGATCAGCTCCAATGCGTGAGTTGTTGAGTAATAATTCAATGTTTGTCGGTCAGTTGTACTAAGATAAATCACTCGCGCTGCGGGCTCGTGATTTGATCTTCTTTACAACTTACCTTCAAAAAGTGAATAATTACTCAACAGTTCACTGCTGGAGCTGATCTATTTCTTAAATAAGTTATACTGTACATTTTTGCAGGTAAAGATACATCCATCATCTGTCAATTTTCAAGTTGGATATTTTGAGAGTCCTTATCTAGTCTATCATGAAAAAGTGAAAACTACGAGGGTAAGTTGTGACACCGATATGCTTCAGTGCTCAAAGAAGCCTCTTAACTATTTTCTTGCTAGCAGTGACTTTTGCCGTCTGCTGACAGGCTTAGCAAACAGTTTGGACCCAGATCAGGACCGACAGAATGTTGGTCCTAATCTTGATCAAAATTGATTGACACTGAATTTTTTTTGAAAAAGTCAGAAGACAAACACAAAGCATGAAAAATTGCCAAGCATGCAAAGAGTTAATGCCTTGTTAACTTAAGACTTGAGTGCTGAATTATTAAAATTTCAGTTTTCTAGCTAGTTTTCGTAGCTGAGCAGGCTGGTTTGAATCTTGCTTCATCGGAAACCTCGAAGACAGGTTTTCTCGCATCAAGGTCCACATTGTACAGACTTGCCAAAGCCTTGGCTGCTAGCATACGCAAAGTATGGAGATAGAGGAAGGCTCAGATCTAAATTTAGACCTCTAGCCTTGCGTGGTACATCAGCATGGGCCTTTAATCGAGGCTTTTGGGCACATAATATAAGTACCAAAAATGATTTCACTGCATTTGCTTTTATGAAATTTTAGCACAGGCTTAGATAAACAAAAAAAATTTTAGTGTAAAATTGTAAATATCTTCTTACCCGTCAATTTTAACATATATTTCGGGTGTTCAAATGAACCGTGTCATTTAGACGGTTCTTTTGAGTACGGTAAATGTTCTAAAATTTTGAACACTAAACAATTATTATTTTTTCCGCTGTTCGTAATTTTAGAAATTAGGTTTCAGAAAAAGTGCTTGTGTTCGTAATTTTAGAATGTGGTCTTTAGCATGAGCAAAAATGGTATATATGCATGTAAAAATGTGGTAGAAACGAGGGTTACATGTTGAAAACACGGCGATATGATTCTGCGCTATCTTCTTATTTTTCTTTTCAACCGCGGACTGAGTCAGTAAAATGTCCAGCACGTGCGGTAATTGCCAAGTCGAGAGCCAGGCACGTGCATGTTATGTCACTCAATTTACTTACAAGTCGTAAAAGTCCACATATTTAACCTCGGACTACTATGAATCGCTATACTTTCGTTCTTCCTTCAGAAAACAAAAACGCTTTCGCTTGCTCTCCATCTGCGCAAATGCCGTTTATAATGTAATACAGTCACTCAAGGACATCTCGTCGATTTTGCAAAGATATACACGAAGCTTTGAAATATGTAGACGAGTTCTCAGAGTTAAAAAAATGACGAAATTCAAAAAGAACGCACATCTCTCTCTCTCTCTCTCTCTCTCTCTCTCTCTCTCTCTCTCTCTCTCTCTCTCTCAACTTGTCGATCTGTCGATGCACTTTGATTTTCCCGAAATGATGTGCATGTACCAGTCTCTCTCTCTTTCTCTCTCTATTTACATTTGCAAAAACGGTTCGGATCCAGATCAGACCCGAATGGAATTCAAGAAAGAATGTTTCGTCAATTTAAAAATTTGTGCATGCGATAGAAAGTATGCAAAGTGTCGTACAAAAGCCGATATACATTGTCCGGTCCCATGCGCGGATCCAGAGGGGGGACAGGGGGTCCGGACCCCTTAGCAATACTAGATCGAATCCCCTGAAATTCTCAGAACAACCAAGCCAGCATTCAACGTTGGGCCATCATCGGCACGCCAGCGAAAAGCCATTAAAAGGCGTTTTGCTGGCGGGCCGATGATGGCCCGCTTTTAGTGATATTTGGATCCTCTCTCCCTTAAAAAGAAAAAAAAACAAAAAAACATTGTCAGAGTTCGGATCCAGATCAGATCCGAATGGAATTCAGGAAAGAATGTTCCGTCAATTCAAACATTTGGGAATGCGATAGAAAGCATACAAAGCATCAATACCATCGAATATCCGACTTTGTTGTGCAAAAGCCGATGCGCACGAGAAGCTTTTCAGCACCCATTCATGATATTTTTCGAGATTACAAGAGATTCTATGCAAGCGCTAGTCTCTCTCTCCCTCTTTCTCTCCCACCTGCTTTCAAAGTTTGAAAACAGTTTGGATCCAGAAGATCTCCGAGGTCTTGCCAAACCAAATCAGGGGCAAGAATCTCGGATGATTATTCACATTTTTCAGGTCTGAAAGTCAACTTTGAAAAAACTCATGCTGTATGGATAGGGATTAAGAAATATAGTACTGCATCCATCAAAACAAGGTGGAAGTTATCATGGGGTAAAACTGACTTTAAACTTCTAGGGATAAATTTTCATATTGACTTAGACAAAATGCAACAGATAAACTTCAAAGAAAAAGTACAAAAAATCAGATCTTTGATTAAACTCTGGAACAGACGATATCTTACCCCATTGGGTAAGATAACAGTTATAAAAACACTTCTACTCCCTATGTTAAATCATTTATTTATTTCAATACCAAATCCAGATGAACAAACAATTAAGGAGTTAAATAATATATTTTTTGAATTTTTGTGGGATGGCCCTGCCAAAATTAAACAAAATGTTGTTATAAAACAGTATTGTGAAGGTGGTCTTAAAATGGTAAATCTCAAAGCATTTATAAATAGTATGAAATTAACTTGGTTAAGAAGAGTGATTATATCCAATAGTCCTTGGCAATCTGTCATAAGCACTACAATAAACTTTAAGGAGTTATTAGTATTTGGAAAATGTTACACTGATTCTACTAAAAAAAAGATAAATAATAGATTTTGGTTTGATGTACTTAGTGCATACTCAGAAATACTCCAACTTATTGGCGAAGATACCGAACACTTTATTCTCTCAAGTACAATTTTCTATAACAATAAGATAACAATCGGCAACAAACCAATATACATAAAAGAATGGGACCAGAAAGGAGTTAGGAACATTAATGATCTGATACATGAAACAGGTGCCTTTCTTTTGCAAGAAGAATTTGAACGTATTTACAACTTAAAAACAAATTTTGTTCAATTTCAAGGACTAAAGCAAGCAATAATGGCGTATGCAGGAACCCATAAAATAACAAGCTTTTCTAAAAAACTACATGCACCATTGCTGCCTGCAAATATACTCCTTCTTATAAAATCAAAGAAGGGAGGGAGAGACTTTTATATGATTCTAAACAAGAATACAGATAAACCAACTTCCCAGCATAAATGGAATAGTGTTTACAATATGGAAGATGAAACATGGAAAGCAATCTATTCTTTTCCTTTCAAACTATCTTTAGGAACAAAAATGCAATGGTTCCAAACAAGAATAAACCACCGAATTCTACCAACTAAAAAATATCTCTATAACATGAAATATGTACCTAGCCCAAGATGTAACTTTTGTCAAGAGGAAGAAACAATAAAACATATGCTCTGGGAATGCCAAGAAACTAAAAATCTCCTTAAAGACTTCAAAAGATGGCTCCTTAATAACAATGTTAATCTGACATTTGTTGAAGAATTGTTTATATTTAACATAGGGAACACATACTCATCAGCAGACTTACATATTTTTATTATTGTCAAGTACTATATATACGCTACCAAACGCCTTGACCACCCCCTATCTGTAGCAGCACTGCAAAATAAGGTAAAATATTTTTATAAGCTGATGCAGCACACAGCAACAAGAAATGGCAATTTAGATAAATTTGAAAATGCATGGACCAAGTATAAAGACGTGATAGATACGATGATATGAGCTATATAACATACGGTAACCCTTGACATAAGCAGATTCCTAAAAAACAAATTTATTATAAAATGGACAATAAATGATGCTGCCATGCTGGGAGAAGGGTTAAGTGTTTGAGACCATTTTTTTTTCTGTTTTATTTTCCTCTATAAATGTAACCTTTTTCATTTGATACTCCTGTCATCAGATGTTAACCCTTAATGCGCCAATCGCAACAAAAGTCGTCTGCTTTTCTCGTCTGCTGAAATGATTAAGAAGCCTCTATGGCAAACAGTGTGGACCCAGATCAGGCTGCTTCTATAGGATAAAGTTTTTCTCGTTTGCTTCTTGACTTAATTTGTCAATAATGTTAGACAATTATTTGCAGCAGATGACTTCAGCAGACGACATTTTCAGATGCATTTTTTTTGGCGCTTTAGGGGTTAAGGCTGATATTTACCCTAAGTATCCAGACATATAGAATTGGCTGACCCTTAACAGGGAGAAAGAAATGCAGAAGCATAATAAAATGCAGTGCAGACCTTAAGCATGTTACTTCATATGGAAATCTGGTATGGGTCTGTACTGTTTGACTTGACCAGCAAGTTTGGATACAAAGGGTGGATACACTGATATTTCGATTGTATGCTCATTTATATAGTTTATTTGGCTTAGCCAAGTTAATGTGGACAATTTAAGCTTTCACATATCATGTGATGGGCTGCACTATAGGAACGGCTTCGGAATAATATGCACAAAGGTCATAGCTGCCATATTTCAACAAGTTTGAAGATTGATGCAATCCTGAAATTTACCATTGTGAAACACACGTGTCCACTTCAACTTGGCTAAGCCGCTTTAACCTTTATTGCCCTTCAACACACACCAGATATTCATAAAGGTACGAGTGGCGCATGAAAGGTGTGAGCAAGATAACAAATTATATCAATAAAAATCTTGTAGTTTGTAAGGTATGCAGAGGGATGGCCCTCCCCGACCCTTTGTATACCAGTTGACGGGGAGAATAAAGTGCTAAAGGTTAAAAAAAAAAAAAAAAAAAAAAAAAAAAAAGAATCTCGGACCCAATAAACATACTGGGTCCGAGCAAGAATTAATGTCCGACTTTGCGTCCGATGCCTCGAAAGACTATAATTGAGCCGTAACATGAGATTTCCAACAATCAGCAAAGCCCCAGATCAGCCTGCGCATATGCACAGTCTGATCAGAGCCTTTCCTAGTCGCTTGAATATTCTATGAGTGTTAAGCTACTGACTGAACATCGTTTGGAGTTTGTGAGCTTAAAAGGAGGCTGCACAGGCTCGTCTGAGTCTACACTCCTCAGAATGCCACACTGTGTCGTGGCTCAATTTATGATATATTGGCTTCGAGCCGATGCGTACGATACGCTGGGTACTTTCATATCTCAAAGAAAGGGAAAAATTCAGACAAGTACCACAAATCTAGTTTTTCATGCAAGCAGTGCGCCGTTCATGCTCGAGTTCATTGTGATTGGGTTTTTTTCTCCATGCAAACCCATGAAAAGGAGACACAGCTAGGCAATTATGTTTGGTGTGCTAAGTCCGTTTTCGTGCGCCAATTCCCACCGCGTGCTACCTGAGTCTTAAAACAACAACAACACGTGGTCTGATAGTCGGCTTCTTTGATCTCAAACCATGTCGGTGAACCATTACCCTGTCCCTTTGTCTGCGGCTGATACTATTAGCAGTACCGGGCCCAGCCCCCCCCCCCCCCCCCCCCACCCCAAAGAGGCTGTGACAAACTAATTTAGCAGACAGTTGGGCCCAGATCTGGCCCGACAAAATGTTTAATGTTTTGTTCTAGAAACAAAGGTGCTGATAAGGCTGTGCGGTGCGCAGACTGATCTTCGCATGTAACAAAGTCGGGGTACACAGCGCCCTAGATAAGCTTTTGGGTCAATTGGGTATTTACGCAACCTGGTTATCCTCAATTGCGTACTTGCAAAAACAATTGCGTACTTGCAAAAACAATTGCGTATTTTCATATTTTTTTACGCCAAGTTTTTTTCTGTGATTACACCTTTTCTCATTGCATGAACCCGTCAGGAATGTGCTTGCATATGTATTCACTCGCATCGTCTGCCTTTCTGAAGTATCAAACTGGCGGATTTTATTGTACCTGAAGCAAATCTCATCCCCTTGTTGACATTTCAAGCGTGTATACTTTGCAAAGTTTCACTTTCATCAAAGTGTTTTTCCGCGAAATACTGGACTGGGCACCAATATTTTCATATAACTGGAGTATATTGCGCGCTCGCTAGTGAAAATAAAATCAATACCTGACTGGCATTTGTTTATCAGCCAAATGGAAACAAAATGGACCAAATGGTACGCAATGACATCGCATGTAATTGCATACCGATCGTTAGAATTGCTTTTCGGTACGCACACATTTCATTTTAATTGCTTTTTTGAGGATTTTAATTGCGTATTTACGCAAATACGCTACTTATCTAGGGTGCTGGGTACATACATCTACAGATGTGTGGTAAACAAAGCGAATTCCGAGATGTCCCCATCATCACAAGGGCTTTACTGATTTTAAATTCACAGCCACAGCATGCATTTCTTATATGTGTTTGTGGGTAGTTAAGGCGCTGGCGATTTTCCGTGGGTGCGCAGGCTCGTCTGAGCCTTCGCTGCTCGCATGGCTGGCTTATTTCATGAAATTAAATATGTAAATATTAAATTCATAAAGATGCAGAATAATGCTACAATCAATTTATTTCTTGGTACATGTATGTGCGTCTGTGCGTACATTATACCGGTAATGCACTCGTAGGACCTTCCATGTGCAGTTTCATGAGGACAAACAGACGCGGCGATCGGCTCAACAGTTTGTTAAAACGTTCCATTTTGAGGAATTTGATTAAAACCGCTGACAAGTAGTTTAAAGATAATGTACGTAGATGTCTTGAATTCTTATTTGGCTATTCTTCATCCACTTTAAACTTTGTTAGTGAGCGAGACCCTGACAAGATTGTGCAAACACACATGCTCTCCTGAGCCTTTGCTGATCACATCTGTCATAAGTACCAGCAGGGTCTTTACAAGCTCATATGGGGCTCTGCACAAGTTGATTTCATGCTCGGGTCCAAGCTGTATTCAAGAAAAGAGCACACGCATAGAATTAGAATGATAGAAGTGCCCTGCTTGGACATATTGCTGAACTGGGAAATCCTTTAAAATGCTTAAAAGGGAGGGGAGAAAAGGGCGTGTCCGTCGGATAACCTGAGAATCACACATATTTAAGCCTTAAGTTAACGGTAATGTACCATCAATAAAAATGAGATGATGACCACGTGCGAGTTCTTGCAGGCATGTCGGTATATATTAAATATACTGTACGACGGCTTTATTTTCCGCATTGGGTCTCGGTGAGAAAAAAAAACAAGCGACTTGCACGATTTTCTCTGCATTTTGCACGAAACCGAATGACCCCTTGTGTTCCAAACGTCCACGGCAATCATTATATATCAACTCATTTCATTCTCCTAAGTGATCGTCTCATTTTCCGCAACTCTCTCTCTTTAGAAAAAACGAGTACGTGTCACAGCACACTATGCGTGTTTCAAAGTGCATATTTCACATACAATTAGCTGAATCGCGACCTCTGGTCATAAATAATGATTACAGCCATTTGGGTGGATACATATACTCAATAGGGTTAGTCAAAGCAGTTTCAGAATCGTTGCAGGAACTTGTCCATGCATAAAGTTCGTCAATGCTGGTGACCTTGAATAATGTATAACGTCGCACGCTGGCATGGGAATTAGAATGCCACGTGCCAGATTACCCATCTAAGTAGAATGGAACCTTCCAAATGTCGATACCGCTCACGTGCTGTATGGTAGAAGTATACCGAACACAGATGGGACAAACAGATAAACTGACATCGATTTCTGCCGAAAATAACGTGTGTTCGTAATTTTAGAAATTCACTTTTCCGAAAAAGGGCAGTGTTCGATTTTTTAAGATGTTTTAAAAATTATTTTCGGTGATAATTTTCGGTGTTCGTAATTTTAGAGTGTTCGAAATTTTAGAACATTTACCGTACCCACAACACATGTTTTGGTTCAGAAATAAGAAAATTAAATTTTCGTTATGCACTCTTAACTGAAGTCCTGTTTTAAGGTAAAATTTCCGATTTAAATGGTTAGTTAGGGAAAGCAAGAATTCATATTTCTTGCAATTTGTTATGTTTAAGAGATGCTGCTGCCACAACCAATGACATTGTGTATTTTATGACTTTTTTGCACAGATGGAATCTTCCTTCCAGGCTAATGCATCTATAAGGTCTGGATGGGTTATTAAGTGTTTTAAGGATTACACAAAAATACTATATTTCTGAAATTAAAGATCATTAATTTTTACAAACCATACAGATACTGATTTGCTATGAATGGATTGCTGCTATGAAAATTTTTTTCCTATGATTTTCCACTTTCTATTTTTCTTCCATAGATATATATCCGTGATTGCACCATGGTGTCTGTGTACCCACTGCTATTGTTTGGAGGTGGTCACATTGCAGTTGATCTGTCCAGAGGCAACTTCATCCTATCAGTAGATGATGGCTGGATTAGGTTTATGGCTGATTCACACCAGGTTAGTTTTATTAGAGCTACACTGCAAGACATTTTGTGTGTACAATTCAGGAGACTATGGATATAGAGAAGCAGTGGAAGATCAAAGGGTCACTAATTCCAGAATCACCAAAGGCACTGTGGGAGCTTAGTGGTAGAGTGCTTGACTCGAGACCCAGGGGTCGCAAGTCAGAACCTCATCGGCATCGCTGCGTTGTGTCCTTGAGCAAGAACATTAATCCTAGCTTAGTACTGGTTCAATCCTGGAAGACCCGTCCTTTTATAACTGAAAGATTGTTGATGGGACGTAAAGAATAAAATCAAACAAAAAAAAAACCTAAGGCACTGTGTTATTTCATTGAGCAAGGCACTTTATCATTCGGCTTAGTACTCGTTCAACCCAAGAAGACAGAAAAATGTCCTGACATGACTGAAAAATTGTTGACTGGGATGTAAAGCATCACGCTAACAAAACCAGATATATTGCAATAGTAATCCGTACAGTATTACTATATCAATTGGATAGTGGCAATGCCAATAGTATCTGCAATAGTTTTTTCACTATCGCAATAGTTTTTAAACGGAAGGATTTTCTCTTTAAATTGTTTTCTTTAGGCACAAAACGAAACATAAATGGCATTATGATGTATATGTTTATGTATTCCATGCAATTCAACAAAAGTAGATGGACTTTGACAATGTTCTCTTTTGTGTTTTTTTATGCCATACAAAATTGTTATACATATATACCGGAAATAAAGTCTGAATGCTTCCATATTTTTCATTTTCTCCATTAAATAGCAAATATTGTTTAAAAAACTAAAAGAAAAATTTGCTATATTTGATATAGTCACAATATTTATCTGTAAGCTAATTTTAAGCCTTGTTTTTACAAAACATTGAATCTACAGTAGTGTATCAATATTTTGAATGATTACAACCATTCAACTACCAACTTAACAATATATTCCAATGACATGTCCCAAGTATAAAATAGTCAGTCTATAACTATCTTCCAGGTGCTTGACAAACTACATGAAAATTTGTTCATTTCTACATGCTTAGACTTTGAAACAATGAAAGTAGTGGAGGATTTGTTTCGAAAAAGGTTATATTGTAAATTGTAAAGTCATACCTTGTAGCTACACATTAGAATTGCCTCTATGAGTCACTTCCAATGTGTAACAACATATTTTACTGAAAATAAGGAAAATTATTTGGAAGTTTACATTTACCAACTATCATGTCCATTGTCTTTGCCTCTTTTAAACATCTCAAACTGCCCATCAGTATTAAAATGCCTGTCACTATACCACACATTGTTTATATTAACATGACAGCTATATCTCATAATTTTGATTTCATGAACTACAGTTAAACCTGTGTAAAATGGCCACTTAAAAAAGACAAAACAAAGATCTTAATGACAAATGGTGCCTTAATGAAGGTCGATAGTTTTGCACACTGCTCCCCTGGGAGCATTCTTCAATACTTTTGACCTGCAATAAGCGATGATTTGTCTTGAAAGTCAATTTTTGGTCTTTTTGAAAGTGGCCATTTAACACAGGTTTTTTCTATACCTATTTGCTAACCTGGTAGTTGTGTGGTTGAAATAAGAAACTATCCAATATACGGAAAAAAGTGAGTATATGTCTATTGTAGGTTGCTGAGCTTGTTAGAGAACTACGTCTAGAGCTTGATCAGCTTCTATCAGACAAGATAGAGAATCCCCATCTAGATTTATGCACTTGCCCCAGAGGTAGCAAGATCATTGCCACGATTGTGAAACTGATAACCACCCAGTGAACAGTCAGACTAGACGAATTTATGTACCTATCGTAGAGGTTGCAAGATTATTGCCACAAGTGTGAAACTGATAATCACCCAGTGAACAGTCAGACTAGATGAATTAAGTACTTGACATAAAGGTAGCGTGTACCTGACATAAAGGTAGCAAGATCATTGTCACAATTGTGAAACTGATAACCACCCAGTGAACAGTCAGACTAGATGAAGTTATGTACTTGTCGTAGAGGTAACAAGATCATTGCAACAATTGTGAACCTGATAACCACCCAGTGAACAGTCAGACAAGATGAATTTATGTACTTGTCGTAGAGGTAACAAGATCATTGCAATAATTGTGAACCTGATAACCACCCAGTGAACAGTCAGACTAGATGCTTTTATGTACCTGTCATAGAGGTAGCAAGATCATTGCCACAATTGTTAAACTGATAACACTCAATGAACAGTCAGACAAGATGAATTTATGTACTTGTCGTAGAGGTAACAAGATCATTGCAATAATTGTGAACCTGATAACCACCCAGTGAACAGTCAGACTAGATGCTTTTATGTACCTGTCATAGAGGTAGCAAGATCATTGCCACAATTGTGAAACTGATAACCCCCCAGTGAACAGTCAGACTAGATGCTTTATGTACCTGTCATAGAGGTAGCAAGATCATTGCCACAATTGTGAAACTGATAAGGTCTCTCTGAGACGTTCTTTTACACACACAAAAACATATACTCGATTTGGGGGAAAGCTTATAAAAATCATTTACATTTACATCTTCCTCCCTTTTATTTGAATAACTGATAATTAAAAACAACCTCCAGTCCTTTAAGACTTCGACTTAACAAGATTCTACTATATCAAGAATTACTATGTTGCTTGACCTAGGCTATCCACTGTCATATTTTAGAAAGCTTGACCTGGCCCCGGGGTTATAAACTTTTTTCATGCTCAACCCAACTTAGCTCGAAATTTATCATGCTCAGTGTTGGCATTTTAACATTAATGAGCATTATAAATACATTATTTGAGAGTTCAAAAGCAAGAAAAGTCTTCATTTTTCATCATTTTTGTTTTTATGAGCAGATAAAATTTCATGCTCAGTTGAGTTGAGCATGAAAAATGTTTTATAAGCTCAAGGCCAGATCTTAAGTTATTCTCATAAATAGAGATTTCAGTGAACCTGGGGCCTATTATTGCTGAAATGATCAAGAAAAAGAAGAAAACAAATTGTGGATTACACTGAGAATTGATCCAGGGGTTTCATGCAAGCAAAGTGCCATGTTAGCAACAGTAAATTCTCTGTCAGAAAAGATATTCCCCATTGGATTATAGGACACACTTTAAAAGTCAATGGTTGAACCTTTTTTGACTTTCTTAGGGTTGTGCAATACCCAATACTACTAATGACATGTTTCTTTGTAGTTCTAGAAACCTTTTTGTGAAAGTAACAACAAACATGCATGTTTAAAAATTGATTATTTATAACACCTGGTGTTCAGTAATTAAATATTACCATGACATGTCATTATTTTTTGTGTTGGAATTTATTCTATGTTTTCAAAGATGATACTATTTGTTTAGACAATACTAAAAAGGATATATCTCGCATACAGACTTACTTTATATATATATAAATTGAACGAAAAGCAAAAATCCCAGTAATAAGCTGTTGTTTAGAACCATTACTGACATAATTAATCTTATAAGACAACCCACAATAATCAAGCGAGCAAAAACCTAACAAACAGTACGGCAAGACAAGCTAGCGAGCAATTAAACTAGCAATCGTCGCATAAAGCCTGCTACCACTTCCCTTGTAGCATATATATATGCTGTGTTATGAGAACCATATCTACGTTGGTCTTGGTGGTGGAATGGGGGCGATTATGCATGGAATCAGGATTTCTGAGCTGACTTTTTGTGGAATAAGTCAGCCTCAAAATCTTTACTTCAGCACAGAAAATTAGGTTCATCCTATAAAGATTTGATTTTCAATAGACAAACAGCCCTTTGTCCTAAAATGAGACCGTACTAATCTATCATGAGTGTGTGAGTGGGATAGAAAAATCCGTCCAGAGGATCACCACTTAATTGACATCACCAGGGTTTGCAACTGAGGACAAACGGTGATCCAGAGGGACAGATTTTTCTATACCATTCTTACACAAATAATGTTGTGTTTTTTTGCTTACCAATGAATTCCACTTTTTTATTATAAAATAAGCACCCAAAAGGTCCTGAATAAGCAGAAATGCAAATTTCACATTGACATCACTTTGACATAACAATAGCGTCACTTGACAACCATGTGCATGAGTTCCAAGACAACCAATGTACGACTTAGTATGACAGCCCAGGTAAGATAAAATGGGTAAGATGATAACAATTCATCATGAGTGTCCATGCCAGAGATGTCTCACCCGAGGAGTCTGAATTTTAAACAGGGACAAGGGTTGTAGAGTCTCTGTTTAAATTCTTACCCTAGGGTGAGATGTCTCTATCCTACATGGACAGGCTCAGGATGGATAATTTTTCTCCCACTTTTCACAAAGCTTTTGTGTCGGAACATAAAATGTCCATAAATTGTGAAATTTTTAACTTTTTATTCATCAGATTTACAATAATGCTGAGCTCACACATGTTTTCGTTGGTTATGATATCAGCATGTGATGCTAGTTGACGTCATTAACTTCAGTGATGCATTTGAGTTGCTTAGATGCAATATATTTTTAAATACTCTTTTTTGAGAAAAGATATATTTTACTACACCAATGTAAGAAAGCTGTTACATGGTCATGTTAGATAGAAATTTCTTACATGAGCAGTCAGCCTATCTTAACATAAGTCATGTAGGGAGAAAAGGATTTCTATCCATGGCTAAACTATTCTGATATGCTTATCCATTGTGCAATTAATTGATATCAGGACTAATTGCCTGAAAGTTATCAAAAGTATTCCTGAATTAAAGATTTGAAAATGACTATCAATAAAAAGTCAGAATTTTATCGACGGTTACAAACTACTTGAGAAACTTCTTTTCATTCCTCAAAAACAGTAAGGTTCTCCTGCACATTTTGTACCAAGCTCATTTCTGGTCACGCATTTCATCCCCCCCACCCCTGGTAAATCACAAAACTATAGGGTTCCTTACCAATACTGGTCTGGATCATCTGAAAATCACAAAGCTACCAAGCCAGCATTCAATGTTGGGCCATCGTTGACCCCCCAGTGAAGCGCCATTTAAATGGTGTTTCGCTTGCTGGCCGATGATGGCCCACTTTTAGTGGTAATTGGATCCTCTCTCCCCTCATTAACTGAAAAAAACACTGTCAGTGTAAGCTGTACCCCTTCTGATAAAACTTTCTGGATCCACGCATGTTGATGTAGCCACAACAGAATCTAAGGCGAGGCTTTGGCCAGTAATATTAATTTAAGCCCCCAGGGGCTTCAGCTGCTCTCCGCTGTGTGGCTTCGGCTGCTCTCCGCTGTAAGGTGGTGGGTCTGTTGTGCAGTACTTAGTGTCGTTTCTAGTTTTGCAATCATCTCACTGGGGAAGAGGGAGCTGGTTGCTTTACTTTAATTGCATTTTGATGACATGTGGCTGTAAGTGTTCTGTGTCTCCATCTCACGACGCCGTGGGGTGGTCCACAGTGTGTGATTGTGGAATTTCCTGATCATATTCACTTATTTTCCACAAATATTATTTTCCAGAAATGTTATATTTCAAAAATAGAATGAAAATTAGAACAACTTGCAAGTAAAAAGTAACCCTTTATACTTACCGCTGATCCTATGTATTAGACCAATGTCTTTTTCAAAATATTGTCATATACATATCAAATTGAAAGAAACTCTAATGCAGTTTCAAATCACTCGACATCCAATTGGATAACCCCATAAATTTGTCATAGCAAACTCAAGATGATTACCTAACGTCACGATTCATTGGTTGACAAGTGGTTTTATGCAGCAGGCAAGTGATTTTATGCAGCTTGCAGCAACTGGACGTTGGCGCAATATTGGCTTATATCGAAGGATATACGTTTGGAAATCGTGTTTTATGGCTCTGCTGACGTGTCGATGTAAAACTAATTTACGGACTGTATATCCTATGATATACCTCCCCAAATTAATATTTTGAATACAGTTATCCCCTAATTCAGACAAACACAACCTGCAAACAAAAACAAAACAATGCCCTAACACAGTTAAATGGATAGAAACTTCTCTGTTTAAAGGTTTCAGTCAAAGTGACTCCTGCCTCAAACATACTAAATTGAACATGGTGTTCATCTTGTATCTGAAAAGTTTAAAATCATCAGGTTTGAAAAGAAAGACAATTGTTCACTGAAAATTTAGACTGGTTTTGGTCGAGAATTCAGAATAAAATATAAACACACATCACTGAAAAACAATATTCGCATAAAAATGAGCTTGTTACCAATAACTGTGACAGTTTTTAACGACACAAGCTTGCCACTATAAGTGATCTAAAAAAAAATAATGGCTAGGCAATATCTCCAGCAGTCAACATGAAATTTTTTTTGTATTCTCAGGGGCTGAAACGCCCTCTTCCTAATGGAATTTAGGTGACTTTTTCCAAATTTTGAAAAAATAAATCCATATCTTCAACAAAAAAAGCTTTTTTTTTAATTTTCATTCACTCACCACACACACATGGTGACAATCTACTACCATTGCATTTTATTTCTCCTTCAATTCAATGCAATTTAATGGCAATTGTATGTGTAATAGAGAATTCGTTTTTAATAGACTGAAAATGCCATAATTGTGCACTGTAGCAAATTTCCCAATTGAGGGGTTTATACCACTCTTATTTTCGCAATCTGAAAGGCCCCAGGGCCCCTTCCCACAATCACAAAAAAGATCCCTGAATCAACTTAGAAAGTTTAAGCCACACAGCATAAAGCGACATCCGTAACTTGAGTATTCTGATTATTGCATCCACAAACACACTGACAGGAATGTCACTGGTATACAGCATCTATGGGAACTTTTTCTGTTAAAATGAGCATTTTTTATTCTGACAAAAGTTATCAAATAATCATTTGTGACTCGATGCGAGAAAACCTGTTTTCAATGGTTTGCACCTTTGTTATTTACTTTTTGGTAAGTGCCATATGTAAACTTCCTATAGGTGAAATTTCAACTTTTTAGCTAGTCTTTGTAGCTGAGGAGACTGGTATGAAACTCATTTGTCAGAATCAAGGCCCACTTGATATCTTATAAGATCATTTGTTTGCGCATTGAAGATGTAAAATAAAATAAACTAGACATCTAATTATTGCCAAAAAGGAAATACCTTATTCATATCTTGTTTAACCCATTTAAGCCGAATGGAATTTCCCTCCACTATCAATTGGACCAGTCCATTTCGGTTTTTAGGGTTGTTTGGTGGTATTTTTCATTTTTATTCAACTTTTAATAGAATATTCTGTTAGCAAACAGTGCAGAACCAGATCAGATGCTGCGTTGTGCGGTGTCTGATCTGGTTCTACACTGTTTGCCAATATCCCATAAGAAGGGCGCTATGCTTAAATGAGTTAAAAAAAACACACAACTATAACTAAATGCCACTTGTTTTGTTTTTCTTTATTTTCCTTATGATAGACATAGAGGTGTCTACACAGTAACAAAACATGTGTCTACACTGTGACGTAATAAACAAAAGTCAGATTTGTCTACACAGCTACCCATGTCTACATGGTGAACCATCGCTTTCTCCAAAATATCAGTCAGAGAAGTGTCTACGGATTCCAGGAATATGGTGTACATGTATAATTTCAATGAGTCCCCACTTTTTTCCTGATTCCATTACTGGGCCATTTTATCAAGGTCATAATCTCCGTATCGCGAAGTCGACTGATATTGTTTTCCAAAAGTATTTTTTTTTTGAGCTCGCAGATCTCTGTATTCAATCAAACAATGCTAACCCACTCTATCCAAAACAATATTCTAAGCATTATCTATTTGAAATTTCAAGAAAATGAGATTTCCAAAAATGTGATTTTAGTGAATCTGTTTTTAGTATTTTAATGCAAACACTAGTGACACATTTTCAGCGCTTAATTTAGATACTGTTGATGGTCTCCGCTGAATGGCTTAAATGGACACCTTAACAAAAGTCAGGCATTGCTACCACCTATAAAGGGAGTAACTCTGTAAATTTACTGACTAGCGACTGCCGCCATCCTAATGATAAATACCAGTGGTTTTGGAAAATGGAAAGTCCAAAAGGGGCATAACTCTCCAAAATTTCAAATCATTATGATGCAAGATGCTGTGTGCGAAATTTCAAGAAATTCAGATGTTTCTCTGAGGAGTTGCGGACGCACGCCACAAACGGTCGAATGTCACTCCTACCTCAGGTGACAATACAAAGAAAAGAAAAACCTTGGATTTCAGTGGGAAACCAGGAACATCTCGCTTTGCAAAACAACTTATGGATGATAGGGCACTTTTCGTGACTTTCCAGTAAACACGTCATTAGACGTCGATGCAACGTAATGTATTTGCTGGGTTAGGGTCGTGCAGTTACAGTAAACCAGCTTGAAGTGCTCGTACTGTATACATACATACATGTAAGTTACAGTAAACCAGCTTGAAGTGCTCGTATAGATATACAAAGTTAAACTGGCACTCATGAATATGCCGTATAAACTCGTATAACTCCGTAAAACTAATTTTAGATTTGCAAACATTATGAAAAGTATTGATTTCAGAATGAAGTATTTTCTAATCCTGTATCCATCACTGTCCCGCTTAGCCATTTGGATAGAGCGTATAGTTGTCAAGGTTGAGATAGTGGGTTCGAGTCTCACGACATACAATATTTGGTTTTTTTTTAAATATTCACATTTTTTATCATAAATCATGACTTTCACGATTTTTACAAAACTTATGTGTAAAAGTAAATGTAATAGAATTCATTTTAAAGCATTATATTAGTTAGGAACTATGATGTCTACTGAGAAATCTTTAATAAAACATTTAAAATCTAATAACGAATTTCTCGTAGCTAATGTTTCAAACTTCTTCGAGAAACACTCAGGGCGGGACAGCTCATCATATATTCAACATACTTTTCAGGCAACTGGGGTCAGCAGAAGAACCGTTTTCCGAGTAGGAAAAGAACTTCGAGAAATCGGTACACTTTCGTCGCCGCAACGTTCGAAACGGAGACAATACAAACCTGTGGACGACCTCGATGATGTTGTTATCAGAAACAATGTGCAGGAGTTTTACATTCACCGCCATCAGCTTCCGACCATAAATAATATCTCATCAGTCTTGAAAACAGACATAATGTCAACTATCCATCAAAAATAAAATAAACAAGAAACAATATGATCATAACTCGAAAAGTATATTAATTTAAAAATGATGCCTAAAATAACTATACACAGTGGGAATCGAACCCTCGCAATCCGGAACATGAGTAATAATCGTCTTACCACTACACCACTGCCTCAGCATTGTCAGATCACCTTGCTAAAAGATACTTGTTCCATACATTAATTAATTAGAATAGCTAATTCACACCGAACGTGACCGAATGATGTACCGAACGTGACCGAATGATGTCGAAGATTAATGAGTGCCAGTTTAACTTTGTATATCTATACTGTATACATTCATACATGTATATTTCAAATGACCGTGTTCATGTAAACTAGCATTAAGATGGTCATAGCGGCCTGTGTGGTGCATTAATTATTGAATCACATTGTACTTTCTCGTTACTTTATGGGCTTGACATCCTTATCTCTTGTATATTATGTGTTTTGTTTTACTTATCAATGATTTTCACTGTACCGTGAGATTTTATTCCGTAAGCATACTTACATTATTGATAATGAAGCCACGGGCATCATAGCAAGAACTGTTTTGTTTCATCTGAATAGCAAAGGCGCTGATCAGACTGCGCATTTGCGCAGTCTAATCTGCGCCTTTATTATTCGTTCTTAAGAAAGTAGTGTAGTTAAACTTGGTACATGCAAAATTTCAAGATTCTAGCTAGTTTCTGTAGCTGAGCAATCTGTTCTGGGCATTAGCTGGTCGCAAACCAATTTACAGATTTCCCAAGACTTGGCCCGTTTAGGAGTCTATCTTCATTAGATCGAACTTTGTCCTACTGTCCGTAGGGATTTGTAATGAAAGAACTGTATGTGACCAGAAAGGGTTTTGAAGAATACAAGCAAAAACAAAAAACAGGTTTGGAAACTGTGACTTTGATACATATCACAGAAGTTTTAAAACAGCCCTGCGCTCTTTTATTAGCTCACCTGAGCCATTGGCTCATGGTGATCTATTGTGATCATTGGATGTGCGTTGTGAGTCGTCAACAATTGCTTCAAAGGACATCTAGATCTACTGGCTGGAATTTTACCAAATTTGGCAGGAATGTTTCCTCTGTCTATGGCCCTCTTAAATAATTTTCCAAATGGTTATGGTCCGTTGCATATCTAGGTCAATCAGGCTAAAAAAAGATTTTCAAGTTGAAAACTTTAAAAATCTCCTTAGCTGAAACCACAAGGCCCAGAGCCTTGGTATTTGGTATGTAGCATAATTTAGTAGACTTCTACCAAGTTTGTTCAAATTATGCCCATGGGGCCAAAAATGGGCCCACCGCAGTGGTCACATGTTTTACATTGGCTTATAAACAATTTTCTTGTCTGAAACCACAAGGTCTAGAGCCTAGATAATTAGTATGTAGCATCACCTAGCGCACCTCTACCAAGTTTGTACAAATTATGTCCCTGAGGCCAAAAAATAGGCCCGCCCCAGTGGTCACATGTTTTACATAGGCTTCTATATGGAAAACATGAAAAATATTCTGAAATTCATGAAAAAGTATTTAGCATCACCTTGTGGACCTCTACCAAGTTTGTTCAAACTATGTCCCTTTGGCCAAAAATAGACCCGCCGCAGGGGTCACGTAGGCTCATACATGTATATAATCAACTTTTTCAGAACATGATCATGTTGCATATCCATTTAATACACTTACCCTTGACCCCTGGGGTGGGGTTAAAATGATATTTTTTTTTCTTTCTGAAAGTTGACATGTTGCATATTAAATCAACGGGAATGAAGCATAGAGCACCATGCAAGCAAATATTCTGCCCTTTTACACACCCTCGACCCTGGATGGGATCAAAACTATATTTTTTGAAGGTTATGTTGCATATCAAATTAAAAGGAAAGAAGTGTAGAACATTATGCAATTAAAATGTCTTACCTTATGCACCACCCTGACCTTTTGGGTTGGGTAAAAAGGTCAGACACTGTAATTGTGCAGATAAGTATATTTGATTGAACTTAGTGACTTGGTAGGCTTTGGTTATGATCTGAGTAATACCCAAGATGGATTTAAGTGTTGGAGAATGGGATTTATATTTTGTGGTAAACATCCTCTCCTCGTGACAAGGATTCGGGTGAGCGATCTAGGGCCCAAGGGCTTTCTTGTTTATTTATTTATTTAAAAAGTTTCGTGATATTGTGATCGCCTCCATCCGCCCTTCGTTCCTGTTTTTTTTATGTTTGTTTGTTTTTTGAGGGGATGTTGTTTTTTTTTGTTTTGTTTTTTTTAGGGGATGTGGACGGTGATATGATGATTCTATTTACAGCAAAGGCTATCATTACAGCCGAAGAATTGTTTATGTCAATCTAACAAACACGTCTTGGTGAAATTTCAACCCGGATGATTTTATAAATAAAAAAGAATCCTGCGTAAGTGCTATGAATGTACATTCTATGATCGATGCTGCTTCGAGAATTTTTTTTTAAAAAAAGGCATTACAGGGTGGGGTTGGCCAGCACACAATTGAAAATATGTTACTATAGTATGAATGCCTCAAATAAGCACCAAGGCTGACGCATACAGAGAAGCTAAAGGTCTAAATTTTAGTACATCCATACTTCGTGCATTAGCGCAGACTCGCATGAGCCTTTGCTGCTGCGATAAGTACCAAAATCTTGCGCCCTGGTCCATATAATGATGTGTTCTGTTGTCATTTGATTTTATACTATCGTTATTCTCGCAAAGTTTATGCGGGTCCGCCTGTACGTGGAGCTAATCCATGAGCTTTAGCGAGTGGATTATCTTACGTACAGGTGGACAAGCATGGTATAATTATTTCATACCACCTACATTAGTGTAGACCTTGCATATCACGAGATATTTCGTGCTAAAGTTGGTGGTAAGGGTGGTATAAGTGATGATATCAGACCACTTCTCCTTCCTTGGCGGTTTGACTGTCAAAGTTAGTCTGCAGTTCCAGTACTTTGGCGCCTCGCCCAGGTTGGCTTCAGGCATGTCTACAACCTGCTTAACTCGCAGAAATATAGAGCGGGATATGGAATCTTCACTTTTTCTTCAATTTACCATTTGTACTTCTGTTTCCTGGCTTTGCAATATCTTCAAACCATTTACTATCATTTGCCAGGGGAGCGCTGTGACTCAGTGGTTGAGTGCTTGACTCGAGACCAAGGGGTCGCGGGTTCGAGCCTCACTGGCGTCACTACGTTGTGGTCCTTGAGCAAGACACATTTATCCTTGCTTAGTACTGGTTCAACCCAGGAAGACCCGTCCCTGTTTAACTGAAAGATTGTTGATGGGACGTAAAGAATCAAATCAAACAAAACAAAATCATTTGCCAGACCACCCATTCATTGTTGTTCAGATAATTCAGTTTATCTCCTCGATCGTTCAGGTGTTGCCATTGGTCACACAAGAAGCGTTAATTTCATTTAATTATGATTATTAAAGACCTCACTATGACCCGCTTTATATTTGGCATCAGCTGGATCCGCGTTAATATTGTAAAAACGTACCTATCCGTTTGAGTGCGTTGCCGCTTCTAACGTGCATCGAGCAAAGGTGATATAGTAGCGTTCGGTACCAGTGTCCGTCGTTGGCATTATCAGATTATTCCCATTGTGCAAGCCCTACCGTCTGGGAGGCAAATGACTAGCATAGATATAACTCTTTTTGTCTGAAACTATTGGACCCAGAGCTAACCCATAAAGCGCCACCTATAATTTGCAACAGACGACAATTAAAAAAAATCCGCTTTTTCAAACATAACATATAAGGTTTGATATTTCATGAGAATCGACTGCTTGCAGACGATTCTCATGAAATATCATACCTTATTTTTTTAGAATTAGAAAATATGTCACAAAATTTGTCGTCTGCTGCGATCGTGATTGGCGCTTTAAGGGCTAAGAGTTTTTGGTATGTACCATTCTGTAATAATATTGGCAGGTCGTGGTTCTTTACGGGGAGGGGGGGGGTGAAACTCAGGTGAGTGCATTTAGGCCCCGAGCCCTTTTGTTTTTATATTCATACTGCCCTCTATAAATCAATATGTATCTGTTCGTTTCAATGAATAATAATGTTGCAACAGCTGTTTTTAAATCAACAGGACACGGGGTCAGCATTCCGTTAGGTCCAGTTAATTATGTTAGTTTATTATGCGCTCATCTGTCACGTTGTCTTATCACATGGAATATTAAATATGTTCGCCTGATAAAATGTTGTTTTAAGAACGGGAGGTCTGTCGGTGGTCGTTGAGCCCCAGGTGGAATAGTGTGCACATGGCTTTCTGAAAAGATTAGAACTCCCCAACCCCCTGAGTATTTTATCTACAGCGTAACAAAACTCCCCAGATTCCAAAAATTGAGTGGTGGCTCCTCTGCTCCTCTAGGTTAATAGCTCACCTGAGCCGAAGGCTCATCGATGAGCTAATTGTATACCAGTCACTCCGTCGTCCGTCCGTCCGTCAACATTTTCAAACATCTCCTCCTCTGAAACCACTGACCAATTAAAATCAAATTTCATATGGAGACTCCTTAGGACGCGGGAATAAAAGTTTGTTCAAATGATCCTGGTAACATGAACAAGATGGCCGCCATGCCCATATATGGTAAAAAAAACCTTTAAAAATCTTCTCCAGACCCAGAAGGCGGATGACCTTGGGATTTGGTATGTAGCATTAGGGATGTGGGGCCTACAAATTTTCCTCAAATAATGATACTAGGTTGACCTTAACCTACTAAACGTCAAGGTCAAATTTTGCTTCCAAATGCATTTAAATGTAATTTTTTTGAAAAGTTGATTTTTTAAACCGTGGAAGCCTTAGTCATTATTCTCACTTGATATGTTTAACCTAATGAGACAATGGTTATAAATAAGTTCCAAAGGTCAAGGTTGACCTTTGACCTTCCAGCTTAGGTCACTCTTATTGGATGCTCATTAATGTATTAAAACATAGTTTTCTCACAAACCATTGGCTTAATTGAACTCAAATTTCATGTGACTTCTTATGATAAATTTGCCAAAATATATACAAAATATGTGGATCACATGACCAAGATGACCGCCACGACCATATATGGTAAAAACCCTTTAAAATCTTCTCCTCTAGAACCAGAAGGCCAGTGACCTTGAGACTTTGAATGTAGCATTTGAGATGTGGGGCCTACCCAGTTTAATCAAATAATGATCCCAAGATGACTTTGACCTACTTAACGTTGAGGTCAAATTTGCTTCGAAATGCATTTAAATGGTTTTTTTTTGAGAAGTTGAATTTTTGAATACTGTGGAAGCCCAAGTCATTATTCTCACTTGATATGTTCAATCTAGTGTCTATAGATAAGTTTCAAAAGTTAATGTTGACCTTTGACCTTTCAGCCAAGGTCGCTCATATTGGAGTCCCATCAACATATTAAAACATAGTTTTCTCAGAAACCACTTTGCCAATTGAAATCAAATTTCAAATAACAACTCCTTATTATTGGTTAGCCTAAATTTGTACAAATCGTTATGGTCACATGACCAAGATGGCCACCACGCCCATATATGGTAAAAACTCTTTAAATATCTTCTTCTCTGGAACCAAAAGGCCATTGGCTTTGGGACTTGGTATGTAGCATTGGGGATTTTATCCCTACCAGGTTTGCACAAATGATGAATCTAGTTGTTTTTTTATTTGTAATAAACATTGTTCAAAATACAAATATACATAAGTTCATATACAATATGTGAACATTTAAATATGGAGATCGTTCGAACAGCTAGCACTAATTTTACACTATTAGAGAGAAGAGGGGAGGGTTAGAGAGAAGCAGGCAGAGAGCCTGTATTCAAAATTAATTAACATGCGGGATTGTAGAGTACTATAGATCATGTAAGTAATTGGATATATTTTATAGATGCGAACAAAGGACTAGCACGAGCCTGAGCTCTTGCCTAGCCTCTATTCTAAAACAAGTTTGCCGCTCATGGTAAATGGCTGGAAGAATGTAAAAAATATAATATAGAAAATCATAACGACAATAGCAAAAAGCCAGCATCAAAAACCAACAGGGATGGCGAAAATCTCACTCTTCTGTCACAGTTGGGAAGAAATGATGATACACGGGAGACCATTTTTTAAAGAACTTATTGATCTTGTTGTTAAGGAAGGAAATATATTTCTCACTTAACATTTTTTTCTTTAGGAGGCAAATGAAGCCTTGGATATTAATAGCTCTGGAAATAAATTTATTTTGGTAAATAAAAAGCTTTGCAAGAGCATATATGTAATTTACTAGTTCATTGTTACAAGTATATGAAAATAGTATTTCCCTGTTCTCTAGAGATAATTCAATGTTGACATTGGTGTTGAGCAATTCTCTTAATTCTCTCTAAAAGTTTTTGACCTTTAGACATGACAAAAACAAATGGTGTATTTTTTCTGGTTGTTCCTTACAGTAAGAACATACTCCACTATCAATTTTATTAATTTTAGCCAAGAATGAATTTGTAACTAGAATATTATTATTTATCTTATATTGGAAATCTCGAAGTTTAACTTCATGCCATTTTTTGGTACTAAGAAAGTAAGATTTCCATTTATTTTCAGTTATGTCACCTATTTCAGCTTGACATTTGTTCTGTGGTATATAATCATTCACATTTACAAAAGCATCATAGAATACTCTACTTTTTTTGGCCTTCATAAGCTTTTTAACAAAGACATTACATGTCACATTTATTTTGTTTTCAAAGATAAAAACGCGGTTATCATTAATTTGGGTTATCCATGACCGGGGTATTTTGTTTAAAAGATATTGATACTCTAAAAAAGTACCATTGATATTGTACATTGTTTTTAACTGTTCAAACGTGTAAAATTCGCCATTTGGACCAATAATATCAAAAACTACTCTGATGCCTTTTTCATGTTTTTTATGCCAAATTTTAAAAAATATTCTTCACATAGAGTTTAAAGAGAGCCACACGACGAGCCAACCCATAATGCCCTTGTTTTGTCAACATTTATTTTCAAGCCTGACATAATGTAAAATTGTTAAGTAAATTCAAAGCTGCTTTTAAAAATTTTCTGTACCATCCATCATCGGCGTATTGTGATAGCTTGTATTCTTTTCCATTTATTGATAAACCTTTAATTTCTTTATTTTTTCTTACCATTTTTCCTAAAATCTCTGCACATAAAATAAATAAATATGGGGATATTGGATCCCCTTGTCTACATCCTCGTCTTAAACTAAAAAAGTTGGACATAAAACCATTTTGTAAAATACAGGTTTCAGAACCTTTTTGAAATATACCCACCCACGATTTTATTTAGTTCCCAAAGTTAAAACAAGCTAAGACTTTCATAATAAATTTCCATGAAACGGTATCGAAAGCCTTTTCAAAATCTATAGATAACAATAGACCTGGTAGATTTTGTTTCTTAGACTCGAACAGTACATCGTAAATTAGCCTTACATTTTCTCCTAAAAATCTACCTGCAATGAAACCTTTTTGATTTTCATTTATAATATTATCTAAAACCTTCTTTAATCTGTTTGATATAATTGCTGATGCAAGTTTGTATATTACATTCAATAGTGAAATAGGTCCCCAGCTTCTTAAGTTTATCCGGGATTTGTTTTGTTTTGGTATGCAAGTAATTACTCCCTGTTTTTGGCGTAATACTAATGAACCATTTCCATACCCATAATTTAAAGACTGTAAGATAAAATGGCCTATGTAAGTCCAGAAAAAATTGAAAAACTCCACAGTAAAGCTATCCAAACCTGGGCTTTTATTATTTTTCATATTTTTAATGCAAAACCAAATTCAGAATACAAAATTTCGCCCTCCAATTCCTTTGAATCTTTATCTGACAATTTATTTTCATTTTCGCCTAGAATTGAATTGATTGAAACGTCATTTTCAAAATTTACTTCCTAATAAAGATCCTTATAAAAATTAGTTTGGCAATTCAATATATCAGGTGTTTTTGTGAACTCTTCTTCATCCTCATTAACCAGCTTATGAATTACTTTACTTGTATAGTTCCTTTTTTTCTAAGTTAAAAAAGTATTTAGTTGGTTTTTCTCCTAAATCTTCATATCTACTTCTTGAACGCAACATAATACCTTCAATTTTATCCTTTTGTATGTCATATAACATTGTTTTCTTTGTTTCTAAATTGTCTAAAATTTCATCTGACATATTTATAAAATTTGCGTTTTACTTCATCTTCAATTATTTTGATTTCTTGCTCAAATTGTATTTCCTGTTGTTGTTGTTGTTTCTTTTTAAACGAACTGTATTTTATTGTATTTCCGCGTATCATAAGTAAAAGGGTTTCTAAAAATAATTGACTGTTTATACTGTATTCCGATTGTTGGTAATCTAAGTTATCATTATTGTTTGTAGCATAAGTTTGTTTAACATCAGATATTGTGTCTTTCACTATTTGTATATACGTGTGGTCTTTTAATAAAGAATTGTTAAATTTCCAGTACCCCCTCCCACGCTCATTTTCATTTAATGTAAGTTCTAAAGTGACACCACTATGATCTGTCCTATAACCAGGAATTATATTGGTTGCATATACATATAAAAACATCCAAAACTAATTAAAAAGAAGTCCAACCTTGCTTGCTTTCTTACTGGATTCCTTCTACTCCATGTTTATTCTCTCTTCTCCTCATGAAAAATTATGAATGAATCTAAAAACCATCTTCTTCAATTATGTTATCTAAAACTTCATTTCTTGCACGAGGATTATTAATATGTAAGTAGTTATTTGTATCAAGTCTGGGTTTATTACTAAGTTCCAGTCCCCACACATATAAATATTGTCATTATTTAATGATTAATATTTTTGCCTTAATCCTTTATAAAATTTTGGTTTGTCATCATTTGGACCATAAAGATTAATGAGAGTGAACTTTTTACCTTCAATATTTATATCTAAAATAATGTAGTTACCATTTACATCTGAATTTATTTTTTCAACTTTATATTCAAAATTATTATTCAGTAGAATTAATACGCCTCGACTGGAGCTATTAAAACAACTAAAATAAGCATCGTTCCCCCATTCAGCTTTGACATAGGATTCTTGTTGACTCTGGATATGTACATCTTGGAGACAATCAATATTATATTTTTTAGCTCTGACATGTCTGAAAAGGGCTCATCGCTTCTGTGGGTTTCCCAATCCCTGACAGTTTTGAGAAAAGATTGTTATGTTATCTGGCATTTATAGGTTGATGATGAATCTAGGTTAACCTTGACTTACATTGTGGCAAGATCAAATTTGATTCCTGATGCATTTATATGGGGAAAATCGTATTTGTTCATTTTTCTATAACTGTTTAAGCCGACATCGTAATACTTTTGAGAAATGTTAAAACTAATGAGACATAGTATCAAATGTCAAGCTGACCTGTGACCTTTTATTTAAGGCCACCCATTTGGACCGTCACACACTATCTAAACATCCTTTTCTCAGAAATCACTGGGCTGTTTGATGGATTATTCATTAGATTGTTCAGGTCACTTGACCAAAATGGCTGCAACCACCATATATGGTTAAACAAAATTTGTTTCTTTATAAGCTGTAAATGACCGTGACCTATTTGAACATTATTAAGGAGATCAGGTGAGCGCCTCAGGACCTTCAGGTTCTCTAGTTTTACTTCTTCCCTTTGCCCTGGAAATAAATGGCCGTCGACTGGTCCGAAACTTTGATTTGTATGCAGCAAAGTCGGGGGGGGGGGGGGCTCGAGGCCCATATAATACCGTTTCAAAGAATCACTAGACTGCGTTACGTCCTTTGATATTGAAAACAAATAGTCAGCTGTGATCACCAGTTTGGTTCAACCTGATTGTCTTTCGGGAATAGAAAAGAATGTGTCCCCAAATTAGAGACGTTACACAGGAACATAGAAGCAGTTACCACAATGTATGAATGAGAGATCGTCTGAATTTTAAGATTTTTATTGGTGGATGAACAGACATCGATATAACATCAATTTTGTCCCTGAAAATATGCCAAGTTTCGTTCAGGCACACATTCCATTTTTTTATTTCTCCCCCGTGCATCCGTCTGTCTGTCTGACTGTCCGTCACAAAATGTGTCCACTCTCTTGAAGGCAACTCCTCCTACAGTTTTAGACGGATCTGTTTGAAACCGTTCAGGTGTCTTTGTCAAGGTCTGAGTGTGCATGAGGTTTTGCTGTAATCCTCAGATTAATATGTGTCACTTTTTTCGCAGTATTAATTTAGTCATTTTTGGCTCAACTTCTACCAACGCATATAGACACTAGGTATCTTGTGAACGCAACTCCTCGTTCATTTTTGAAACTTTGCAGGCGTTTTGTCAATGTCAGTGTCCGAAGATGTGCATGAGGTTTGCCTGCAATCCTCAGATTAATTTTTGATATTTTTTCGCAGTTTGGATTTAGTCAATTTTGGCTCATCTTCTACCAAAGCATATAGACTCTGGGTATCTTGTGAGCTACTCCTCCTACAATTTCAACCAGACCTTTTGGAAACTACAGATGTTTTAGACAAGGTCTGAAGATGTGCATGTGACTTGGGTTTTGAAAACTTGTTTAGTATTATACATAGAAGCGGTCAGCTGATAGAGAATTGTGATATTATGTAGATTGTCTGATGAAATTTATATCGAACAAAGTTAGTTTATTGTTTCGAGTTATTGTCCTTTGCAAATTTGGCCATCAGGGTATCTCGAAAATTATTATGGCTTGGAGCTTCGAATAGGTCAGCTCATATAGAGGATAGTGAGCAGTATTTATAGCTAGTAGCTTCAAACTTAAAATGAACTTTGTCTTAAAAAACACCATCCTTATGGACGGACACAGTGTTTCATAAGTTTTACACAATTATCATGATCATCATCTCTTTAATGCAAAATGCAGCATCTTCACGCAAAGAACTTGAGCTCGATGCGCGGCTTCCTAGTCAGCGAATAGTGCTTACAAGTTCGATGCGGCGCTAATGTCATAGGAATGATCATACAGCCAGGAATTTTCAAGAACAGTTGTATAAGGCTTTTTTGTTGTATAAGCCCTTTTTGTTATTATGTAGTACATCTGTTGCATTTATCTATAAGAAAACTAGGAACATATGTGTGACCTTTTCATTGAAGATGATTACCACTTTAATTAAATAATTTTCTCATATAGAATAGATTCTTTGTTATTTTGAAAGCAAAAAATATGCGACATTTGGAACGTGGCACGCGTACAGCTTGTAGGTGCGCTTATTACAAATGACTCTTTGTCGGTCAGTGGCTTATTTGAACCCTGTCACAATAGAGCCCGTCTTTGAATCATTTGCGACCAGGAAACCCCCCAAACCAGCCTGCTCAGCTGCAGAGACCTTCTTTAACGCTGAATATTAGAATAAGTATATAATGGGCGAGCAAAAAAGCACGCGTTCAGCAGGCTATTCAGATGACATAACAGGGTTGTTGTTTTTTCATAAGATTTGCAAAATTCAGCATCTTGTTACTGTAAATTCGGAAATTTTCGCGATAATTTTAATTTCGCGAATCGCGTTAAAAGATATATTTACCACGTTAAAATTCGCGACTAGGACGTGATTCACTTACATCAGTAAACGACAAGAGTGATTTCGCCATTTCGCGAGGTGCGAAGTTTCGCGAAAATAACACCCTCGCGAAAATTTCCGAATTTACAGTACACGTCGTTTATATTAAAAGCGCAAGGACAATTACTTTCTTAAAATCAGGCATTTTTCTCAGCGGGGATGGGTTTAGACCAACGGTCACCCGCCTTGACTGTTTAACCCTATTGCATTCAGGGTGGCAAAATCCCCATACTTTTATTACTCTGAGAGCTTAAAGACATAGAAATTTGAGCAAAAATACTGGTACCACTCATTATGACTCTCTCCAGGGGTCATACTGGGCAGATCAAAGGGACAGTCATAATGAGGTGATTATGACTTCCTTCATGGGTCAATAAAGTGGTCATATGAAGGGATTGGGTATATTATGATAAAATATTGATCTTTATCTTAATGCAAGAAATTGTGTTGTATACAGGTAAGTCCCCCCTTGAGGCCCCTTTAGTTTTGTAAGATAATGAAACTGTCCCTTATCAGTTAATCCTTTAATGATCTCTATTGGACAATAATATATGTCTTTAAGTTTTAACCCATTTTGGCTGAGTGGACATGCCTACCCTTATCAGTAAGACGAGTCCATTATCGATTTAAGGGGTGCTGTGTGATATTTTCATTTTTTTTTCAAAGTTAAAAAGCACATTCTGTAAAGCATACAGTGAAGGTCCTGATCAGACACCGCATCATGCGGTGTCTGATCTGGGTCTGCACTATTTGCCTTTGCCCCATAAAAAGGACGCTATTCTTATAATATGCATTAACATCCACTGAAAGCGCTATAAGTCTGATCCCAGTGTTTGCCAATGTTCAGCTGCATTTTTGAAACTGAAAACTCCATTCATCCCCTACAAGCAGTCATTACAACACAAACAAGAGCAAATCCCATCCCTTTACCAGTCAAAGCATATGTGCGCTGTGTCATTAGATAATGTAGTATTTTGTCCCTGGCTTTGTCCGTTCAAGCTTTCGAGTTGATGTACATTTATAAAGTGACTTAAATGTCTAAACATTGACCTGAGCCTAGTATAAATGTGCAGCAGCAACGATTATGAAAACATTGCGTAGATGCATAACCTCGTCTGATCATTCAATGGTGGCTCATGTAATGTTTACATGTAGCTTGCAATGAGCCGGTTCATCAATAAAACCACAATATACCATGTAACATGAGCAACATGGCAATAAATCAGTGGTGTCACTGTCCTGGGCCCCTGTAGATGTACGAGAACACAAGTCAAACAGAACACACCTCTCCAAAACCAATTTTTCTGAGAAACAATATATTTTTGTTGTTTTTAATGGTCACTTCTTTCAGTGAATACTTGTACTTTGAAGACACCAATCATCGTACCAACAACATCGACTATCAAAAAGTCCCGAGCGACCGTTAAACACCAGTGACGAAAACTGGTAAAGATTGTCAGGAAACAGGCAAAACTAAACAATAATCATGTTTTGAACATTAATTAAGAATAGCTGGTAGTTTTTTAGTACTTTGTTGATTTTATTTAAACATCGGTATTTAGACGAATTTGTGCGATTTATTTATTACCACCTAATATTAATATTCATTAATGATAAAAGGTTCGCTAAAAAGAAAAAGAGAAAAGAATCCAGTGCTTTAAAAATGAAGCTGTTGTACACTCCCAGAGCTTCTCCATAAAACCACTTTCGGTGAGCCTTCGGGTGCTCCCGTCATATAATAAACACACATATCATAAACCCTCCCTGCCCAGTACTGGTTACTACCAATGGAAAAGCCACAAAAAGTTTTTTTGAGCTGAGTCATGTAAAAATAACTACAAGTAGTATGGGCGTCTTTTTAGCCTCAATGATGTCACGAAGTATTACTCCATCAATCCAAGATGGCCGCCATTCGACCCCAGCGACCTCAGATGACCCTGTGACGCATAAGGTTACACTTCTGAGGGTGACTCAATGCTCTAGACCACCGGAAGGTAGCGTCACGTCCTAGAGCAGGGTGTGGTTCTTCTTCAGGGGGGGGGGGGGGGGCATAGCGTTTACTTTCGGCTGTGCATCATTTTAGCCACTACAAATAGACTAGAAGCAATCATTTTTCTTCTTCCGGTCTAGATTAAAGTCTTTCTTGATGTCTTGCATGTTTTCCCGGCGTGTTGCTTCATTGCATAGTAGGCGCAGTATAGTATGCACACATTTGATGTACATTGTTGTAGTTGTTCAACGTTTTTGAGGTATGTCTTGTTTTGGATCTTCTCAAATCAAACTGCGAAGTATTCAGGCATGTGTCTCAATGAGTTAAAAAATTGTAAGGACCGCACTTGGGGAAATAAATGTCACCAAAGTGTTCACCTGGACTTTTGCTTGTGTCTGTATTGGAAATAATGAATCTTCCTCTTTGTATTTTAAGGTGATCCGCAATGCAAATGGTGACTGAATCCTAGGAGCATACTGTGCAGTTGATTGCTCTTCATCCTTTAGTATCTCAATGAATTCCAGTCCATAGTTGCTATCATACGCTCTCCACCCGTTATACTATCGTTCTCCTCTTGTTTATGCTTAATCTATGATTTGATCATTTCCAAAGCTTGGGCTACTGCTTTGCCCAGTTTAACTATGGATTTTGGCTGCATTTCCTTTTGTTGAGCTTCCATTTCTTTCAATACTCTGTATTTCCTTCCACTACCCATGATATAATGACCCTGACTGTCACATTCCGCATAGCCATTTCATACATCTAACAAGTGCTGGTACCAGGCGTTGGGGTCTGAGAGGTGCGGTACCAATTTTTCCAGGTTATAATCATAGAATAATCTACTGCCCATCTCTTTCATTTTTAATTCCACAGTATTTAGGTTTTCATCCTTCAGCTAAATTCTTAAACTACTTATATACTACTGAATACAATGAAAGTTTGAGCTACAGAAAGATTACATTAAACTATCTATATAATTATTGAAAATACTCATATAGTCTGCATGCTAGATGCATAAGCTACAACCCATTTGAACATAATTACAGCTTCCCATGATGTTATGTACGTTATATAGATTATACTCTCCTTTGAAAACGGTAATTGTGACTCACACCATTTACTTTTACAACTAACCTGTGTATTTTTCAACATGTTTTAATCTTGTTTTACTAGCATACTCATTGAACATATAGAAAAGGCAAAGTTTGCTTTTCTATCTGTAAAATAATGTCTTAAATGAGGTATTAAAAACCCCTACCTCCAGTTTTAAGGTGCCAATTATTGTATCTTTTATTTAAGTACAAATGCATAAAAATATGTTACATGCCATAATAAATGAGCAAAGACATTGTTTTGACGTAAGAGATGATATTTCAGGTAACATGAATATGTCTCACATGCTTTCCTAAAAATCTCTAGTAGTTGGTGCCTGAATCTTAGAAATTATATTCATTGCTGAATATCAAACTGATGGGCCTTTGTTACAGATGTTAAAAATATAATTGTTTCACATATTTCCTAATACGTATTTTACTAAACATATAGAGATACAAATGGAAAATATAATAGTGTAGCAATTAAATAAGACAATTAAAAATGTTCTTTTTAAATGTAAATATTCAAAGTCATCACACATAAAAAGTATGCGCAAAATAGCCATCCATCTCATCACAACCAGTAGAATCATCGCACAGTATAATGACTGCAAGCTGGAAATGTTGCAGACATATCATACCTTGACAATTTACTCCATAAAAATAACGCATTTTGACGCCTTTATAATATCATGTATGTGAAAATATTATGGAAAATGGAGCATTAGCTCTTTTCAAAACTTAATGTAAATTCTTCTTGATTTTTTCAATGTTATCTAAATAAAAAAAACTATGTCATGATCTAAAAATAGCATATGGAAAAAAGGGTTAAAGGACAATTAAAGCTGCATCAAATAATAGATTATTGCACTCTGTAAGCCAGGGCTTACGCCTGTAACAGCCTGTTACCTATGCTACTATATCAAATTAAAACAAAGTAAAATTAAAGTTTGGGCTACGGACACAAGACATTAATTAAACTATCTAGTTATTTGAATTATTCATGTAGTTTGCATGCTGGATGCCTTAATTACGTATGAAAGCTTTTTGAACAAAGCTACTGCTTCCTATGGTGTTATGTGTATGTAATTAATTGCATTACCTTTTGAAAATGGTAATTGTGACAAGCATCATTTAAAAGTATTTCCTGTCTTACTCATCGTTTGCACTCTAAGGACCTTAATGCATTTTCTTTGTACATCGGGCATGTACCAGTATCAATCAAAATGATTGAGTTAAAGTCCTTAGCATCCTTCGAAACCAGAAACAGCCTGTCAGTGTCAGGGGATCAAACACCAATATGGGTAGTGCTTGGTGCTCTTTCACATATGCATACAATGGCTCTAGCCTTTGAACCGGAGATCAAAAGTGTTTCTGTTGTGCCTTGTTGTTTGCGACAGAAGAACTTTTGTGTTTTCTTTGGATGAATCTTTAACAAATTCGACTCTTGATGACCTTAGTAGACCTTCAATACAACTTCTGCTACACATTGCAAGTTATCTGGTATAGAAGAAAGGACATAACGTGGGACATTGCCATCAATTACGTAGGCTACTGATTGTTTTGGTGGTGCAAGCCTCAAGATGTTGTAAAACATTTTTCTTTCTCAGTTTTCGCAAGCATACCGCCTGCTGTTGCATGCAAAAAGGGAAATGGACCAAGGGGTAACAGGTCTATACTGCGCTCAATGCATGATTTTATAGAGAGCAGACTAGTTGATAAGGATGTCCCATTTCATAATCCATTGAAGAGACTGAAATTGAAAACAAATGCCTCTGACAGTGTAATCAAAAATGGTAAGGCCAATACAATGCCCTTGTTCATTTATTATGTCAAGTTACATATGCTATATCCTTTAATAAACGCTCTAGTCTTAGAAACTTAGTGGATCATTCAAGTGAAAGGTTCTGTTCTTCATACATTGCATTGGTTTACTGGCTGTCATACAGCTAGGTCTTTCATCTGAAGGGATAGAATTATCCTACTTAAAACACTTCAGAAGTCTATAAATGCTTGGAGTAAGATGAAAACTGTTTGGGGACATTATTAGATGACCTGTAAGAATGTGTATGTTGCATGTACACAACACCAAGCTATACCAGAGTAAAAAAGCTCAGATATGATTCTTTTTCACAGAATCAGTAAGGTACATCAGGCCAGGTACTCAGCGATTTTATCTTAGTCTTCTTCCTCCTTGCAAAGCTTTAGTCTTCTCCCTCCTTGCAGAGCATCACTGGAAATACATGCTCAAAGAGCCACTTATTAGACATTCATATCAGTTTCCGATTTTGCTGAGTCCTGAAGGACATAGTTTGTAAGTTGATGATGATGGCTCATTCAATTTTGAATGAACTGGTGGTAATATTGAATCACAGAAATCGAGTCACTGTGTGATTATTCTACTGTTTGAGAGAAGGCAGATGATAGTGATGATTTTGCCACAGAAGCAGATCTAGATACAATTATAGACGTTTTATATGAGTTACTCAGATAAGGATTTGTTTTGAATATTTACATTGGACAGAAACATTTATTTAATTGTCTTATTTAAATGTGAAACTATCTTTTTTATTTATGACTACATTATATATTTTAGCATTATAAGTATTAGGAAATATGTAAAAAAAAGTTTATAACATCTGCAACAAAAGTCCATGAACTTGATAGTCAGCAGTAAAGGAAATTTCTTTTTTTGAACCACAGACTAGAAATTTATAGGTACACATGTGAAATATATTCATTGTTTCTGAAAATATCATCTCTTACGTCAAACAGTGGACTTGCTCATTTATTATGTCATGTTGTATATATTACGTATTTTAATAAGCGCTCTTATCTTGGTGTCAAACTTGCAGATCTATGAATCTTTATAATATTAGATGGTGGATCAGGCCTCAGACTCTATGACGGCTCTAACGTTAAGCTTTAATTGGTGGGTTGGTGCCTGATGCTTATTTGTAGCTGGACCCACCGTGGCTCAACTTGAGGTTTTCTTTAGCTATGACTATCTGTGAGTCATGAGCCTTTTTCTTTGTTTCATCATGGTGTGTTTATTTGATTAGAGTGTTTCTCCATGGTGATACATTACATTAATAAGAGGGCCTCCATGCGAGCTGAACATTTCTTGTACTTCAAAAACAGCCGAATCTAGGGCGATGATTTGGTACCTGTAAAATGCATTTAAGCCCCCCCCCCCCCCCCCCCGTTGGCTTGGGCTGCTGTCCGTTCTAAGGCGGTGGTTCTGTTGTTGTTGACTTTTTGTTTATTGTTACTCCCATTGTGGGAGTCTGTAATTGTTCTATGTTTTGTTGTACGTTACTTTATGTCCATTCTAGTATTGCAATCATCTTGATGAGGAAGAGAGAGCTGATTTCTTTGCTTAATTTGTCTTCCTGGTGTCTCGTGATGGTTGAGTGGCTCTTCCTCGCGGTACCATGGGGTTGTCTGCGGTTTTTGATTGTGGTATTTCCTGATCATACTCACTTACTATTTTTGCAGATATATGAGCAAGAAAGTCTCAAAAGTATAAGATATCCACCTGCTGCAATGGTTTTCACATATGTTTTACTTAAATGGTAATACCAAACTTTGCTCCTCGGTAAAACTGGGGTAGGTTTATATCATGGACCATTTAAGGCAATACATTTAAGATAGAAAAGAAAACTTTACTTTTTTCTATTAGTCAATTGAGCATGTGAGTAAAAAAAGTCTAAACAGTTTTTAAAAAAACAATGTAAAATTAAATGATGTTAGTCAGGCTTACAGGATACAATAATCTCTTAATTGTTCTTTAAGATAGGATATGTCTGCAACATTTCCAAGGTGGTGGAGTGGAGGAGGACCTTACTCAACTTGCATTCAAAATGCTGTGTGATGATTCTACTGGTTGTGATGAGCAGACACAATGATAGGCATTAGATGTGTGAGGATGACTTGAGTAAGGGTTAGTTTTGAATGTTTACATTTAAAAGGAACATTTACTTAATTGTCTTGTTTAATTTTGACACTGTTATTTTCTATTTGTATCTCTATATATTTTAGTAGTATGCGTATTAGGAAATATGTGAAAACAGTTTATTTGTAAAAAAAAAAAAGTTCCATGGGTTTGATAATCAGCAATGAATACAATTTCTAAAATTTAGGCACGGCACCAAATACAAGAGATTTACAAGAAAACACATGATAAATATTCAGTTTATTACTTGACTTTTCGCTTACTGTAAAGGCGGCGCCTCATGAATGCGTAATTAGGACTAGTCAATCTTAGCCATAGGTAAAAGCCGAAAAGGAGGCGTGGTTTTAATCAAAAGTAACTGTATCATCTTGTGCCACAACCTCAGTGTTTATTTAGTCCTTAAAACGCCAGCAACGTAACTGCATCTGAAAATGTCTATTTTACATAAGCAGGGAGGCAAACATTGTGGACCCAGATCAGACTGCTCCTAGAGGAGCAGTCTGATCTGGGTCCACAATGTTTTTCTATGGTGTATCTATGGGGCTTCAAATAGTTCAGTGGACGACAAAAACATCCATTTTTTGATTATGCGCTTTAAGGGTTAATAAATGTGAGTTCAGTGTGTATACGGTTAGGATTTTCATGAAATGCACGCACGTTTGCGCGGCTCAAAAAGCATATTCTTAACTCTTTACCAAATTATAAATTAAACCTGATCTCCCTTCCTTAGCAGATGAAATAACCGAACCACACCCAAATATGAATATTAAAGTTGCCGCCTTTACAGTAAGCGAAAAGTCAAGTAATACCTGAAATATCATCTTTTAATTAAAAAAAAAATGACCTTGCTCATATATGACATCCTTTTATAAGTGCTCTGATTTTGATGTCAAATTTGCAGATCTACATATCCATGATTCTTTATTATATTAGCAAGACAGGCCCAAAATCGTAAGATATCAACCAAAGAAAATACTTTCACAATTTTTTACTTAAATAATAGATACCGAAATTGGCTCCTGAAAACTGGGAGTAGGGTTATTTTATCGCTCGTTGAAGACAATATATTTAAGATGGAAAAGCAATCTATAGGTCAAATGAGTATGCTAGTAAAACAAGATTAAAACATTTTGAAAAATTAACCGTTTAGCTATAAAAGTAAATGATGTGAGTCACAATAACCATTTTAAAAAATGAATTAATATATGTAATGCAAATGACACCATATGAAGCTGTAATTTTGTTCCAAAAGATTTCATATGTAGCAAAGGCATCCAAATATATGAGTAATTTGAATAATTAGTTTAATGTCTTCTTTCTGTAGCTCAGAATTTGCATTACTTATTCTTAATTTGATAAAGTAACATGTGTATCAGGCTGTTACAGGCTAACGTCCTGGCTTACAGAGTGCAATATATCATATTTAACGCAGCTTGGATTGCACTTTAAGATAGAATATGTCTGCGTAATTCCCTTGGTGTGCTGGGAGCAAAAACATTTTCAGCCATCAGTCTATTGTGTTAATAATCAATCGAATAACCGATCTATATAGCTTAGAGAATGTCACTTATATAGTCCACCGAATCAAACTGAATGCGAATTTTCGAAACGGAGTAAATAACGAAAAACAAATTAAAGGGGTACGTGCATTTAGAGGCTATTTTGGCCCCCCTATGAGGTCAAAAAATAAAAGTTGCTCTTCACAAGTTTCTTCTTTTTTATAGACCGTGAGCTGCTAATAGACCCCCCTCCCCCAGGGGGAATTTTGTACACTATGATTTTCTAAAACTACATTATATAAGAAGCAAAATGACACATGTTGGCCATCTGGCAGTTGGGGCGTTACCGTGTAACAGCCATGTTAACTACGTTACCCTAAAACATCTCCAAATCATATTGTTCAGATACAAAGCTATACATAATTTTTATTTATCAACATGCTGATTGTCTTAAAAGCACATAATTAAATGCAGAAAATAGCCAGTATGCGTTAATACAAAATATGCATACTATATTGCAGTAATATCCGTTACTTTTTTTCAAATAAACTACTATTTAGCCCTGTGCAATCACTAGACCATGTGCTGCCAAAATACCTCCTAGGAGGAGTATTGCACACCTTGCATTTCTAAAACCACATTATATGAGCCACAAAATAATGCATGTTAGCTCTTTATGTGCTGGGACGTTACCCTGCAATTTACTATGTAACCATAAAATAATAGGAACTCCTTCAGTGTAAATATCAAAATTATTCCTTATTCTTACAAATCAATATTATCTTGTAATTGAAAGTAAATGACTAGCAGTATAGTTTTAACTCATTTAGGTACCTTTTATGCTGTTACATACTTTACTTTCTTTGAATACATTAATTTAAGGTAAAAATAGCATTATATGAGTTTAAACTCCTAATGGGCATAGATTACTGCCAATTCAGGGTTCAATTATGAGAGAAATAATGAAAAGTTTCTTTTTTAAGATAAAATATAAGTGAAATTAAACTCTAACAAAAGCACAGGTGATGAAAATGAAGAAACTTTAACTTATAGCACATAAAATGCTATTTTAATTAAAAGTTTTCTTATTAAATATGAAAAATCACTAATAGAAACTACCTATTTTAATAATCAAATCAGGTTTCTTTAATGCTTGAATAATATCATTTATCACTGACACTTGTGTGTGTTAGCTTAATTTTATGCATGATATGATATATACAGGACATTTTATCATACTGTCTGCAGTTTAGACGAAACAGCTTTTTAAACATGCAGTAGCTTAGTAAGATTTATTACAAAAAATGTGAGCCAACCAAATACATATACAGCTTATCAGCTATTGATTATTGTTTGATTTGATTCTTTACGTCCCATCAACAATCTTTCAGTTATGTAGGGACGGGTATTACTGGGTTGAACCAGTACTAAGCTAGGATTAATGTGTTATGCTCAAGGACACAACACAGTGTGGCCGGTGAGGCTCAAACCAGCGGCTCCTTGGTCTCGAGTCAATCACTTTACCACTGAGCCACTGCGCTCCCTCATTTATTGATTACGACAACTATAATAAAAACAACTAAGGACGAAAGCTACTTAACAATTTGTAAATTTTTAAGTCATTTCAGGCATGGTTAACATTGAGAAATGAAAAAATTATATAGGTGTTATCCCTGGTCCTTTCAGTGAAAACTGAAGTTCTTTTTAATCTTAACAAATATGGTACCCAACATGCATTTCCCTATGGTTATATTATACTTATGGAAGTAATCAGTATGTCTAGTTTGGCGAAGGAAGAAAATAAATAATCTTGGTAACATGCATAACAAGAATATTTAAGATTATTACACTTATCATCTGTTTTGCCTGTTTCTACAATTTTGTGAAGCATTTAAACAGCTAGCTAGGGCAGCATTTGTTCAAAATGTTCAATCAAGTCATATATTTAAAAGAGATAAGTTAATGCTTAGAAAAGATCCCTTGCATTGTTAGTATTATATTATAGACACAACTAAATGACAGGGCTTCAACAGTTCATTGGGATTTTTTATTTGAATTATTTTAGTCAATAAGTATAATAGTTTGATAGTGTAATTTTGTTTTATATTAAATTTGGTACTAAGCATGCCACGTGGGAACATGGTCATTTTTATGAAGTTGCATCTTATTAATCCTTTGGATATTTCAAATCAAGCTAAATATATTATAACTAGTAACAAAGAATAAATCAAATGAGCCAGCACAATTGATTTTGTACAAGTACTCATTGCAGTGTCAAGAAATGAGGGCTCAGGCAAGCCTTGTAAATGTGCAGACTCACCAGAGCCTATGCTGTCTGCATCCACAAAGTATGGATGTATAGATGCAGACTCAGACCAGAATCAGTATGGCTAGCTCGACTGCATTAGCAAGAGCAATCAATGGATCTGCGATATTTGCTCATATGTGATAAGTACCAAAATCTCACATGCTGGTCAAATCTTCATTTGAGCCCTTTATAAATTACAATAAATAAGATTATACAATTATTGACTAATGAGGCATTGGATATGATGTGATATCGACCAGAGAATACCAATATTGACCGAGGCAAAGCCGAGGTCAATATTGGTATTTTCTGGTCGATATCACATCATATCCAATGCCTCATTAGTCAATAACTGTTTAAGAGAAAGATGTACAGGTAACTTTGCACCTGGAAGAAATACTGAACTTATATACGAGTTTTGGGACAGTCAGTCATTTAGCAGAAACCGTGAGTGCAGACCTAGATAAGACCACCCGTTTACTATTTTATATATATGCTGTGCATGAGCGTCATCATTCAAAATGTACAAGCAAGAATTCTAACACGCCTCGCCTGTATAGCCAATGTTAAAATAGTGTAATATATCAAACAATAATTCGCAGATTTGAAAGCGCGGGGGAAAATGTGTGATAGCTGACGCCATTTGTTACTGGAAAATGACGTCATGCATGGCGTTAGACGGTATAACGTTGTTTTTTTGCTTGAAAGACGTTACAAATACATGTAAACGTATGCGACGTGATCTAAGTATTGGCGGGAGTTCTTCAGTGCACGGAAAACGCAAGGAGTCTAACTTTAGTAACTTATATTCACCAGCAAGCAAGCGCCAGCCAGTGAATATGACAATATATAGACTGGCCACGTGAGCGCTCTAAGCCAATGAAAATCGGTCTTTTTACTTAGTTATATAATAAAAATAATTATTTTTTCAACTAATGGCAATACTGTCAAAAATCTGATATAAGGTTTCAATATTTGGTATGCTATATCATACACACATGTAACATGAATGACAATAGAGTCTGTAAAGTCACACTGCTGTCAATATTTAAATTATGGTAACCTTTTCAATGTGAAAGAAATATGATTTGTTTTCGAGATGATTAAATTAAAAGCCCCATGGTAATTAGAAATGCATAGATACTTACCACCAAAATCATGTACATGTATACTTTGTTAACATTGCATGTAAGTCTATCATTGATAACAATATTTATATGGAGTTGAGCGTTCTCCCAATACTTTTTTTGTCAGAACAGTTGACTTTTCGCATATGTCTTGAATCCATACCCTGGTGTGTTTGTAACTCATTCTTATTGTTAATATCCATATAATGCTTTGCTATAGTTTGTTCATGTTACATTCTGTGTAGGGGAAATTAGCATCAGCTATTTTAGCATTAATTGCTAAAACTACCAATACATGTAAGTAATATTTCATGACTGCACTTTTCACTTTAAATATTTTACTTTTCCATCCAACATTCTAAAAGATCTTTATGAAAACTTTTTTACATCAACTTGAATGTCCAAACCGGTCCGGCCTTATACTCGCAAATAAAGTCCTATAAATTTAAATTTGTATCGTAAGTAACAAATGGTTTGTTTTCTTGGATATGATCATATCACTTGTGATTATTGTCATGTAAACTCCACCATTATCACTTATTTTTCCCATTTCACAGAAATATTCGTTCTAAATAAACCATTTACTTATAAAATTTACATTGCTTAAGCAAATGATCAGAAGAACTATGTTGATTTCATTATCAGTCTTATCCATTAAACAATGAATTTCAAAGCTACGCTGAAGATAAACTATAAGTCTATTTAAAGCCAAAAGTAAAGTAATGCATCAACATATGTATACGAAAATACAACAATGTCAGTATAAAATTTGATTTGGAGACAGTCTCTTCAAACAGTATATGATTACATACACTTATAATGCATAGTATCTATGTAACATATATCAACTTTTGCTCTACCAACTTACAAATACTTGATTCTATCTGGGTTGTAATAGCACAAATGTTTTGTATGCTACAACCTGTCATACAACATTTAGTAAAAAAAAGTTTTTGTTTTTGTAGATGAACCAAAATATACAAGGAATACCAGCGTGTATTGTGTTACTGACTATGTTTGTATAATTTGAACAACAGTTAACTGGGTACACAAAAATATTTTGATTGCAGTTAAATAAGTGATTAGATTAAACTTAAGCAATCTAAAATTCAAAATCCACCATAATTAAACATTTCAGACTCAATTCAATACTGTCTTTCACAGCATTTTAGACTTACATAGTACCTTATGATATGTTTTATATGGTAATATATGTTACTTTAACAATTTTGACTGAACATGGGATCTTATCTTTTTTGAGAGCAAAATTGTCTTTGTTAGTAAGCTTTAATACCTATAACATTGGCCAAATTAACATTTTTTGTTTTAGAAAAGTTCTAAAATAAACTATTTCACAAAAGTAAATATGATTTGATATAGTCTCTTAATAAGAACTGATGAGTTCTATTGTGGACAAACTAGTATCTTTATGTCTATTTAACACAAAAATCAGTTCTGAAAATGAAATAAAATACCCTTTGATGTATCATTTAGGGAATTAAGCAATATATAGAAAGCCTTAAAGTTTGTAACATACGTTACATATTGCCAAATTAACAAGAAACTGATACTTTACACCAGAAACAATGTTTAATATCCCCTTTCACTCTTGTTTATCTACATAAAGCTCATATATGGTGTTTAAAAGCTTACAGATAGGATTACATGCTTTGTTTTTAAATGAAAAGGTTCTTACAGTACATATTGTTTTCTTAGGGGTTGCCATATTCAACAGCTTATAACTCCTGAAATTTTTGTGATAGAAGCAAGCTGTTTCCAGTTTTTAAATGGTCAGTTAATTGTCTTTTATAGACATGTTATTTTAATCTAAAATATTAATTGAGAAGTTTATAAAAAGAAACTACATAACAAAATATCGATGATTTTATAGGGTGTAGTTGAAAATGTAACGTAATTGATACAATAATGGGCCTAAATTACTCTAACAAACATCAGTATCTGCAGGAAATTTACTGTTCTTACATATTACATGACTGTTCAGCCAATTTGAATAGTTCAAGGGCCATTTTAATAGCCTTAATTTTATAGTTTTGTTTTTCAAAATAATTAGGGGTAACGTATTTAACACGCTGTAGCACCCAAACGCCCAAACGCCAGATGGCCAACATGTTGCAAAAAGCTCGTTAGATGCTATACTTTAAGAAAAACATAGTCTACAAAGTTCCCCCTGTGGGAGCAAAACCCTTAGTAGCGCATGGCCTATAGTTTATTAGAACAATAGCCAAAGCGTAAAAGTCTGGCGTTGATTCTACTTTTACCGTTGCTATGGTAACAAAAATGGCCGCCAAAATAGGCTGAAAATAGGAAAATGACCATTTTGGAGCAAATTTGAGACATGTAACAGAAGAACTAATATAGAGCACAAGCAAATACCAAAACAATATTTTAACAGATGATGAGAATTGTCACGGCACACAATATAGTAAAAGTTTTTTTTTTATATTTGCTTCTGCTGATATCTAATTCTTAAAAAAAATGGTCTTCAAACCCCTCAAATTTGGCCTAAAATGGCAATTTCTCTATTTTAAGCCTATATTGTCGGCCATTTGGTTACCATAGCAACCGGTAAAAGTAAAATAAATCTAAAATTTTACGCTTTGGCTATTCTTCTATTAAACCAATAAGATGAAATTGGTGAAAAGCAGCTTTCAGTTTTTGGCTCTAGAGGGGGCCAAAATAGCCCCTTAATGCACGTATCCCTTTGAGATTTAACATTCTGAGAAGTACATATTGATCATTACATTAGTGGGGTACTCCGATGGGGTTTTGATAAATAGGGATCAGATATTTTGATTTTTGAGAAGATGGGAGAATGGTCATTTAAAAGTGAACAAAGGAGTTAGTACCCTCCCTGACAGGGCCTCAAGACTTAGAGCACTAGTACACGCAGTCGTGTCCTAGTGTTAAGATCTTATTTGAAGCCATATAGTTCATACGATATCTAAGGAGCGAAAGTGACTTATTTTGTAAGTGGAATAAAAACAATAAACGCAAAATACTTTACTTTTCTCGCCTTTGTATATCAAGTATTTAATGTCATATTTTTTGAATTCATTAGTAGGGGGATAATGTCCCGAACTAGTGCACGTCATACATGTAGATATTGTCATTAACTACGTAATCAATGCTGGTTTCATCATCCTTAAATCCCTACTAAAATATGAGTAATGCCCGAAGTGGGTAGATCAATAGGGGGTCCGGAACACCCCCACCCTGGAAAATCACAAAAGGCTATAGGTTTCTTTAGAAATATTGGTACGGAACCCCCTCGAGAGCAAATTGCTTCTCTAGGGAGGTTCGTACGGCCCTCTGTGAAATACGTTGATGACTTAAAAAACGTTGATATGACCCGGCGGTCACCCCCTGATGGAATTCTCTGGAGATAGCAAAAGCACAAAACGTTGACCACTGCGTGTACCTGCTATAATTGCTTATCCCTACTATGGCGGAGTCCATTGATATGGCACTTAATGATCTCTCTTTTTTTGTTAAATATACAGCTATCCTGTGTGGTAAGAGGTTTGATCGGGGGGGGGGGGGTGGTTGCCTTACTTTTGTTGTCTTACGGATGTTTCGTTGTTGTAAATGCTCTGTGACTCTTCCTCGCGGTGCCGTAGGTTGGTCTGCAGTGTGTGATTCTGGTATTTCCTGATCATACTCACTTATTTTTTGATAATTGGCCTGAGCCTTCATTTTGGTTTTGATTATTCCCAAATACTTATGAGTACTAAAACTCATATTATGCTTCAGCGATAGCAATAACCCTTTTCGTGTAGGTATTGTATATGTAATTGCAGAGATAAAAGACTTCACACAGTCAGGCTATACATGTAGCTGTTCAACAGAAATTTACTACCATGTCACTTTGGGCATTAACCCTTTGATTCCCTGTGTGCCACACCCATTTTACTCAATGTTTATGTGAACGGTATTTGTTCGGTAATGTACTGTCGTGCCAGTCAAGAGTGACAGTGACATCATGTTTTGTTTACAAAGTTATCAGAGACTTATAATCGATAGATCACTGTGTATTAATCCTATCCGCAGGATAGGATGAATACAAAAGTGATCTAACGATTTGCATTAGCTCAAGTGGAGTGTACAAGTTAATATTTTACTTAACAATTGTAAACCAAATATTACGTCACTGTCACTCTTGGTTGGCACGACAGTACTCCTTTATACAACTCCCGATTGACTCATTATGCTCATGGACACTGACTGATAACATTATAAACATTCATTATGTCGGTGCTTGACCCCGACTGAACTCAAATGACCAAACAATCATAGACGAAAAATGATCTTCAGCAAATATAACATTTAAATTGTGTTATTTACGTTCACAAAAAGGTTGTTTGAAGACTTGTTTGTTTAGCGCAAGGCTTTCTTAAATATTTTTGAACTGCATATAACAAAATGTATCTTCATTGGAAGAGGTTATTCATGTTGATACACTGATATTTGAATTAAGCACTCAGGGTCCAAAATTACAATGCCTCCTAAAAGTACTACCTTACTTAAAGTGAAAATTCACACCTTTTTATCGAATGTATTTATTATAAAGCTTACAGTAGGGTAGGAATAATCCCTCATTAAATGATTATGTAAGCTCTTCAATTAGCCTGTAATTATTTATTTTTGCTTTACCGTGGAGTACAGCCATTTTTCAGGTCAATGAGCTTCAAACAAGTGGATTGGAAGCACTTTGATGGGCTTACACACTACCAGAGCAGAAACATAACTCCTTGATAATGGTAAAAAATCACAGTGTCTTAGAGTAATATCTTAAGCAGTGTGCACATTGATGAGTATATTGTGATATATACATGGACCAACTATCTGTGCTTTTTTAAGATTAACTTGAAGAAAATGGAATCTTTTATCGAGGGTTGAACCTGCCCCTGCCCCCCCCCCCCCCCTACACACACACACACACACACACACACACACACACACACACACACACACACACACACACACACATCGCTTTCAAGTGAACAGGTTATATCTAAAGATAATGGCCAACTTCGAATCGAACTAAAGTTCCTTCTAAAGTTATTACGTAATAGATGCGCACGCACGCTTACACCGAACGACTACAGTTGAAACCTTTAGTTGATTGGCAAGTAAACAAGCCTATTCTAATAATTAATTACGATTAAATAGGATCGCAAAATGATGCACAGTTAGGATTATTTTGTAAAAACAAATCATATTGAGAATACAGATGGCTAGGGAAACCATCTTGTCTGAAAGGTCTAGAGGAGTGAACCAGACATGCTACTAGAGTAACGATGCTCTGACCCACCGTTGATCTCTAGTAGGTCCGTGACGTCACTCTAGTAGCGACTATCGATGTTCGAATCAAACTGAAGTTACTATAGTAGGAACTATAGTTCGATTCGAAGTGCGCCAATGTCGTTTGGTGATGGTAGGAGGCGTAACTGTATTTAAACTCGATTTTTTTTATATATTTTTTCACAACTTCTCCAAACGGTTCTTACACCCAAGGTGTTGCAGTTAACTCTGCACATAGATGCACTCTTTGAGCACTTTAAGCAAAGCGAAAATACACGAAATCAAAAATGTCAGTCAAAAAGTAACCTTGCGCCACTATTTTAGCGATGGATGGCTTGTTCAAATATAAGGAAAATCGCGCCTGATTCGCTCGTGCTTTAAGCTAGCGGGGTCATCTCGAAACAATCCGTTTTTGAGCATAAGAAAAAGTGGCACGTCATGTAAAATTCCAGCTTCTGTACCTACAAATAATGATCATGCTCAAAGTAGAGTCTGTATATGCACGTTAATTTCTGATAGGATTATGCTGTAAACAACCGTTGATTAATGATATATTCACTTTTTAGACGAACCCTTTCTGCCACGCCTCTACGAAATTTACCTGTCAATAAAAGACTTGGAAAATTTTTGCTGAATTCAATTTATTACAAAATCTCCATCTATGTACACACAAATATGTTTGCCTCACAAACTTCGGACCTTTGGGAAAAGTTGGCGCTAATTTCTCTCTACAGCTTTCATCACGAACACACTTTGCTTAAATATAGACAAATAAAAAAAAGTTATCGCCGAAAATTAATGTGGCAAAAAAAACCAAAAAAAAAAAACAGAAAAATAGTGATCAGAAATATGCATTTATTTGTTTTGCTTATATTTTAAAATGACGTAAACATTCCGGTGGCAAGCTTCTCTATTATATTGACTTCTATTCATGTAGCAATATTATGTGTTTGGAAGTACTTTTGTAGGCATATGCGGCTTGGTGTTTCGACCCAGGTGGTAGAAAACAACCCATACAATTTACTTGAAACTTGATCCTTCTTTTGCGCTTCTGACCACAAATTATCATAAGAAGACATGGTGAACTGTAAATATTTTAAAGTCAAACGATGACTCATCTCCCCTATTAATTTTGTAAAATATAATTACAATATTTCATCCAATTACTTTTAATGCTGACTTCGATTAGCAGTAGCGGAGAGCACTGCTTCCCCAATATTAACCCTTAATGCACTTCTGGCTTGGAATGGTCCATTGTAATATCAATGGGTTGCAGCTTAATGTTCCATATGATATTGCATTTCTTACTATGAAGATTATTTTGTCGTAGCAAACATTGTGGACGTATAAAAGCCCTTGTACTTTCCTTAAGAAAAAATATGTACTGGGTTCTGCGCAATGTAAAAACGAATGTTGATGCTTTAATTCTCAACATTAAATAACGTGCGTGTGTTTGTGCGTGCGTGCGTGCGCGCGCGTGCGTGCCGGCGTGCGTGCGTGCGTGCGTGCGTGTGTGTGTGTGTGTGTGTGTGTGTTTAAACGTTTTCATTGACCGCGCGAAGGTGGCCAAATGCGTTTCGCATAATTCAATTTCGTTCTGTCAAAAATATCATTCTTTTTTCACCCCACAATACAAAGACCCTGCAGCGACATACAGCAAGTGACCTTCTCGGCCCACGTGACCCTTGACAGCGATCACAAGAAACTGACCCGTGTTTGAACCATAATTACAATATTGGAGTAATTTAAATATCATATGCAATGTCTTATCTGTAGATTTCCATGGTTCATTCATTTCGGTTTAGATTATGGATATTAACATTTACATGTACTGTACATGTATCGAAATTCCTCGCGTATGCAGGACTTCTTTATAAAGAGTCTCGCCTGAGCCCTCAATGGCTGCCCATTTGTTTTAGAATTTTAGCATCGTGGGTCGCAATTTCCAGCATGGATACAGTCTCGGCCCACTATCGGCCCGTCTGTGAAACGCCATGCAAATGGAGTTTCACGGACGGACCGATAGTGGCCCTCTTGTTTATGCTTGCTGGGCTGATCACATGGCGCCAATGGACAAGCACCATGATCAGCCCTGTCGTACGCTACTTAGTCTGATCAGAGTGTACATTGTTCTCATCGTGACCGCCTGCTAATGGCTCATAGTTTCTTCAAGCGGACAACAGTGATTCTTATCAGCACCATTGCTCTAAGCACCACAAAACAAACAAAATCTCTTTAGTTTAAACTTTTATTTCATTTTTATGTAATAAAAAGTGAACACATAATACAATAGAAACATACAAACAAGCTTTTGGTGGGGTACAACTATTCAATTTAATGTCTTGTTCTTTCGTTGATACCAGTGCCCCTTCAATTTACCCTTCCACCAGCTATGAAGCAGTCTTTTTGTCTGACCTATGTGTATGCTTTACTGGTCGAATAAATCCTTTTGTTATCCCGTCTTCCCACCCATATAGTGTTAAATGTCCTTTTGTAATGGTCATTAATTCACTATACAGAGTTGCTCTTTGAAATTTTTAATTGTTTTTTTTTTTCTGGAAAAATATAATTTGATGCATTTTGAAAAGCAGTTCGCCTTTCAATTGCAAAATGCATAAACATAAACATTTTTCCAGAAAACCTGAAAAATATTCTAAGTTCACCTGTAAATTTAGGTAGGTTCGAGTTACCCTAAACACAGTTATTTTATTTTTATTTGTCCTTAGGAACACTATACTATGTCTGTACATGAGACGCACCTCACTATAATCCACACAAAAAAAAACAGAAGTATATTATCTGCTTTCCGAATATGAGCCCGAACGAGTAAAAATTAAAAGGAAGACTTTGTTTGGAATACACTTCATCAAGATTGAAAGTTACCAACCATATTTCAGCCCATTGCAATAGTTTACTAGATTTGCGTTGTGAAACGGGATTCTCTATGATGATAAATATGCTAGTGTCGTCAGCAAATAAACGTATGCAAGAACCTTAACATCGTTGACAATGTCGTTTATTAAGATCAGAAAAAGTAATGGCCCAAGTATATAACCCCTGTGGAATGCCAGCAAATATGTTTGACAAATCAGAGTTGACCCCAGGAAGTATAACAAGTTGTCTTCTGTTAAAAAAAATCAAACCATTCAAGCAGTTTCTCAGTAACACCTTCTAACAGACTAGCGTGTCAGACATGGTCAAGCCCCTTGCTAATTTCACAAACGATAGTACTTGCATCAAGAGCCTGACAATATATAGTGTACAATAACCGTGGAGTCGACAGACACGGAACCAGATTGAAGAGTAAGCATACTGTTTTCATGCAAATTGTTAAACATATGTCTGAAGATTAGAGACCTTTACTTCTACATTAAGAAGAGCTATTCGTCTGCAATTATTAATAGTCGGGGAACCAAGGTAGAAAAAATGCTAACCCTTGCACCCGAAAGGTATACAGCTGAATTTCGTATGGTTGCAAAGGTAATTCTATGGTGTATCTGAAACCACTGTATAGCAGACTCGATCGCCTTGCATAACGCCAGAGCATTCAACTTTCTACGGAAGCCCAGCAAGATCATGTCAAAATATTTTTTTTAAAATGCTATATAGTTTTATCAAAAAAGTTCAGGACTGAAAAATATTGAGTTTATATAATAATACAACATCGGCATAGACCTCAGAAGCAGTGGTGGTCATCTAAGAATACTGCTATTGATTTTTAAAGCATCTAGATTAGGGCACCCCCATTTTGAAATCAAATTTATAGATTTCTTTTCTTCTAATCTCGCTAAAACTGCATTTATTGCCCAAAAATGTATTTAATAATTATTTACATATCGCTTGGAAGCATATCTCGTAAAAATGTGTGCTTACCTTTTCACTTTTGTCCTCCCGCTGAAGTGGTTTGATTTGCATATTTTTTACATAAATAAATAAATTTTAAATTGAATGTGTTTAAACACTGCATACAGTTAGACAGACGTTTGGGACATAATTTAGGACAATTTATTTTATTTTCTATGACAAACTAGAAACGGTAGCTGAAAAGTAAAAATATGAAAACATGATAATTTGATACTTAGTAATTTAGTTCATGCCAATTGGTGCGTAGATAAATACCAGGACAACTTAAGAGGAGATTAACACATACATAAAATTTTTCAAGATTTAAAGTATGTTTATCTTCAATATTTACAGCAGCTTTGGAACGGAGGGTCATTGTAGGGACCAAGGGGATTTTATCTACCAAAAAGAATAATTCCATTAACAGTGGTAAAATAAATATGAAAAAAAATCGTATAAATATTATCGTATCACCATGAAAAACCTGTCCGTCCCCGTCTGAGATGCAGAAATATAACCGCATAGTATTTGTAAAGACAAAAATGTCCCTAAGAAGGTTATTTTTGTGCACAAATGACTGCCCATACTTTTAAATGCATTTGATAGTGTATTATTGTGTTGTCGAACAGTCAAACGGCTTCTCATACCCATCCTCCAGATAAGAGTGCGTAATGGAAAATTAGTTTTGTTATTTCTCAACCAAAACATATGTTGTTGGTACTTAAAGGGACCAATTAAATAAAGCGGTTCTTTTGAAGACCAAAAGCGCACTATTTAACTTATTGATAAGGAAATCGTCAACATTTCTATGCTATGAAAGATTGCTTAACATGACCTATGTGGCATACAAAAAAATGCATTTTTCCGCGAAACGCAATTCTGGTCGCATTGCTATACAGTGGTTTCATATCAAGCACTATTTAGACTATCAGTATACAAAATTCCAGCCGTATACCTTTCGGGTGCAAAAAAAGTGTGTTTTTGCACGATACGCGACTTTGGTTCCCCGACTATAACCAACTGGAAATATAATATTCCATATTAGCTTCTTTATAGGAGAATCACAACATACCCTTTATAAGGAAAATATAAAGAAAGTATAGAGTGGTTCAGCAAACTCCTTTGATAGTTCCTTCAATACTCGGTCGTTAAGTCAATTTGGTCCAGAAGTTTTGCCTGATGCAAAAGGACTTAAGCACAATTTCAACTCCATCCAACTTTGATAATGCTACAATACAACGTCTAAATATGTTGGATTGGTAAGGAACTCATTAAGTAAGTGAGCTTTTCAAACTCATCAACATAAATGCTGGCATTGTTTTCCAGTGATGACAGGATAGAAGACGATTTCGGAGATATTACTGTGATTCCAGGTTTTAAGTGACCCCCGTTTTTCTTTTATATAACAGCTTTTATCCTTACTAATACGGACGACGTTTAGCATGTGGATGTAAATGCACACCGCGTAATTAAAATTCATTTTTGGGGACAGCCCTTATTTTAAACTAAGCCCCAAATTCCCTGTAAAACAGAATTACTTAGTCTTTTTCCATTACATATATACCCATTTGCGCCTCTATATAAGATTAATACACGAATTTTACACAACTAATCGGTATAAGTCGTATAAGACACAGTTTATTTATATATTGACAAGGTACACTAGGGGACTCATTCAAAGTGGCAGAACAAAAACACTCCAAAATTCCATCTTATCCTAGCCTATATAAAAGACCATATATAATTGAGAAAAATATATCTAATTACGCGGTAAATATCTAAATTTATTTCTGTAATTTCTTTTTCAATCAAAATTACCAATAAGGAATAATCAGCAAAAGAATGGGGGTCTCGTTTAACCTGGAATCACAGTAATGACTTTAATGTAAGCCACCAGTTCCTGGAAAATATAGAGCCAGACTTGGATCCTTTTTGTAATTTATGTTTCATGTTTATCTTTGTTAAGCTATTTTTCTGTTCTTTGCAGCCTTGTGATCACCTGTTGGGGAAGGACTGACCTCTTTGCTGTCTTGTGTGTACTGTTTTTGTTACTTTCCTATATAGTGTTCTGGGTCAGGTGTGGTACGTACTTGATTTATCGATTTCTGATCTTTGCCTCCCTCTCTACTTTGCGCTTACCTGCAATGCTTCATAGATTTCAAAGAGGATTTTGATTCTCATATCAGAGTAATAAATAACTTCATTTCTAATTTTGAGAAATTTACTCCAAACGTGGTGCAAACTTTGTTTTTTCGCCTTCCTTTGTCCTTTTTAATATATTGGTTAATGGTTGGAGTGATCTATGGTGAATCAGAAGATTTAATTTAACAACTCAATTGGGAATACATATTATTTCATTAGTCAAATTAATAAAATAGATATGAACATCATCAGTGGGATATTACTTTCAATACTGGACTTTAACAATGCATCTGCCTTGGCTTGCTGATCATCGTTATCTCTCCTCCCCCGTCTCCTTGACCTAACTTGTATATATTAGTTATATATAACAATTACATTTATGGTATAAGGTATTGGTCAATGGGAGGAGGCATACTTTTATTTCAATATCCTGAAATACAACTTCCCATTTCTAACCAATATTACTTGCATATCATGCGTATCATGCGGGTTTCAAGAAACCTAAAAGTAGACAATGAAGTTAAATCTAATCTGGCTGCTTCTATAATGTCAAAACCTGACTCTAGCGACCATGGGTCACTGCATTTTGATGTGTTAAATAGAAGTGTGTAAAAAGTGTTCTCTTTAATTGTTTACCAATTTAGATCTAATAGCATTTAATGCCAGAAATTTCTTATAATAACATGATACATGCTTCATGGAGGGAGCATTTGGAGATAACATGCCTTAAGCATAGACACTCTTATCTAACATTTGCGGTGTTTAATTCACCGACAAGGTGCCTCCTTGTATCCACTCCTCCATTATCCACATCTTTCTTTCGTTATTCAATAGGTCTTCCTGTTTGTATCATCTCTATTACTCTACAATTACTTTATAGAGAAGAGATGTTACTGTTTTAATCCTTCATTAGCTATACTTTTCATAGTTATACTTTCATTCTTACCTCCTAGGAGGTTTTTGCGCCTCCTTATACCCAATCCTCCATTATCCACGTCATTCTTTAGTTTAAAAAATAGGTTTTGCTGTTTGTATCACCGCTATCCTTCTACAATTACATAATAGGGAAGAGATGTTTCTATTTTAATACGTAAGTAGCTCTATCCTTTTATAGTTATACAATCATTCTTACCTCCTCCGAGTTTATTTGCGCATCCAATTTATAGTCCATTCAGCAATACTATATAGTGTCTCTCCTAATATATCCTTCTCCTTTAAAATTACTCATCTGTTTGAAATTGAGTGGGCACATAGACTTTTGCAAAGGCTATCAGTCTAGACCCAAACAAGCCGTAAATCCACTCCAACGCTAAGTGTTTATGGAATGTGTGGCTCTAACCAAAAGATATACATTTATCTCCGTAGGATACATTTGTAGCTGCGCCTTATAATGGCTTGGCGTATATATGCGCCTTTGTGTTTACTTAATACATTTCTCCTGCTTTAATCTTCACAAGCCCCCCAACCCCACCCCTCTGTATTAACCGGTGTCCTGCTGAACCTGGATATATCTTCTTTAGAAATTAGTGTATATTTGAGAAGAGCCCAATTTTAAGGAGGATTTTATTCAAAGGGGAAACGGACACTACCGCACTAAAGCTGTTTTAATGATACAGATAGCAACGAGTGTCATGGCTTATTGTTGTTGTTTGTTGATGTTGTTGTTGTTCGCTGTCTTTTTTAACAATTTCGTTTCAATCGCCAATAGCGCCAAATTTAAATCAACGCCAAATAAAAGGGTTATTGCAGCCTCAAAATGGACAGTAACCACATACACTGTCAACGCTGACATTTTGGGTGGCATTTTGGGTCTTGTCACAGAAACAAGTTGTATTACTAAGTCTAGAAAGTAAACACGTAGCAGTGCCTCATTTTGAGTGAGAGTGCCTGTAAAATCTATAGCAGATGCTTTTCAGCGAACGGGTTCCTTCTTAGAGCTAAGCTGATTTGTGCCTTACATGGTCGCAGTACTTATCAGCAAACGGGTTTCTTCCTAGGGCTTGGCTGGTTTGTGCCTTACAGGGTCGCAATGCCTATCAGCAAACGGGTTTCTCCTTAGGACTGGGCTGGTTTGTGCCTTACATGGTCGCAATGCTTATCAGCGAACGGGTTGCTCCCTAGGACTGGGCCATTTTGTGCCTTACATGGAAGCAATGCTTATCAGCAAACGTGTGGGTTGGTTTGTGCCTTACATGGTCGCAGTACTTATCAGCGAACGGGTTTCTCCCTAGGGCTTGGCTGGTTTGTGCCTTACATGGTCGCAATACTTATCAGCGAACGGGATCCTCCCTAGGACTGGGCTGGTTTGTGCCTTACATCGTCGCCATGCTTATCAGCAAACGGGTTTATCCTTAGGGCTTGGCTGGTTTGTGCCTTACATAGTCGCAATGCTTATCAGCAAACGGGTTCCTCCCTAGGACTGGGCTGGTTTGTGCCTTACCTGGTCGCAATACTTATCAGCAAACGAGTTTCTTCTTAGGGCTTGGCTGGTTTGTGCCTTACCCAAGTCGCAATGCTTATCAGCAAACGGGTTCCTCCCTAGGACTGGGCTGGTTTGTGCCTTACCTGGTCGCAATGCTTATCGGCAAACGGGTTCCTCCCTAGGACTGGGCTGGTTTGTGCCTTACATGGTCGCAATGCTTATCAGCAAACCGGTTCCTCCCTAGGACTGGGCTGGTTTGTTCCTTACATGGTCGCAATGCTTATCAGCAAATGGGTTCCTCCCTAGGACTAGGCTGGTTTGTGCCTTACATGGTCGCAATGCTTATCAGCAAATGGGTTCCTCCCTAGGACTAGGCTGGTTTGTGCCTTACATGGAAGCAATGCTCATCAGCAAACGGGTTTATCCTTAGGGCTTAACTGGTTTGTGCCTTACATAGTCGCAATGCTTATCAGCAAATGGGTTCCTCCCTAGAACTGGGCTGGTTTGTGCCTTACATGGTTGCAATGCTTATCAGCAAACGGGTTTCTCCCTAGGACTGGGCTGGTTTGTGCCTTACATGGTCACAATACTTATCAGCAAATGGGTTTTTTCCTTAGGGCTTGGCTGGTTTGTGCCTTACATGGTCGCAATGCTTATCAGCAAACGGGTTCCTCCCTAGGATTGGGTTGGTTTGTGCCTTTTATGGTCGCAATGCCTATCAGCAAACGGGTTCCTTCCTAGGACTGGGCTGGTTTGTGCCTTACATGGTCGCAATGCTTATCAGCAAACGGGTTCCTACCTAGGACTGGGCTGGTTGTGCCTTACATGGTCGCAATGCTTATCAGCAAACGGGTTCCTCCCTAGGACTGTGCTGGTTTGTGCCTTCCATGGTTGCAATGCTTATCAGCAAACGGGTTCCTCCCTAGGACTGGGCTGGTTTGTGCCTTACATGGTCGCAATGCTTATCAGCAAACGGGTTCCTCCCTAGGACTGGGTTGGTTTGTGCCTTTAATGGTCGCAATGCTTATCAGCAAACGGGTTCCTCCCTAGGACTGGGCTGGTTTGTGCCTTACATGGTCACAATGCTTATCGGCAAAGGACTGGGCTGGTTTGTGCCTTACATGGTCGCAAAGCCCGAAGACAGATATTCTCGCGTTTAGGCCCTTAACATCATAAGAACTAAGTAGAACTTGCTAAATTTTATTTGAAAATAGCCATACCCAGTTAGCAATATATAATGATAACACATGTCATTGAACTTACATAAAGTGCACGTACACTCAGTCCAGGATGTTGAGCTTACGTCACCGACTGAAACTGTACCATATGATCACATATACAAAATATATTCCATGTAACCAACTTGACTTGTATAACGCTTGGATTTGTTTCTTTGTGCGTTTCTATGGTTTTGTTTCATTGTTGTAGAAACCGTTTTAATATGACGTCATTCATCTAATACATGTGTAATTTATTTATGGTTTGTGCGTCTGTAAACACGCAATAACTTACTTTAAGCATAGCATGCATATACTGTCCTGCCAGCCAAGATTGACAGTGACGTCATGTTTTGTTTACAAAGTTATCAGGGATTAAGAATCGAAAGATCACTTGTGTATTAATCCTATCCGCACGATAGGATTAATACACGAGTGATTTATCAATTGGCGTTAGCTTAAGTGAAGTGTACACGATAGTGTTCTACTTAGCAATTGTAAACAAAGTATCACGTCACTGTCACTCTTGCTTGGCTTGACAGTAGGCCTATGCTTGTTTATAAGCATTGGGTTAACACGTATGATCTGCTGTAAGTCCCCAAGTTTACTCATTCATGATCTGTATCCTTAACGTAAGTACTTATACCCAATGTCACCAAGCCAGCCCATCACAATGACCAGCCTACTGATTCATGTAACATAACCAAGGTGCCTAACAGGGTAAACCCCACTCATCCACGACCTGTTATAAAGCATGTTAATTTCGACTAACATTCAACATAAGCACGGTGCCTATCACAGGTTATATCCAACTCATCCACGACCTGCTATAAAGCATGTTCGACTTGGACTTACATATAACATAACTAAGATATTCATCACTGGGTATACCCCACTAATCCACGATTTGCTATAAGGGCCCTGACCTGTAAGTGTTTTTCCATAGACCTCCATTATAGCTTTTAAGTAAGCTGTGGTCATCATAATTCTTCAAGCACAATGAGGCTGCCATAGAATTACAGATTGGACCTAGTTCACACCAATAAACAAATATGAGATACCATGGTGACCACCTTGTTTTACCACTTATTGGTCCCTGAAGGTGGGCACCCTACATGAGAGGAAAATTTCATTGAAAAAAAATACCAAAATATAAGGTCCTTTTTTCTAAGCCACAACAGTAAACTTAATCAACAAAAGCAGTGATATCTGTTTCAAAAAGTGCAGCAAATATATGCCCGTCTAGTAGATATGAATACTTTCCCGTACTTTTATTATTGACCAGTTATGAAACACTTTTCAACATAAATATTGTGCTGAGTATCCACCCACCTTTTGAGCCAATCAGTGCCCTTTTTACAATCACAGGTCACAGACCATAAAGTTTGTTCGACTTGAACTTACATTTAACATAACCAAGATGCCTGTCACAGGGTACACCCTACTTATCCACGACCTGCTATAAAGCATGTTAATCTGGACTAAAAAAAAATGTTTAGCATTCAAAATAACCACAATGCCTAGCACAGGGTATATCTTACTCATCCACGACCTGCTATAAAGCATGTTCGACTTGGACTTACATATAACATAACCAAGATATTCATCACTGGGTTTTACCCCAGGGGGGTACTCTAATTTTTTTCCGCATACGTAGGCTCGGACCCAGCATCTACCGTTCACCCCCCAAAAAATATCTGGAATTTCAAGCACCCCCAAAAAATATTTGAAATTTTAGCAACCCCAAAAAATATCCCAATTCTGTACCTTGACCTTTAAAAAAGACCCTAAATTGCATAGAAATGACCCTCAAATTAGCCCGATTCTGTGATGACACCCTAAAAATATCCATAAATCTTCATACCCCAAAAAGTATTCATTTTTCTGAAAACCCCAAAAAATATTGAAATTCAGAATTTTGAAACCAAAAAAATAGACTGAGCCTACGTATGTGTGAAAATACCAGAGTACCCCCCTGGGGGTATAACCCACTAATCCACAAAATGCTATAAAGTTTGTTCGACTTGAACTTACATTTAACATAACGAAGATGCCTGTCACAGGGTTCACCCTACTTATCCACGACCTGCTATAAAATATATTCGACTTGAACTTACATTCAACATAAAAAAGATGCCTGTCACTGGGTATACCCCACTAACCATCGGTCTGCTATCAAGTGTGTTCGACTTGTACATACATTCAACATAAAAAAGATGCCTGTCACTGGGTTTACCCCACTAACCATTGGTCTGCTATTAAGTGTGTTCGACTTGTACATACATTCAACATAACCAAGACTGGGCCATGTAGCGCTGTCGGTAACGTGTCTTGCAACAGATGCGAGTCTGACTGCAGATCCAGGGGTCGCAAGTTCGATCCCAGCCAGGTCCCATACTTTCGTTGAGATTGATCATGAAATAATTTGTACGGTCATTCTCTTCCCTTGCACTGAATCATTCTAGAAGGGTTGCAGTCAGTTACAAGCGAAAGTATATGCACGAAGTACTGGTTAACTGCTTGTTCAAGCTTGCCCAGAAAAAAGTGTGGTTAGGTGAACTGACCGTCCCGCCATGACAATAACTGTTGACTTGGGACGTAAAGCAACAAAACAAACAAATCAACATAACTAGTGGCCTGTCACAGGGTATACATACCCCACTCATCCACGAGATGCTAGATGTAAATTCGACTAGTACTTACAATCAACATAACTAAGATGCCTGTCGCTGGGTATACCCCACTAATCAACGGTCTGTTAAAAGAATGTTCGACTAGTATTAACATTGAACATAACCAAGATGCCTGTCACTGGTCATACCCTTTAAATCAACGGTCTGCTTTAAAGTATGTTCGACTTGTACTAACATTGAACATAACCAAGATGCCTGTCACAGGTCATACCCCTCTAATCAACGGTCTGTTAAAAGAATGTTCGACTTGTACTAACATTGAACATAACCAAGATGCCTGTCACAGATCATACCCCTCTAATTAACGGTCTGCTTTAAAGAATGTTCGACTTGTACTAACATTGAGCATAACCAAGATGCCTGTCACAGGTCATACCCCTCTAATCAACGGTCTGCTTTAAAGTATGTGCGACTTGTACTAACATTGAACATAACCAAGATGCCTGTCACAGATCATACCCCTCTAATCAACGGTCTGCTTTAAAGTATGTTCGACTTGTATTAACATTGAACGTAACCAAGATGCCTGTCACAGGTCATACCCCTCTAATCAACGGTCTGTTAAAAGAATGTTCGACTTGTATTAACATTGAACATAACCTAGATGCCTGTCATAGGTCATACCCCTCTAATCAACGGTCTGTTAAAAGAATGTTCGACTTGTACTAACATTGAACATAACCAAGATGCCTGTCACAGATCATACCCCTCTAATCAACGGTCTGTTAAAAGAATGTTTGACTTGTACTAACATTGAGCATAACCAAGATGCCTGTCACAGGTCATACCCCTCTAATCAACGGTCTGCTTTAAAGAATGTTCGACTTGTACTAACATTGAACATAACTAAGATGCCTGTCACAGGTCATACCCCTCTAATCAACGGTCTGTTAAAAGAATGTTCGACTTGTACTAACATTGAGCATAACCAAGATGCCTGTCACAGGTCATACCCCTCTAATCAACGGTCTGCTTTAAAGTATGTTCGACTTGTACTAACATTGAACGTAACCAAGATGCCTGTCACAGGTCATACCCCTCTAATCAACGGTCTGCTTTAAAGTATGTTCGACTTGAACTAACATTGAACATAACCAAGATGCCTGTCACAGGTCATAACCCTCTAATCAACGGTCTGCTTTAAAGTATGTTCGACTTGTACTAACATTGAACATAACCAAGATGCCTGTCATAGGTCATACCCCTCTAATCAACGGTCTGCTTTAAAGTATGTTCGACTTGTACTAACATTGAACATAACCAAGATGCCTGTCACAGGTCATACCCCTCTAATTAACGGTCTGCTTTAAAGTATGTGCGACTTGTACTAACATTGAACATAACCAAGATGCCTGTCACAGGTCATACCCCTCTAATCAACGGTCTGCTTTAAAGTATGTTCGACTTGTACTAACATTGAACATAACCAAGATGCCTGTCACAGGTCATACCCCTCTAATCAACGGTCTGCTTTAAAGTATGTGCGACTTGAACTTACATTGAACATAACCAAGATGCCTGTCACAGGTCGTACCCCTCTAATCAACGGTCTGCATTAAAGTATGTTCGACTTGTACTAACATTGAACATAACCAAGATGCCTGTCACAGGTCATACCCCTCTAATCAACGGTCTGTCAAAAGAATGTTCGACTTGTATTAACATTGAACATAACCAAGATGCCTGTCACAGATCATACCCCTCTAATTAACGGTCTGCTTTAAAGAATGTTCGACTTTTACTAACATTGAGCATAACCAAGATGCCTGTCACAGGTCATACCCATCTAATCAACGATCTGCTTTAAAGTATGTGCGACTTGTACTAACATTGAGCATAACCAAGATGCCTGTCACAGGTCATACCCCTCTAATCAACGGTCTGCTTTAAAGTATGTGCGACTTGAACTTACATTGAACATAACCAAGATGCCTGTCACAGGTCATACCCCTCTAATCAACGGTCTGCTTTAAAGTATGTTCGACTTGTACTAACATTGAGCATAACCAAGATGCCTGTCACAGGTCATACCCCTCTAATCAACGGTCTGCTTTAAAGTATGTGCGACTTGAACTAACATTGAACATAACCAAGATGCCTGTCACAGGTCATACCCCTCTAATCAACGGTCTGCTTTAAAGTATGTGCGACTAGAACTTACATTGAACATAACCAAGATGCCTGTCACAGGTCATACCCCTCTAATCAATGGTCTGCTTTAAAGTATGTTCGACTTGTACTAACATTGAGCATAACCAAGATGCCTGTCACAGGTCATACCCCTCTAATCAACGGTCTGCTTTAAAGTATGTGCGACTTGAACTTACATTGAACATAACCAAGATGCCTGTCACAGGTCATACCCCTCTAATCAACGGTCTGCTTTAAAGTATGTGCGACTAGAACTTACATTGAACATAACCAAGATGCATGTCACAGGTCATACCCCTCTAATCAACGGTCTGCTTTAAAGTATGTGCGACTAGAACTTACATTGAACATAACCAAGATGCCTGTCACAGGTCATACCCCTCTAATCAACGGTCTGCTTTAAAGTATGTGCGACTAGAACTTACATTGAACATAACCAAGATGCCTGTCACAGGTCATACCCCTCTAATCAACGGTCTGCTTTAAAGAATGTTCGACTTGTACTAACATTGAGCATAACCAAGATGCCTGTCACAGGTCATACCCCTCTAATCAACGGTCTGCTTTAAAGTATGTTCGACTTGTATTAACATTGAGCATAACCAAGATGCCTGTCACAGGTCATACCCCTCTAATCAACGGTCTGCTTTAAAGTATGTTCGACTTGTACTAACATTGATCATAACCAAGATGCCTGTCACAGGTCATACCCCTCTAATCAACGGTCTGCTTTAAAGCATGTTCGACTTGTACTAACATTGAACATAACCAAGATGCCTGTCACAGGTCATACCCCTCTAATCAACGGTATGTTAAAAGAATGTTCGACTTGTATGAACATTGAACATAACCAAGATGCCTGTCCTAGATCATACCCCTCTAATTAACGGTCTGCTTTAAAGAATGTTCGACTTGTACTAACATTGAGCATAACCAAGATGCCTGTCACATGTCATACCCCTCTAACCAACGGTCTGCTTTAAAGTATGTTCGACTTGTACTAACATTGAACATAACCAAGATGCCTGTCACATGTCATACCCCTCTAACCAACGGTCTGCTTTAAAGTATGTTCGACTTGTACTAACATTGAACATAACCAAGATGCCTGTCACAGGTCATACCCCTCTAATCACCGGTCTGTTAAAAGAATGTTCGACTTGTACTAAAATTGAACGTAACCAAGATGCCTGTCACAGGTCATACCCCTCTAATCAACGGTCTGTTAAAAGAATGTTCGACTTGTACTAACATTGAACGTAACCAAGATGCCTGTCACAGGTCATACCCCTCTAATCAACGGTCTGTTAAAAGAATGTTCGACTTGTACTAACATTGAACGTAACCAAGATGTCTGTCACAGGTCATACCCCTCTAATCAACGGTCTGCTTTAAAGTATGTGCGACTTGTATTAACATTGAACATAACCAAGATGCCTGTCACAGGTCATACCCCTCTAATCAACGGTCTTCTTTAAAGTATGTTCGACTTGTACTAACATTGAACATAACCAAGATGCCCGTCACAGGGTATACCCTACTCATCGGCGACCTGCTATAAAGTATGTTCAACTTGTACTAACATTGAACATAACCAAGATGCCTGTCACAGGTCATACCCCTCTAATCAACGGTCTGCTTTAAAGTATGTTCGACTTGTACTACCATTGAACATAACCTAGATGCCCGTCACAGGGTATACCCTACTCATCCACGATCTGCTTTAAAGTATGTTCGACTTGTGCTTACATTCAACAACACAAAGATGCCTGTCACAGGGTTTACCCCACTAATATACAGGCTGTTATAAGGTATATTCGACTAGTACCTACAATCAACATAACCGAGATGCCTGTCATAGGGTAAACCCCTCTACTCCACGATCTGCTATAAAGTATGTACGTTTGGACTTACATTAAACATTACCAAGATACCTGTCACAGGGTATACCCCACTAATCAACGGTCTGTTATAAGGTATATTCGACTAGTACATACAATCAACATAACCTAGATGCCTGTCATAGGGTAAACCCCTCTACTCCACGATCTGCTATAAAGTATGTACGACTTGTACTTACATTAAACATAACCAAGATGCCTGTCACAGGGTATACCCCACTAATCAACAGTCTGTTATAAGGTATATTCGACTTGTACCTACAATCAACATAACATAGATGCCTGTCATAGGGTAAACCCCTCTACTCCACGATCTGCTATAAAGTATGTACGACTTGTACTTACATTAAACATTACCAAGATACCTGCCACAGGGTAAATCCCACTAAACTACGACCTGTTAAAATGTATGTTGGACTAGTACATACATTCAACATAACCAAGATGCCTGGCAAAGGGTATACTAAACTCATCTACAACCTGCTATAAAGTATATTCGACTAGTACTTACATGCAACATAAGCAAAATGCCTGCCACCAGTTGTACCCCACTAATCCACGATCTGTTATACAGTATATGTGACTTGTACTTACATTCAACATAACCAAGATGCCTGTCACAGGGTAAATCTCACTAATCCACGACTTGCTCGTGATGGTTGAAGGGTTCTTCCTCACAGTGCCAGGGGGTTGTCTGCAGTTTATGATTGTGGTATTTCCTGATCATACTCACTTAAATTTTTGCTATAAAGTTTGTTTGACTAGCACTTACAGGTACATTCAACAGTCACATGGTAAATTCCACTAATCCACGACTTGGTATAAAGTATGTTCGACTTGCACTCACATTCAACTTAACCAAGATGGCTTTCCTTGCTGTGGCTGTGAACGTTTTATATATTACATTGATGCGTGTGGTGTCTTACTATGTGTGTTAGGTTAAACTGACAGACCATAGGTGTAAGTTCAATTTGGTGAAGGCAATTTTATATACTCAACTACAAAAGAAACCCATCAGTCACTTTTGGGGCAATTATGGAAAAATGATTTAGAAATGAAAATGTATTTGATATTATTTTCTTCAACAATAAATTCTGCATCAAATTATTGAATACTGTAACAGTTTTGATCAAACCCGTTTATCCTGTGTGCCATTGTATAGACAAGGGGTCATTTCTAAAAATGACACGTTTCAAACAATTGGCTTTCACTCGAGTTCTCGTCCAAATACTTCGTCCAAAAACCGGTTTGACCCCGCTCGCTGACGAGGCAATCAAGTGTGCGCAGAAGACAAAACAAATCGTGTTAGTTTAGTTAGTCCGGATCTCTCTCAGATAGAGCAGCTGTGGGATGAGCTATAGCGATGCGTCCGGGATCGTTCAATGTAACCAGGGAATCTTCGACAGTTGCTCTCCATTAAGAAAGGGCACAGATTCCCAAGAACGTTGTGCGACGTTACGTGCTTTGGATTCGACCTCGTTATGATGCAGTTATTGCTGCTGGGATGGTTCATATCTGTTTTTGACGAATTTAACTCAAGTGAACTGATTTACACGTGAACGAGATATCTATTATCTAGTTAAAAACTTGTCATTTTTTAAAACGACCCCTTGTCTAAACACTGAATAACAGCATGAACGGATTGCAGTAAAACTGTAACATTCCTCTTTAAATTGATGAAGAACTGATTGTTAAGGAATATGGTATAAGTATATTTTCATTTCTTAATTCTGTTTTCCATAATTGCCCCTAGTAGTGACTGATGGGTTTCTTTTTGTAGTTGAGTATAGGATACCTTGTATTCAGCGCACATTCGGTATAAGCACTTCCTTCTTGGGCTGGAAGCTTACAGACATTAGGATTCCACGCTTGCACTTGGAGCACACGTCCTTAATATAAACAAAATGAATCATAGAAAGTGTTAAGAATGGCTAATTGCTCTAGCTTTGGTTCTTTCTTCTTTTTATTCTGTAGAGAAGTCAGATTCGCTAGAATCTATCTTTATGGCGGTATCTAACGATCCCCACATCATAAAAACAGTGTTGGAATCACTTTAATACAGTTGATATAAAATGTTTTATATGATTTTATTATGTTTTGATAAATGTCCTGTGTGTTGAATTGTTGTGATCTGTTTTGTTATCATGTATACTTTTTGTTAAGCATGTGAGATGTTTACTTCGTATTTCGTAACTGAGAATACATGATAGCATTTGTGACCCATCATCATGGTGGATGTTTATAGTTCATATCATTTTGTGATTATGGTTGGATAAGTGGGCCAAAATAAGATTTACGTGAACTTCACTATAACTTTTCCAATGATTGTGTAACTATTTGGAGCAGTCATAACACGTTTAAATGTCAAATTTGCTGTTTTTGATTGCAATTTATGGCATTTTGATGCAAGTGTCCCACCATCCCACCCCTTATGCCTGATTGTTATACTTACATATGGGTTTGAGGATCCCTACGTCATGAAAAACAGTAAGGAATCATTTCAATACAGTTGAAAAAGATTTTCTATTATATTGTTAGTTTCGTTTTGAGGCTGCCTTTATGCTTGCTTCTGTTTGGGCGGTTCCTGACGATCCATTCATCATAGAAACAGTGGAATAATTTTAATACAGTTGTTAAATGTCTTATAACATTTTATGTATGTTTTGATAAATGTTATGTGTGGTGAATTGTTGTTATCTGTTTTGATAGTATGGATACTTTATATTCAGTGTGTGAGATGTATACTTTGTATCTAGTATCTGAGAATACATGGTCACATTTGTCACCCTTTCATCACAGTTGCTGTTTGGTAGGCAGTCATAAATTCTAACACACCTCGCCTATAGAGTCAATGCTAAAAAAGTGTGATATATCAAACAATAATTCGCAGTTTTAAAAGCGCGAGGAAAATGCGTGCTAGCTGACGTCATTTGTAACTGAAAATGACTTCATTCATTGCTTTAGACGGTGTAACGTCGTTTTTACGCTTGAAAGACGTTACAAATACACCTAAATGAATGCGACGTAGTCTAAGTATTGGCGGGAGTTCTTCAGTGCAATGGTGGGAAGTTAGAAGGAGCTGAAGACTTCAAATGTGTTTTCGTCGTTTATTGTGTGTTAAAATCGAAATAGATCAGCTCCAGTGCGCGAATTGTTAAGTAATAATTCACTGTTTGTCGGTCAGTTATACGAAGATAAATCACTCGTGCTACGCGCTCGTGATTTGATCTTCTTTACAACTGACCTCCAAACAGTGAATTATTACTCAACAATTCACTGCTAGAGCTGATCTATTTCTTAAGTATGTTCGACTTGTACTTCATAGTCCGCTGTAAATAGCCTTATTGCAGCTTTCATTATCCCCCCGACGAAGTCGGAGGGATATAGTTTTGGCGTCGTCCGTGCGTCCGTCCGTCCGTCCGTCCATTCCGTCCGTCCGTCCGGATCCATATCTCAGTACCTATTGGTCAGATTTAATTCATTCTTGGTACAAATGATAAGTACCATGGACTTTCGATATCCTGTAAGTTTGGTCAAGATCGACCTCTTAACACTTGAGTTATTGCCCTTGTTTAATTATAGGCAATTATAAGGCAAAACCTATATTAGCTTTTTTGTGTGATGATCTTCACATTTCATCAAAACTATTATATTTAACAACTTCTCACTATGGACCATGATTGCCAAGTGCCTGTAGATAAGAATGGCAGTTGCAAGTTTTACCCCACCCCCATTGACCCCACCTAAGGGGGTCAAAGGTCAAATATTTAAATTTCGCAATAACTAAGGCAATTATTAATATTTTTTGCTGAAATTTTGCATGCAGGCAGAGTTGCAATAGATATGAAACATATCAAACGGAATTTTAGTTTAAAGGCCTGAGTCCGAGCCCCTTGGGTGGACTTAGGGGGTGGGGCTGAGGCCAAAATTAAACTTTTTCAGAATATGGTCATGTTGCATATCAAATTAAAGCTGACAACGCTGGCAGCAATATGGTAGCAAATATTTTGCCCACAGACACACCCTTGACCCAGGGGGTGGGGTCAAAAGGTCAAACTATATATTTTTCTGAAAGTAGTCATGTTGCATATCATATTAAAGCTGACGACGCTGGCAGCAACATGGTAGCAAATATTTTGCCCACAGACACACCCTTGACCCAGGGGGTGGGGTCAAAAGGTCAAACTGTATCTTTTACTGAAAGTAGTCATGTTGCATATCAAATTAAAGGAATTGAGCACAGAGCACAATGAAAGCAAGTATGCTAATATTACACACACCAACGACCCCTGGGGTGGGGTCAAAAGGTCATTTTTTCGTTCTTTTCTAAAAGTGGTCATGTTGCATATTAAGGCAAAGTGGAAGAAGTGTAGACCTACATGCAAGGTAAGACTTTGAATTTACACACAATCTTGACCTCTGAGGTTGGGTTTAAAGGTCAGATATTGAAATTGTGCAGATGTAAGTATATTTTTTATTGAACTAAGCACTAAAACATACTTGACAGGCGTTTGTTATGATCTGAATGATACTGTAGGTGAACTAAGGGCTAGATAAATGGGATTTATGTTTTGTGATTTACATGTTTCTCTCAAATAACCCTTCGTCGGGGGATATAAATTCGTCGAATTTGCCTTGTTGATATTCCATTAACGTCAAATATCTCGCAATGCACTAAGAGCAAATGCATGCTGGTGCAATGGGAAAGGTATTATATGGTTTGTGCGTCTGTACGCAAGATAATCCACTCGCTAAAGCTCTTGGATAATCTTCCCGCACAGACGCACAAACCATACAATAACTTTCACATATCACATGCACTTATGGTTCTTGGTGGTTAAGTAATAGTTATACCGTTGGTTGTCCGCCTGTACGTGGAGATAATCCTTGAGCTTGAGCGAGTTGATTATCTGCGTACATGTGGTCAAAAATGGTATAACTACTTTATACCACCTACATCAGTGTAAACCTTGCACTTCCCGAGAAAGTTCGTGCTTAAGTTTGTACGGGTGGTATAAAGAAGACTAACACTATTTTACAACTGTTTTAATTCTTTTATTTCTTCTGTTTCAGACAAAATGAACATATATAGAACAATTTTCAATCAAACAAAGAAAATATATACAAAAAAACTATCTTTAACAAATAGTCAAAACACCTGAGTGTAGCATAGCTTAGAATGAGCGATACATATTCAAAAACATTTTTGACTAATAAAGTCTATTCAAGCCCCCTAGAAATCTCTCCAAAACCTAAACACATACCGTGCTGAACTTGGATATACCATTTTAACAAAACAATGTAGATCCTGATCAGCTGGCTTCCCATACTGTTTTTCACTCTGTTTTTAAGGGGGGATATTGCTTTCAAAAGCTCTTATTTGTATGAAAATTTTCCTGTACAAACAAAAGTGGCTTTTGTTTAACAAGGAGACAGATACAGAATTTATTTCGCCCAAATGTTCACAGTTCTGGTAGGAAAATATACTTTCACAATTTTTGCTTATGAATTTTCCATGGTAAAAATAAAAAAAATGTAAATAATAACAGAAATACATACATTTGGTCAAAATACTTCTATATATTGTGGGTCAATAACTGTAGTTCTTGTTCATGTTAACATTTTTACCTAAAATTCACCCAGTATGTCACAATATTGCAAACGGAATAGAACCAGGAAGTGACTCAAAAACGACTGATAAGCATGCTGCCGATCGCTCAAAAGTTGTGTGTTTGGACGTAAAGCGATCTGTGTGAGATGTATGAATTGTTCATACAACAATATAGCCAATGGTATCTGTCTCTTTGATTTTCCTCCTTCATTTTTGTTTATACAGGAAAACTTTCATACAAGTAAGAGCTTTTGAAAGCAATATCCCCTTAATTTGATTCCCGCAAGTTCGTTGGATAAATTTTGGGGGAGGGGTGAGGTACATAAAATAGTTAGTATGGTAAGGGTTAATAAATGTTATGGTCCATGTTGGTCAACATCATTTCAGAATGTCAATTGGAAAAATGCATCAGCAGTCGATCTAAATCATTTTCTTTTCGACATCAATTCGACAGACATATAGGTCGATAGGCGAATGCATTTTTGTCGATCAATCTACTCTTGGTTAAACAAAATGCATATCATTTAACATATATACATGCAGTAATTATCTTGATCGACATATAGTGCATCAAAATTGGCGGAAATCTAAACATACCAATAATGTCGACTGATTTGCAGAATTTTAACTGACATATTCCATTGGCATCCATGAATTGATGTATCCCGATAGGCATTCACAGTTCTGCAATACGGTAAACCTGTGTAAAAACAGCCACTCAAAAAATAGACAAAACAAAGATCTTAATGACAAATGGTAGCTTAATGAAGGTCAAAAGTATTTCAGAATGCTCCCCTTGGAAAGTTCTGCAATACATTTGACCGGTATAAATAATAAGGGATAATTGGTCTTGATAAACTAATTTTTAGAGTGGCCGTTTACACAGGTTTTACTGTATGTCCTTCATCACAAAATATCTCAAGTTACATAACTAAACTGACGGGCAAAAGAAACGTTACAGTAAAATTTTGTCATGTATTGCATGTGGCTCACAAATACGAGCTGCACAAAATTTCCATGACCGGAGGTTATTTTAATTTGTCGATTTTGTTTATCAGGTATGTTTTCTACTATACATGTACTATTCTGTTTTAATTGCTGTCGCTGTTTTTTTCCTTCTTAGTAATTTATCGCAAATGTTAGATGTAGCGTTTCTTTTGCTTGTCAGTATATGATATACAATGTGTCGACAGACACAGCATATGCCAACGAATACACTGTACGCTGTATGAATGTCCGCCAAGGCGTTTGCTTGCACAACAGTTCATGCCCAGGTTTTAAAGATACCGTTCTATCAATAAATACTATGTACAAAAATATGAGATTCCTTTGTTATACATGTGTAATTAACCTTTGACATAATTATATATGGAGGTTCTGATCAAGCTGGGCAAAACAGGCCCGAGGTTATAAAACATGTTATATGCCTAACCCAGCTGATCATGAAATTCCAGTGCTCATTAAGCCAAAATACTGAAAATCATATAATTATTTTTCTTGCTTTTTAACTCTTAGATGATGTATCTATCCTGCTAATAAATGTTAAATTGCCAACACTTGTGTTGGCATTTTAACATTTATAAGCAGGGTGAATGTCAAACTCAGTTGAGTTGAGCATGGAAACAGATTTATAACCTCGAGGCCAGTTTAGTTCAAGATCAAGCAGAATGGAGCACAGCGTAAAAGCTGGACTTACATTAAAACGGAGATTGCTATATAATAAACATTGTTCCCAAAATTAATAACAAGTGTTTGATGGCATGCTGAACATGTTTTGGAGTACACCGTTTTACATGTTATTACACACTAAGGATAATTGAGGTAGACTGTTGTATAACAAATGAGCTATGCCACTGAAAAGGCAACATTATATGGCCCAGCACGCGAGATTTTGGTGTTATTCGCATATGCGCAAATGGCTCTTATAAATGACGATTCGGACACATCCAATGAAGCTAGAAGTCTAAACTTTGGTCTGAGCCTTCATCCATATCTTTGTGTATGTGAGCAGAGAAAGCTATGATGCAATAAGTATCAAAATCTGTGCACTGGTCCATATATAAGCTTAAAGTTGGCACTAAACCATAACTCTCTGCATGCTGGGTATTTTTTTGTATTGCCGATGTTCTTCCAAGAATTTATCTTTTAATAAACATCATCACTGGTCCATATATAAGCTTAAAGTTGGCACTAAACCATAACTCTCTGCATGCTGGGTATTTTTTTTGTATTGCCGATGTTCTTCCAAGAATTAATCTTTTAATAAACATCATCATAATCATAATCATGATCGGATTTTTGCTTAACGTGCAGGTGCAGGGGCATCATCCACATCAGTGGGCCCCTTTCCAGGTAACTGGCTAGCTGCACGCATAGCAGATCTCACACCTGATCTCCAGGTGCTCCTTTCTTGAGGGTCAACTGTGGTGAGCTCATTCAGAAAAAAAATCATCTCAGTGTCAATGAGATTGACCCCAGATCAGAGTTGAATAAACATTCATCCTTGTCTAGGTAAAGGATATCAGCAGTTGAGAAAAGTCGTCACTAGCAGGCAATGAGTTAAAGAAGGTCCACTTGAATAGTTGGTGCCGTTTACAGGATAGAAGTTGTTACTCCTATAGATGTGACATTACCTTGATTTATTATGTAATTTGAACTGACAAAATGACATAATTATATATTTTGTTTTAAAAAAGAGAGAAAAAGATGGGAGTCAATTTCATAATGAGGCTTGTACATACATGTCGCTAGAATAGCCCCCGTTTTCCGAGCTGAGCAATGCACAAATATAGCACTTAATGTTAATCTATGTACAGAGGTAATACTGTAAAATATCATCAAAATAATTTTTTTTGTACTGGCTCTCTAGATAAGCAAGTACCAATTAACCATATAAAAGCCGGCTGGCCATTATCTGTCCGCCAGCAAAACGCAAAATGAGCCACTTTCGGTCCGCCAGTGAAACGCCATTTGAGCCATTATTGGTCCACAAGCAAATCGCCCCCTGGTGGACCCAATAAGCGCAAAAGATTTTATGCTGACTGTGTACATGACATAACCCTTTGAATACCAATAGACTTTTCCATAAAATTTGGTACTGTTTAGTCAGGATGGTCCATTGTATTTATTGAGGGGTGGCAGGTTATAATTTAAAAAAAAAACCAAAAAAAACATTGCATTTCTTTCTCTGAAAATCGATTTGGTCTTAACAAGCAGTACAGACCCTGATGAAAAGCTGCATTATGCAGCATTTTACCTGGGTCATCACTGTTTTGAAAAATATCCGTTTATTTGTTTCCAGACCAAGAAGAGGCGTAAATAAGGATACGTACATATTTGAGCGTGGACACATCGCTGTCCATCTGTAAGGTGGTGACGGCGGTTGCAACACTTCGCCATTTGCTGGCGAATTATAAAAACTATGTGAGTTTTCTTTCTGTACAAACTATAAAGACAAGTAGTTCACGTAATGTAATGAATATAACAGATAATGATTAAATAACAGTTTTATGATTATCAACATAGAAATTCCTGAGCAGAGAATTTGGTCCAGATAAGATTGGAGGTAGGAACTTGTTCAAAGTATGTAAACCCAAATCATAAACCAATACAAACCAGACAGGTAGAGGTCCTATAAACGCAGTATATTTGGACTGAGCTGTGATCTTGGAAGCATTTCCAACACAGCGTATCATTAAAATTAGGGGTGGCCATTTGGCTTCTGAATACTTTGCGGTAGAGAGCAAAATTAGCCTCCTATCTTCATAGCCCAATAACCACCAATGAGTGAACATATACAGGAGCTCATGTGGTAATTATCTATAATTTGATTGGCTGGTGCATTGATTGGGACATAACCTGTAAAATGATTGACACTTATGATAGCAGTGACCATATTGCTAGTCAGCTAGATCAGACTAGTGGTCTAATCTTATCTACAAAGTATCCAAGCTTCACCCACTTGCTAGCTCATAGGGGCAGCTTTCTTTCCGCCGGTTGTGGGGGATGGGGGTCTATGACTCTTGCTTTTAAGACGATCCTTTAAAATATTTAAATCATAGTAATCTACAAATGTATTTGGATTTGTAAAAAAATGTTAATATGAACAATAAAAACTGTAAATAATAGAAAATGGAGGTACTGGCCAAATATCCGAAACTTACATACAGTTAAAACGAGAAAACCCTCAAAATAAAAAAAAAATAAACATATCTTACGTATCACACAGCGATTTTGTTGCAAATGTTAATAATTGAAGCATTCTATGACACATTATATTGAAAAGAAACTCTTTTGAACTGCGTCTTGATCACTCGAGACTTGTTATGATCCTTGCTGTTTAAAAACAACATACAACGCCAATGGGGCTGTCATGGCCTTTGGGTTTTGGCTATTAGATATATCAAGTAGCCCATAAGGGGTAGGTGTCATGAGTTCTTCATATATCATGCTACAGTTGTCACAATGTACGGACGAATGCGTGCATCATATAACAGTGGTGTGCCAACAATATTTAGTCAGACTACTAAGCTGATATATGAGTGATGCCCGGAAAACTGCAAATTGCAGTTTTCCGGACATTGCTCATATTTCAGACTCTATTTTTAGCCGAGTGTGTGTGGGGGTGGGGGATCATCTAGTCAACAATGAAAATATCTCTGCAAATCATTTTTCTTCTTTTTTTTCTTAATCTAAAGAACATGACAACAACAACAGAATAAGCTGCACTTACTTAAATGGCAGCTTACTGGATATGCAAGTTTCTGGAGGAGGTGACTGATTCGAATCTAAACTATATATTTATTATTAAGCAATGTCAGACTTGGGCGTTAAAAGTGCTAACCTTACGTGTATTGAATTGTATTAGCTGAAATATTATTCCATTTAAAAGCACTTTATATTGAGTTACGTCAGAAAAAAAGATCTCGTCTCATTGTTATGCCTTATTATAATTTGAAAATCATGATTTACCATTGAAAACATTGAAAAGCTGAAATCCTATACTCTGACCTTGGGTTTGAATTAATACACGATATAACTTGTTTTCCGCAAGTATAATATAATATTTTATTGAATAAGCGCCAGTGGGGCCTTCTCTAAATATGCAATTATTGAAGATGAAAAAATCATATAAGAGTTCGTAGTTTTTTTTCAATAGCTAGAAACGAGCACGCAAGTTCATGCAAATAGAAATCCAGTTTTTACTCAACCACAGATCGATATTGGTCGATTTGTACTTTTTGATCGTTCACCTGTGACCTTTCAATTAAAAGAGAACTTACGTTAAAAAATAGCTGATGCTTTTTATACTATTATCTGGTTAAAGATCTACCATATAAAATATTTATACTATTGACTCTAAGTAACGATTTTGTTTTGCTCATGGTCGAAAGGGCATGCCCTTATAGAAATGGTCCTTGGACTCAACTAACGACCGGTTACAATTCAATAAATTAAAATATGGCCGACATTTCAGTCGCAATAAGAACGACTATTATATTCAGCTGCGCCTGTACATGATAGTCTGAAACTTCGCTGTGCTATCATGGCCTTGGGTGGGTTTTCATGTGGTAGTTTCGATTATTTGTTTAAGGAAAAAAGCTTTGTAACTAATTAGTGCCTGCAGTCATTATGAATATTTTATGAAATGTTAAGATTTTCAAACTTTATGGCTTTATTTTTCGGTTAACAGCTTCGCCTACACGATACTTAGTTCGCAGAAGTCCGGCGTATTGGTTCATGGGGCTGTTCAGGAAAACATATGTTTTGGGTACCGTCTCTTAGAAGGCCAGCCCACATATTATGGGCTTCTTCGCAAGAAAACCTATGTTACTTTTGTGCATGGGGAAAACACAGGCGGACCTGCAGTCTGGTCAGCTTATTTGTTTTTCGCCCACTGCACGAAACTTGCTCCACATATCAATGTAGATCTCGCTAGTTACGAGATACTTCATGCCAAAGTTGGTAAGGGTGTTATAATTTGGCCACATTTGTTAAATTTAATTTCGTCTAATTCGTGATTTGACTTAAACTTATTCGGCCTCTAAGCGACATTTCGGACCCCATAAAAACCATGACCGCATTTAAAATCTGTATATTACTAACGTAAATTTGCAATGATGACCGTTACCGGAAGATTACCATAAAAGATTTGATTGATAATACACGAATTATTACCAAGTATGTATAAGTGTTTGATATGAAGATTTCCTGGTTTAAAGCACTAAAATTAGTCAAATTGCTGAACTCAGTGAATATTACAAAACGGGAAACATGAAAATAACTGTCACAGTAAACAGAAAATATCCCGAAAAGTCTGTGTACACACACACACACAGACTTTTTGAGTTATTTTCTGTTTACAGGGATATGCACTTTGATTACTTAATAGAGAGCAGTGATCCATGGATCGGTAGCGCCGCAATAGAATGTCCCTCTTTGTTTACGAAACAAAGGTTATAATAATTTACTGCGTCTTGGTTACTTTATCAGTTGAAAAACGTCTTTATAAAAGTGCTTATTCGATTCAAATTCGCGTCATAAATGTATTAAATAAACAGAATCCGTGCGCAAATCATTAAAAGGTCCTGTTCCCATCCAAGGTCATAAGTATTCAATTCCGTGTATAGTAACTTCAAAACATTTAGTCGTACCCTATTTTAAAGGATGCTAAGTACATTTGATGGAATAGCCTCATATCATTTTCAGCGAAGTAAAAAAACCTGCAGAAGTTCCCTTCACCACCACATGCATTCAAACTGTCGATCATTTAGACTTGCATGTACAAAATACATACTGTAATTTGTATATCTGCACCGAACGGTTGCATGGGTATTTCTATATTTGATCGACTCTATGAACCTAGCCTCGATTCAAGATGACAATATATATATCAGCCAATCAACTTACCATGGCTGTTCTGTTTAAAGGATTTACTCAATTATACCGATGGATAAACACTGATCGATCAAGAAAAGGATTCCTGGAGGTCAAATAGAATTCCAAGAAACCTAACGTATGTGATAATAAATGCACACCATCTGTACTGAATATGCACATGATGATTTACACGTTACGTATATCACTATATGGTCCAGCTTACACTATTTCATTGAAAATATTCAACAAATTGGCCAATGCACGAAGTTTCGGTGCTTATCGCTTCGGTGAGCAGTGAAGGCTCATGCGAGTCTTCACAGAGCATTTGCTGCTTGCATACACAAAGTGTATATGGATGTAGATGAAGGTAGACACAGCGTCGCTAGATACGACAGCATGGCCGTGTACAGTATTAGAGGCTTTTGAGCATATGCGATATGTACCAAAATCTTGTGTGCACACGAGATTTTGGTACTTATTGCATATGCTCAAAAGTCTCACATACATAAATATGAGTCATTCAATGAGATAATAATATTTATCGTAAACGCGTAATGTATCTCTTTAAACGTTTACACGAAGCTACCCAATGGGGCTAAGGGGGGGGGGGGGGGGGGGGGGGGTAGTGGTCTACCTTTACTTCCATGCTTTTGGACCTGCTCTTTGTTTCGCGAGCAGCGAGGGCTCCCGTGAGACTGTGCATATGCGCAGACTCGTCTGAGCCACTGCTGGTTACCTATGCGATAAATACTAATCCTCCCATGCACTGGTTCAAGCACAATAAAACCTGTCATAAGCGGCCACTCAAAAATAGACAAAACAAAGATCTTAATGACAAATGGTTGCATAATGAAGGTCGAAAGTATTGCATAATGCTCCAAGGGCCCCCCCCTCCCCTTGGAGCATTCTGCAATACTTTTGACCTGCATTAAGCGATAATAGGTCTTAAAATGTATAATGAATATAAAATGAAATTCAAAATTTATGGATGCTGAGAAGATTAAAAATAATACCAACAAAAATACCAGTTCAATACATTCACTAGTAAAATAGATACCAGCATGAAAATTGAGCATCCCCAAAAACACCTACATATTTAACTTCAGCACAATATCCCTGAGGTAACAACAAAAAAAATAAACTAAGCAAATAACAATACATCCCAAAGTACCATTTGCGAGCAAATACATGTTTACACGATTTTTACATGTTTATTCCAGTTATTTTGAATATAGGGGACGCGTGTGAGCAAACGATGCGGGGGATACTCTGCTCCTGTTAGGTAAGACTTTTTATGATCGTAGAACTACCTCGTTATTAAAAACCAAAAACGTGAACTAGCTTTTTTCTGAAATGCCAGTATTGTGTACACATGTAGCAGTCACCCGAGATAATTGGCCCACCTCCTCACTCTGGCGGTAGGTAGGGTAACACCAATTTGACGCAATATATGGAACATAATCTATTCGAGGGTAATTATGTTATAAATAAAGCATCTGATCCTTGTGTTTTTTTCTGAATAAGTCTGACCTAAGCACGTAATATAAATAATCACACTTTACGTAATTTCTGATAATTTGATTCCAGTAAACCATTACGTTCCCATGCACTCATGAGCACTTTAAAATTCTAAAACAAGGATTACTAAGGGGTTAGAAAATTTCTTTATTTCTGACTTTTAACGAAGGTTTTGTGAACTCCTTTCATTCGTCTCAAACTATTATAATGAGTACACAAACTCTCTTTTTGAGCAGCACTTAGGAAATATGGCATATAATGTTTTAGTTTGGAATATGTTAGTTTATACAATGTAGTCACTTTAAAGATAGTCTTTTTTTTCGACTTCGTCGCGAGAAACTTGATTGTGTTGCATGCGAACAACAAAGTCGCTGATCAGCCTGCGCATCCGCACAGTCTGATCCGTACCTTGGTTTTTCACGCTCTAGAAAGTATGATGGCTAAACTTGCTATATGCAAAATTTCAATATTCTAGCTAGTCTGTGTATCTGAGCAGGTTGGATTGATCCATACCTGGTCACGATCCCGTAGACAGCTGTTTGCGTATACAAAATGAACAACTGTACGCTTGCTTGATTTTGAAAAAGTTTGCCTGCAAATGGTGCTTGGGAATATTTCCTATTTCAGCTTATATATATGTATGTACAAATATTTTCATCAAAAACAGGATAGTTATAATATAACAATACAGAGATTCCTTTTGGGAATTGAGATCTGATCACATACTTGCAAGCAGCGGACACGTGACTGTGATGTCAGTTGACTTCCGGTTTCCACAATCGACTAAAGTACCAGTTCCTCAGAAACCAGTTCTTCAATTAATTGAGTCGAATCAACATTGGCTTTGCGTCGATGAAGTCATCGACGTCTATCCAACGTTGATTCATCGAAGTATCAGTTTGTGAAAATGGAAATATCTTGCAAGTTGTGCGCTGCATATGCGATTAGGTCCATTTCCCATTGAGACTCCCTTCCCATAATGGATTTTCAATAGAACCAACTGCCTTGCATGGACGAACGGAATTCCTCTTTGTTTTCAAAAACCAATGAATGTTGAACAATGATCTATGAAAATGAATTTCTGACAGGCTACTGCCATTATGCAGTGTTAATATCTTAATAAATATCACAAATGTAACACACTGTACATGTCTAACTGCTTGATTGCGAGCAACTCTTCATTAGGAAGCAACATGTCCACTAAAATTAAGACCGGTATCCAGCCTAGGGTACATGGTACCATGTGCGTACAGCGACGATTCAAATCAGTCTGCGCATCCGCACAGTCTGATCAGAGTCTTAGTTTTACTCCTGAAGAAACTTTGGGCCCTTGGCTACCCATAGAGCGCCTATCTAAGACTCTGATCAGACTGCGCGGATGCGCAGCCTGATCTGAGTCTTCGATGGGCGCAGATGCAAACTTGTGCCTTTGCTGTGTCCCGGCTCTTTAATGATTTTGAATGTAAGGTGTATAAGTCACTCATAAAAAAGTCGAAATTGTGTATAACAGCCATTGTGGTCCCCACAATTTACATTTTAACAAAGAAGTTATAGAAAACAATAAGAAAAAATATGAATATCAATGTACGTAAAGAAAAGTGTAAATTTACACCAAAACTGATGGCATTGTTCTTGTTTAATCCTTTTTACTGCTTTAAAAACCATGTTCTCTCAGATCTATGGTACATGTATTGAGTGCAAAAGTTTGTTTGTTTGTTTGTTTTTGGCTATTTGTTCTTTTAAACTGTTTAACATTTATCATTGAAGACATGTTTACTTCAATATGCTTTAGATATAGGGGGCAGCTAAGCTGTCGCCTCTTTTTGGCATAAACTTTTACTTATTTGTTTTGTAAGTGTAGACTTACATAAGTGTAGACTTACATATGCATGCGAATATTGCCATATTAGAATAATATACATTCAATGGATTGTGTACATTGCAGGTCTATTTCAAATTTGTACGTCATAACCGTATGATTATTTAAAAGTATATCTGACCCTATTACGTGAATATGTACATGTAGCCCAATGTAATTGACCTAAGCATATAGTGTGTTCATTACAATGGAAAACAATAAATATCCCGATCGATAAGTGGCTGTCTTTCCTTTATAATCAAACTGAGTCAGAGCATGACATTAACAACACTATGCCGAAATAGCAGTTGTCTAGACTGATCTGAGTCTTCGCTAGATGATGACAATTGTCCACGCTGATCCGAGTCTTCTTTGGACGTATAGATCAATTTGGTGGCTCATTTCACTACCAGAGAACAAACTACAGTGCATATGTAATAGTTAAACCATGGGTATGACTAAATGATGTCCGCCTGTACGTGGAGATAATCCACGAGCTTAAGCGAGTGGATTATCTTACGTTCAGGTGGACAATCATGGTATAACTATTTTATACCACCTACATCAGTGTAGACCTTGCACATCATGCGATATTTCATGCTAAAGTTGGTAAGGGTGGTATAAAGGACACTGCTTACAGACTGGGTACCAGAAACCGAATTACTTAGACAGGAAAAGCTTGTGCAAACATAATAGTCCCTGATCAAACCGATCAGGGACTATTTGTTGTTGTTTTTACAGCAAACAATAGGCATCAATGATGGATAAGTTGAGAATGTACTAAGACAGGACATGTACACGTACTAAGACAGGACATGTTCACCTACTAAGACAAGAAAAGCATGTGCCACAGATCAAACCGCTCTTATAAGTTTCAACATAGTCCAACTGGAAGAACCAACTTACTAATCCAGGAAAAGGATGCTCAAACAAATTAGTTCTAGTTTAGACTGCTATAAGAAAAGCGGGTGGCTTCGAGGTTTGCTTTTTTCAACAAAATGTTAATATTGATGCATATGAAGATTTAGCACTGATCATCAACTTGAAGATTCTTTTTTTAGAAATTCTGCAATTAAAAAGATACAAGTACAAACTCTATTGTTCTTTTAGCACGCGTTTCGAATGAAACCATAATGAAAAACATAGGATATCGTCGTTATTACGAAAACAACTATTCCGTTAACCCTTAAAACGCCACTCACGACTGCAGAAGACGACACATTTTGCGACATCTTTTCTAATTTTCAGAAAAAAATATGGTATCATATCTCATGAGAATCGTCTGCCAGCAGACGATTCTCATGAAATATCATGCCTTATTTGTTATTTTTGAAAAAGCAACACAATTTGAATTGTCGTCTGCTGCAAATTATAGGTGGCGCTTTATGAGTTAAAGTGATATGATCCAATGGCTTAATGTTGTCCCTGAAACTGTATAGTGATTTCTTTTATTTCCTCGTATTACATTACGTTTTATTGGTTATATAATATACTTGTATCTGCCGCAACTTCAAGCAAAAAGAACATCAAGACACTGTGAATGGAACTCAGTTTCATACTGGAGAAAGAAAGAAGAGTCTATTGTCTTAAGATGGGGTGGGAAGAAAGAAACCGAAGACCAAAACTGCGACACTCTATTGAGGATGATACCGAACGAGAGGATATACCCTGTTTCGCTCATTTGACATTAATTGCAAGTCAAATACAAGGCATAAAAAGCAACACTGCATTGTACTGTACTGTACTGTACGCTTACCAATGAGTTCAATGCATAGGAACGCAGAACCGCCGCCAAAAGCAAACTTGCTCAGTCATTTAGATCTAGCTTGTTTACCATGTTTATCAAAAGCCATTTTACTTGTTTATGCATCAATGTATATCAAAAGCGATGGTCAAGACCAGCGTGCTGATACATGGCAAATATTTCACGCTTTACTACCGATATGCCCTACCAAACATTAGATTATATTAAAGAAAAGTACCCAAACACTTAAGATATATTTTATCATGTCCATTAAGCATATTTCTAAGGTTTTCCTATGATCCCGCAGACTAAACATATGTTTTGGGTACACGAAAGAACCGTCTCAAAGAGACGGTTCTTTTGAGTACCCAAAACAGATTTTGTGGCTGTGAATCACGAAAACCAATTCTTTTCATCCGAATGACATGTTGCTATGGATATTTCTTTTTCAGAAAGAGCTTTAAGGTCCGTTTGTCCATGGCTACACCTTGCATATATACTGAACGAAACTTCTAAACCGCCAGTCAACAAAACACATTTTTTCAATATAGCTCATTTATTATAAAACTGTTTGAAATGATATTTGACACAGTATATTTGGGCACATGTATCAGTCGATTGAACGTAACAAAGTTTGATTCAATAAGGATGTTCAATCTTGCGTAACGGTAGAGTACTAATACTGGTTTTGCACGTGGCACACAATGCTAAATGTTTTTCGTCTTATGTATACTCGTATTTTCATTGACAACTATCCAACAACTTTATTTTATCACAAAAATGCCAACATTTGGGTTGTATGAGTTTAAAATAGAGGGGTCGGGCTGTGGGTTCAATCGAAAACGGGGCCTTGCTGAGACTGAATCATAATTTATTATAAAGTTTGACATGTTTTGATAGAGCCAAAAGTAAACAACACAACCTGTCGGTCATTTTTCATTTTGCACTCGAATGACAAGAAAAATCGACAAAAACTGAGTATTACGTATGTCATAAAATGTCCAGTATAGTCCACCATACTTTGGTGCGGTGATGCGCAGATGCTGCATTGGAACGTCGGAATTGTCCAGCTTGATGTGCAGTACACGCTTAATGGGTGACGGATGTTTCAATAATATTGTAGACAAAAACATTTTATCACCATAAACACATTTCTGTGTTCTTTTAGGCCGTATGGGCCTCCGTAGGAGCACTGAATTACATGAAAATTGCTACTTTATTACAAAATAAACAAGATGGTGTTCAATAACGTCCATTTACAGCTCCAGAAAGTTTCAATAATATTGTTGACAAAAACATGGCATCGCCATAAAGCATTCTTGTGTTGTTTTATGTCATATATGGGCTTCCATAGGAACATTGTGGATTACCTGAAAATTCCTACTTAATAAAAGCGAAACCCAAAAATGTTCAATAATGTCCATTTATAACACCATAAAGTTGGTGTTTTTACTTTAGGTTTCTGGAATACTCAGATTTAAGCGATGCTTTCAAATTTTAGCGTTTGTGTGAAAATGAAATGCGATGGTGCCTTTATACAGTCTATCAATTGAGCATGTTAATTTCAATTTATGAAAATGAAATTTTTGACAGGTTCTGCTTAATTGCTTTTTCCATATTGAGTGTAAATTGTAGCCATGTTTGTATCATATATGTTAAGATATATGAGAAAACATCGAGTGGCGGTTTGGAAGTTTCGCTCAGTATATGACAGAACAATAAAAGTATGAAATAACAATACAAATGTAATAATAATTTAGTAATGGATTCAAAAAGGCTGATCACTCAAAATAGACTGAGCTGAAGTAAGTTCGTATGGCGAATTCAGTGCACATCGGGTAAGGGGCAATCGCAAACTAATTGATTTATTTCAAAACTTCGTTTTCCATTGCCAAATGATGTCTTCCATTGCCAACTCGATGATCGTCGAATGCAACATCGCTCAAATGTACATTTTTTAGATGTTGGCGATCGGAGACAAAGTTTTCTGTAAAAAAATAGCACTTTTTGATGGATTGTCGCCTCCCCAGTGTGAATTTAATGTGCCGGATTACGAACAACTAAGGTGCAGATCAGTCTGCGCATTCTGTCCAAAAATTTTCTTTTAAAACAAATCTTTAAAAATAAAATGACTGCAAAATCATAATAAGCTGCACCCCTTGTGTAATAACACCATTATTCCATAGCAGTGGCTTATTAAAGCAGTTCAGGACAGGAACTAGACTAGACCAAACTTTAGAACAATCTCCCTTACAACTCTGTAATAATTTACACACATTCTAAACAATAATATTTTGTTCAGGCACTCGAGGTAGTTGAGAAGGAATGAGGCAAACCCAAGGAAACCCTTTCTAATTATCACGCACCTTAACACTTCACAATCAGACTGGCTTTGAGATGTTAGAAAGTTTAAGAAAAAACGGATTTTCTCAACCATCCTATGGGCCTCGTCCCGAGAAAACCTGTCTTCGGGGTTTCCGACAAAGCGAGCTTCAAATCAGTCTCCTCAGCTACAGAGACTAGCTAAAAAATTGAAATTTCGCTCGTAGCAAGTCTAGATATGATACTTCTCAATAAGCGAATAACAAAGGCGCTGATCAGTCTGCGCGGATGCGCAGGCTGGTCTGCGCCTGTGTTTTCGCAAACCCCCGAAGACAGGTTTTCTCGCGTCGAGGCTCCTATCATCCAATGATAACGTATATTGTAGAACTCATTGAATACATCTCGTCTCATCTCTACTCGTTTCGACGAGATGCTTCCCACGAGTACATACAACATAAGTTTCTATTCACTCCTACGACTAGGGTCTGTGCTATTTATAGAACTCCATTTGGCTGCTATGAAAACCTGATCAGATCTGATCTATTTATTTACTCTAGTCGTAGGAGTGTATTCAGAAATAAGGAAAAGCAGCGATATGGATGTTTATCTTGATAACAAAAACAAAACAAAATGGTTCCCTGGGTTTGCCAACGTTTGCATTGTACATAACACCCGTGCAGGGCCCCAGCAGATTGAGCAATAATGAAATGAACCTAAAATCATGTAATTGTCATAATGTTTTATTGCTCTACATTAAAACTGTACTCAATATCTTCAAAAAGAGCTATAAATTTCGCCTTTTTAAACTGTTCATTACTGAAGAGACTTTTACGTAGGTCAAAGGTGTTTTAGAAATGCTCATTTAACCCTTTCAGTACAAGAAGCAACTTACTCAGAAAAGCGTGTGCAAACAAAATAGTCCCAGATCGGACTACTCCCAAAAGGAGCAGTCTGATCTGGGAGTATTTGTTTGATTTCTTTTGCAAAGAATCTGTATACCACTATGGTGTAGCTATGTGTTAACAGAACAGAACATACTATTCTGACTGTTTCTATTGCGAAAGAATATTAATTTTTGAATCATTTAGGAACATATTGAATACTTGTGACACATGACTAAATTACTTGCAAAACCTGTCCGGGGCCCTGAGATATATACATTTATACACATCTTAAATTGTGCACTATAACAGTTATTTCTGGACACAATATTAAACTATACATATCAAATGACTAAGAAAATAAAACGTTATCTTCATTTTGATTCCTGACATGATAAATGCACCTTTATAATGATGATATAGCACTTTTACTGGGTTTATCATAACCAAGATGGCATCATAATAGATACGATTCAATAGAACTGCTAGTACCAAAGATGGCACACCCAACAATGAAGCCAGCTAAGCTGATGTAAATACAGGTCAATTGGTCTACCGCACCGAAAAACAGCGCGGCCTGCTTTGTTGGGTGAAGGGTGACAACAATACCTGGCTTCGCCCATGTGACCCTGTATGAATAGCACTTTTTTTCAGAATTTGCAAATTAGCCTTGAAGAAGAAGTAATCACATTGCTATTTTTTCATTTATTTTTAAAACATTTGTTGATTGTGCTCATTGGAAGGATTCCAGTGAACACACCAACACAAGTTAACATTGAAAACAAAGAAGAAAAATGTAGCAATTTTAGATGAAACACGCCTCTAATCTTGGGTTATGCAATACCAGTAGCCTACTAATATACGTCACTGGTAAAACATAGAACGAATAAGTGTCATTAGATTATATGTGCCAGCACACGAAATTTCGGTCCTTATCGCATTTTGGAAAATGCCTTTTAAAACGCACATGCTGACGTATCAAGCTAAGTAAGAGGTCTCAATTGTGGACTGAGCTTTCACCTACATCCATACTTGGTGTATGCGAGCACTGAAGAGTCTGGCGAGTCTGCGCATATGTGCAGACTCGCTAGAATCTTCGCTACTCGCCGATGCGATAAGTACCATAATCTCGTGCAATGACCAATAAAACTCAACACTTACCACTACCTTTGTAAAGTCTGCACAACTCTGTATTCATGGAATTTTTTTTTCTTTTCTACTCCCTCGATCATACGCACTCGTCTCTTTTTTGATAGCTAGCACTCACTTTGTTTCTGTCAGAATTCTCCCATATTCATAGGCACATTAAAATATACTTCTGAACACATATTTAAAGCCCGCTTCTTTGTTAGACGAATGCATTGAATCTTCCATATTTGAGACCGAAAATGAGATGAAATTTTTGAAGAAATATATATCATGCTAAAAATAATTCAAAACATTTAACTCTCCAACTGCTGAATTGAAAAAAAATGGAATATTCAATGTGATGGATCTTACATTGTCTTAGATGATAATGCATGCTTGCTGAAACTGAGCATGCAAATTGTCTCTTATCCGTCCAGGCTTACTTTGTCCAGTCTACTGGATAAATTAGACCTACATTTATAGCTCGGGCATTCAGATTGGAGTCCTATTAAAGACATATGCGGCTATTTCCAATGCGCACCTTTCCCGCGTCTGCAAACGGGGAAAGTTGTCTGGGTCCTGTCTTTCGACCCTTAACGGATTCGGATCAACACAGCTTCCGATATTCTTATGTCATATCCGTGTTCCGACATTTTCTTCACAAAATAACTAATTAAAGTGTGTTCGAAATATCTATTGACATCTTTTCAGAAGTGATCGTCTCAGCACTAAAGACAGATAAATGTAGCTCAGTCGAAATCAAACGACGTACACAATAACCCTGGTTACGAATACGATAATGGCCGAGTCTTTACTATTTGTATGGTTATTTCGAGCGGCGCACGACCTGACCTCGTGGCCTAGTGGTTAGCGTGTCTGGCTACAAAGCCAGAGGACCAGGATCGATTCCTGGATGCGCATATATTTTCAGTGTGTTTTTTCTTTCTTTTTTAACATTTTAATGCTAAATTACTTCATAAACTAGTAAAATGGCATCATCAAAACGACCGAAATGGTCGTCCCCCAACTTTTTATATTGAATTACGCATGAAACCTATGGGGGTGGGGTTAAATTTGGCCCTCTAGAAAGAGAATTAGTTCGGTGACCCCAGATTTTTATTCTTTTTTCTGAAAGGTTTTATAATAGTCCATGAATTAAAAATAAATTTTCAAGATTTTCAATGTCAGATTTTTTAATACATGATTTATTCTAAAAACAAATACCATTTTTCGACGAATTGCCAAAATATATCATGCAATAACTTGTCACAGCATGGGATAACAAGTAAACATGCACATTTTCTTAAAAGTTTGAGGTCATGGGCAGTAATTTAAGTTAAAAGAAAGAAGCTGGCTGAAGATTACAACCGTTTTAGCTCGATAATTAGGACTAGTGTTATTATTTTATATTTCTAGAAAATTGGTCAAATGCTGTTAACTTCAATATGAGATTCTGAAAAAATAAGCACGGTGACATATCCTTTTTATTTCATAAATGGATAGCCCATGCATAAAACAAACTGTATGCAAAGTATTGAAAATATTTCAATGTGGGAAGTATTTAGTAGCATATGTCCTTAATATATTAAAAACTGCGATTTTTGAGTAGCAACAACATAAAGCATACAAGTAGAATCCTCTGCCCCCCCCCCCCCCACCGCCCCCTCCATTGACTGACTTGGTAGACTATTAAAAAGCTGCATTACTGAAAAATTGCTCCGTTTTGGACCAGACCCCTTATAGTTATTCATAACAGATTTTCGGTTCAAATATGGAAGACTCAATGGCATTTGAAATATATCATGAAAGACAATCCCCATTTTGACAAAAATGTTCGTTTGAGAAATACAATCCAACTTTGACGCTTTCGACAACCCAGAACACAGTGACAAATGAAATTATATTGGTTGGGTGACAGAATGGCGATGCTTTCAAAGGTTGACTTTAGACATATGCAATAAATACCCGTTAATTTTATGCCCTACCACATTTCAAGTTTCTTCATTTTTCCTCAAACAAACAATTCATCAGAAATGAGAAAATTGACTCACTGATATACCACAGCACCAGTTAACAGGTTAAGCAATGACATCAAAACACTTTTCGTGCTCAACTCAACTGAGCATGACATTTATCATGCTTATAATTATCAAAATGCCAACAATTGTTGGCATTTTAATATTTACGAGCATGATAAATACAGCATCTGAGCATCTGAAAGCAAGAAAGTATTTAATTTTAAGCATTTAAGATTTTATGAGCATTTGAAATTCTAATATGAGTTGAGTAAAATATTGAATTACATTAATTTTGTATTAAACATTTGTTGTTTGTTACCAAAAGAATCGTCAAAGCGATTCTTTTGGGGTATCAACAACATATGTTTATGATTGAGAATTAAGAAAGATGTTTCAGTGACACGCCTTCTTAACTGGAATCTGTGGAGATAATCTATGAGGATTAGCCTGAGGATTAACTATTATAGAGCATGCACCTGAGTTTTGCGGTCTCCGTTTTCAGAGCCGCTACTTCTACCCGTAATTTTAAGTTTTCTTGTTCCAATAAGGCAGCACGGATTGCTATTTGGTCCTCTTTCGCTCGCCTGGCGTCTCTTGACCTTTTCGCAGCTTCGTTGTTCTTTCTCCGTCTCTCCCAGTACAGTTCATCTTTCTGCTCGTCCGGTAACGAACGAGGACGTCGGCGCCCGGCGGCTGTCAAATTGACGTTATTAGAATTTTCACTGTTGTCACTGAGTTCGTCCCTTGGATAGGCAATAGTTGGACTTGACAGAGAATTTGAGCTGAGAGGAATCGTCGGCATTGAGCCGACCACATTATTGTTTATCCCATTGGGCTTCGTGAAATGAGGAGACGTGATTGATGACGTAATTGATGGCGGAATGGTCGTGTTTGTGGGTGACGACGTGATTGTACTAGATCGCGCGGCGTTCTGAGATTGTTTAAGAGCTTCAAAATACTTGTCTCTCTCCCTGAGTGATAATAACTGTTGTTTATAAATATTGAAGAGTTCCTCTGAGCTGAGGTTCACACCATGAGTTAATGCACTGTTTTCAAAGTTAGCAAATGACGTTAAATACTGAGGTATGCCGGCTGTGCCTAAGGCGAGAGACAATGCGTCATTCGGATATGCTTTGAAAGGACGGGAATTTTTGGATCCCCCGCCGACATGCCGACGGGGATCCATTAAGGCAGACATTGCTGGGAATGAGTTGGCAAGGAGATTTGCATTGGTCAGTCCCATCTGTAAACCTGACAGCATGCCCGGCAATCCAGGCCCGGGGCTGCCGTCGATTGGGCTTTTGCGGTGATCTCCAGTTCTTGGCTCGCCTATATGTAACTTCAGAGGCGAATCATGATGCCCTAGTCGCTTATGTTGTAAATTATGGATGGGCGAACTGTCTGTTGAATCATTTGAGCCATTATAATTGTTGCCCCTGTCGTCGTCGTTTTTTCGATCGTCCAAGTTACCCCCGGTGTCGTTAAGCGATGACGCCGGCGATGATATCGAGTCAGACCCTGATATCTCGTCGTATCCTTTTGATTTAGGCTTGATTGAAAAGTCAATGGGCGATTCGCCGGAATCGTCGGCGGAATCGTTATTATCGACATTCCGGGTATCTTCTGCCGACAACTGGGCATGTAATCTGTTGTAGAGGTCGTGAAAGTGTGATTGGGGCTCCTGCTTCACCGGTGTACCATTGCTTACACCATTAAAGGCCATCGCACGACACCTCCGTACGTTTCCGTGATCTTCGTCGTTCCAGAGTTATCTCCCTTCGTCACTGACCGTTCTGAAAAACACAATAGACAAATGACAGAACACAGAATAGTCATAGATTGGCCAACCCATAGACAATGGGTTCTCATAGCTTACGCGAAAAGGCATTCTTTTAAAGTACATTTGTAGCTATCAATTCGATTTGGGCTAACTGTATGGTATTTACTTATTGTATGTATAGGAGCGACGAAGGCTCAGACGATTCTGCGCATTTGCGCAGAATCGTCTGATCATTCGCGGCTCCCCAATGCGATGTGTACCAAATTCCCGTGTACTGGCCAAAATGGTGATTTATGACAAAACTACATAAATCAGAATGAAACGAGATACGACAGGTCACTCGTGAAAAAGATATGCTGGGGGTTCGTGTTTGGGGAAAAGCATTTTATAGTATAACTTATTGAGTTATTCATAAATTATAAGTCACTTGAATAATCGCTTATTAAGTTAGCTTTCTGTCAAATTTGGTGAATGCGACCCCGGAATGCGACTACCGATGACACGAGATACGATTCAGCCTGCAAAAAAAGAAGTGAGACCGCTCGCAAACTGACTGACCTTGTTGGTGCCCCCATTTTAGACCTCAAAAATACTACTGTACAATATTGGCCTGAGGCGAGTTCAATAATGCGAGTGCTCGCCGAGCGCTCGTTGATTGGTACCTATCTTTATTCATAATGTGTAAAGCCTGACACCAGTACAACGAGCGCCCGAGAGCGCTCGCATTATTGAACTTGCCTCTGAACTTGTAGGTATCACAAAACATATTTTTTACGCTGGCTTTGCCTCGGTTCAGTTCTTTTCATTTGTGTGAGAAACTATTCGTTCATTGAGAAGCGCACTCGCTGACTCATCGAACTGAAAGCAATCATTACTCTGGAGAGATTGATTATGAAGCGAGTGTGGAGGATGGCTAAAACGATCAACGGGTGATCAAGAATAGAAACCAAGAAAAGTCCAGAAGAAAATGCAGCTCAGTTTGTTTACATAAACAAGCAAGTGGTACCTTGAGAAAACTGCCCCTATTACGAAAACCAATGACAACAGGCTCTGATCAAAACAAATGTCATTATGGTATGATTTTGTATCAACTGTCCAAAAACGAACCATTGTCAGTTCTTAGTGTTCATAAAATAATTTGCTTGGCAAAACAAAGGGCATGCAGGGATTTTCCTAGGTTTGATTTGGGGCCGAATATCGACCCCTTTTCGATTCAAAAATGAGCAAAATCTTCCAAAAATGGTTTATATCATTCCCAATTTCTTAGTTCTACATATTGGTGACAATTTCATGAAAATCCGAACAAAAATAGCAAAGTTGCAGGTGCATGAAAATTTGCATAAAAATGTGAATGAAAACATGTTTCACTCACATTTTTGTTCAACTTTTCATGAGTTACTTATAAAAGGGTATATGTTACAGCTTTGTACTGCTAATTTCTTATATGGTTTTAATCCATTTAAAATGGCAGTCCAGTTCTTTTAGACTGCATCAATTTTCCCAATTTTGATGGCTCGAATGATTACTGCATAACATGTTTGCGTTAATCTCTTACGCCACCTGTAAGTGGCCCGAGATGCTTAGTTTTCAATTAAGTTATATTCTGTTCTGTTCTGATATTTTCCCAAATTCAAAAGACCCCTGGACCCGACTCTAGAAATGAAGGAAAATCCCTGTCGGTGCGTGCACACTGCTGTTTGATCAGCATACAGTGGAGACACAGATGAGGTACTGCAAACAGCGGCATCTCAGGGTCACCATTGAATGCCATTAAAATGCCATCATGACTCAGCAGCAACGTTTCCATAGACCATCTCAACACTATATAAATTAAACTTACATAATAATTTACCTTTTGTTGATGGCTGTAATACAATAAGTTTGTATCCAGATCAGGCCCGACAGAACGTCGGGCCTGATCAGGATCCAAACTTTTTGGCACTCTAATGGTATTACTGAAAGAATTTATCCACCAAAAAAAGATTGTTTTTTTTTTAAAAAAATAGGATAAAATTAGGAAATTTTCCCAGCATGCAAATAGTGTTATGCCTTTGGTGCTGTCATCTGTCAACTTTTGCAAACAGTTTAGACCCAGATCAGGCCCAAGAAACGTCGGACCTGATCTGGGTCAAAACAGTTTGACACTCTGATGGTAGTCATGACTTTGTTTTTCGAAAAACTTGATTTTGAATGCAACAGCAGACGAAAATAAAAGCACGCAAAATTACCCAGTAGGAAAATACATGTAGTTAAACGGACTAAAACTGAAGCTCCCTTAGACAGTGGCACTGCTACAACAGGTTTGCCTGTACTTTATGGGTTTGCTACTGTTATGCAAATGATTGGGTGTTCAGAATAACAAATATGTATGCTTAAGTAATACAGCAGTTATGTTTACAGATGAAAAACTGGAGGGGCTCCAATATCGTGTACTTTTATTAATTACTCAAGCTTTTTACTGGGTAGTAAGATTTTACTGCCCATAAAAAACGTTTCATTCATTAAGAACATATTTTCTAAGGGTTCTGTACACGCGAAAAGGTTAATATTATTCGTGTGATGCGTTGGTGTGAAGATCCACCTTGCCTATAGTGTACTTACTAGACTGGCTCCAGTCCTTAAAACAATTTTTCGTCAATGTGTCGTATCATATTGCTTGTAGCTAGTCCACCTCTGATGGCTCTGTTTTAAAACAGAGCCATCAGAGTAAGACTTAGTCTAGCTACAAGTATATGATATAACACATTGATGAAAAATTGTTTTAAGGACTGGAGCCAGTCTTTGCACTAACCAACGACAACATTCATAACGTCAAAATGGTTACTTTCGCAAGAGCAGTGAGAGATCGGACGAGCCTGCGCATTCGCACTGACTCATCAGAGCATTTTCTACTCTCATACACGACGCTGATGTAGACAAAGGCCAAAAATTAGACATCAAGTCCTACTGGATTTTTGATGCAGGTTAATTCGACCAGACAGCATTCTCTCCCTTTGTACAGGAACAGTGTAAACACCTTCGTGGAGCCTCTTGGTATTACAGCTCGAACATTTAGAAATATCCTAAACAAAAGACCCGAGTCAGTATCTGGTTAGCCCTACCTCCTTTTCTGTCGTCCGAATGAACAAAATGTTTTTTCAGTGTCTCTAAATAAGAATGGTGATATGTTCTATTTATTCTTTCTCCAGAAAAACATTTTTGCGATGCGCATTAGAAACATCTCTTTGGGTACCCACAAAACATGAGCTTGACAAAGAATAAGAAAAAACTGACACGGGCAGTTGAGGAGTATTGTCTTTCATCTGGAGCTACAATTTAAGCACTGTCCCCTCCGATTAACAAGTTTATTACGCAACTTGTGACAATATGTACTCCCTTATTATATGTATGCGTAGATTGTTCGCGGTTTGTAGGTTTGTAGTCTTATGTCAGTATTTCAGACCAAAGCATGGGGTGTTCGTGTTAGATAACTGCTAAGAGCCTTGACTAGGCATTGTACAGTACCCCTTACATGTAATGTACAAACTATGGGTGCATTGTCTTTATATGATGGTTTTTATTTCTTCTCAAACACTTAAGTTGTGTGTACTCATTAGAAACGTCATTTCTGGTAAATATTGTAAAAAAGATTGTTGGTACTCATTTGAAACGTCATTTCTGTTTTAATACTGTAAAATGGGTTGTTGGTAATCATTTGAAACGTCATTTCTGATTAATATTGCAAAAGGCTGTAGGTACTCAAATAGAAATTTGAAACGTCATTTCTGTTTTATATTATAAAAATGTTGTTGGTGCTCATTTGAAACGTCATTTCTGGTTAATGCTGAAAAACAGGTTGTTGGTACTCATTTGAAACGTCATTTCTGGTTGATGCTGTAAAACAGGTTGTTGGTAATCATTAGAACGTCATTTCTGTTTTAATACTGTAAAAAGGTTGTTGGTACTCATAAGAAACGTCATTTCTGTTTAATGCTGTAAAACAGGTTGTTGGTAATCATTTGAAACGTCATTTCTAATTAATATTGTAAAAAAGGTTGTTGGTACTCATTTGAAACGTCATTTCTGGTTAATGCTGTAATACAGGTTGTTGGTACTCATTTGAAACGTCATTTCTGGTTAATGCTAACAGGTTGTTGGTAATCGTTAGAACGTCATTTCTGTTTTAATACTGTAAAAAGGTTGTTGGTACTCATTAGAAACGTCATTTCTGTTTAATACTTTAAAACAGGTTGTTGGTAATCATTAGAAGCGTCATTTCTGTTTTAATTCTGTAAAAGAGGTTGTAGGTACTTATTTGAAACGTCATTTCTGATTAATGCTCTAAAACTGGTTGTTGGTACTAATTTGAAACGTCATTTCTGTGTAATATTGTAAAAAAGCTGTAGGTACTCATTAGAAACGTCATTTCTGGTTTATACTGTAAAAAGGTTGTTGGTATTCATTAGAAACGTCATTTCTGGTTTATACTGTAAAAGGTTGTTGGTACTCATAAGAAACGTCATTTCTGGTTAATACTGTAAAAGGTTGTTAGATCATTTCTGTCTTAACAAATTGTGTAGACCTTGGTGAAATGCCGAATCATGCGACATTTCATCTGGGTGTTCACTGTTTGCCAAAGTTCGCATTTAGAATTGAATAGTATACACAGGGTTAAGTACAAAGGGTCCCTATGGCTGATCATGACTTATTTTTGCCCTAGGTGTTAACAAAGACAACAGTGCCATGGACAATCTGCATTTAGGCCATAAGTGTGCGAAGTGATCGTTAATGAATACTGATAGTTCGAGTTATACGTGTAATTCAAAGCTAAAGGAAGAACGCATTCTTAATGTCCTGTCAACCGATGTATTGAGGGCACCATCTCGTGAGGCAGTTCTTTAAAGTACATGCACTATATCGTTCCATAGGGAATACATTTTAGACCATATTGGGTGTACATAGTATTATTATAACAGATATTTAACTAAAATTACTGATATCTCAAAGTAAACCTCTGGCCCCGTAAGGGTGAGTCGAGTGTATATCCATATACATGGGTGAAAGCTTTTAGAATATTTTCAAAAAATCCTGAACTTACGAAATTCAAAAATTTAAAATTTACAGGAGTTGAAATGTTTCTGAAAGTACATCAGAGAAGCCATTCTAATTTGCCTAATTCAGTATTATAAGTCTGACTTTCTGAACTTTTTCTGTAAAATTCTGATTTCAGGAATAATCCTGAAAGCATTCACCCATGCATGTATAAGCAGGCAACATGTACTTTCTTGATTCTCATTAAGAAAAAGTGTTACATAATCGTCGAGTCAATCTTCCAAAGGGGACTACAATATCTATACTCACAAAGAATCGTACCTGAAAAACGGGCTATCTGTTTTGCGTAACTATGTCCAATTTATATATCCTTGCCAAATACATGACTTGTTAACATGATAAACAAATATTATCCATTTTACACTTGACACGGATCGTAGTATTATGTACACATGATTTCCCACGAGTCAACATAGATCTAGTATATATGAAAACGTTACACGTCGAAATTGTTCAGTTAACTTTGCTGCATGTTTTCACTTATCAGTTATCCATTTTTAATGCATCCGTTTTCATATCGCACGAAAAGCATTATGCTTCTTGAAGTCCGAAATCGCCCATGACCTTACATGATCTCCCATTAACAACTATCGATAGTTATGCAAATGAGGTTACTACATAACGTAACCAGAACTCCTTGAACCAATGGTGATTTACTCGTCATCGAGTGGGCATGGCCTTGCTCATTGGAGTGAGCCGAACTATTGCCGCTTGCTCGATCTCTATTGGTCGGATGCTATGCGCATGCGTCTGTTGCGTAAGGATATTCAGTTGCGCATCCATGTAGTACGAGTTATAAGTTCACAGCCTCATTCTGGTATCGAAAAAAGCATGTGGATTATCTGTCTATTTTTCAAATATACAGCGTAGATGCTCATCGAGCACACACAATTCGTTTTGCTATAGGAAATCAATAGCTCATGGCGTACTATTTGTCAGCTGTGGCAGAAAATAGATTTTAATTGCAAAACCGACGAGGGAAGAGTTTAAATGTGTTTTGGACCTAACAAAAGAATTAGGACAACCTGGCATGGGGCAGGGTGGGGAGTGGGGGAATCTTCCGTGCCTTTCAGGGGCGAAAAAGAGAATTGAAGATAACTGACCTAGTAACTTTACTTTTCAGATAGTGGAAAACAAAGGCGCTGACCAGACTGCGCTGATGCGCAGGCTGGTCTGCGCTTTTGTTTTTCGCAAGCAACAAATCAGGGTTTCTCGTAGTGAGGCCCGTATGATGTTGAAGCCCAGGCCCCTTGGCCTCCGCCTGGATACGCGCCTGCCTTTTGTATACAATACGTTTAGATTATTTTAACTGTTTGTGGAAGAGATTTTGAGCGTTAAGATTTCTTTCTCAGCATTATAATATGCGTGGGAATAATTACACCAAAGTAGATTACATAATCGCCATCTATGGCCCAAACCAGAGACTGGGGCACCAACACCCTTCCGAGACACAATGACCTGATATATTCTTGTACCATGTGATGAAAACCACCAACAACCATCAAGTATAACTACAGTACCTCTGGTGCGAAATGTAACAGATATCAAAATAAAAAATAAAAAATCTAAGCCACCACTAACTCTTTTTTTCAGCGAAATGAACAAAAGAACTAAATTAAAAATAAATTAAACTAAGAGTGCGTATTTTCTTCTTATTATCATTTATCGATCAAAGCACATGTTGTGGGTACCCAAAAGAATCGTCTAAATGAGGCGTTATTTTGAGCACACGAAACAAAAGATAAAACTGATGGATAAGAAAGTATTCACAATTTATGCTGATATTCTTTTCAAATAGTTTTTACCCAGATCAGGCCCGACGGTACTTCATGCCTGGTCTCGATTCAAACTGTTTGGCATTCTGATGGTATTCTTGATAGAAAAATGAAAATACTACTTTTTAAAAAACTATACGACAAACCCTATATACAGAGTTAATTAATGATTTAATGCATGGGCACAGAAAGAAAATCTCCTTTTTCGTGATACGGTCATTTAACACAGGTTTAGACAAACCAAAATTTTCAGCGTAAAATTGTAAATATTTTCTTACCTATCAATTTAAACATATGTTTTGGGTGCTAAAAAGAACCGTCTCATTGAGACGGTTCGTTTGAGTATCCACAACATATGTTTTGATTGAGAAATAAGAAAATTAAATTTTCGTTACACACTCTTAACTAAAGTCCTGGACCGTCAATATGAAGTTTTGTTGACGACCTTTTAACCAGTCTACGAACGTTTGATTGAACAGCCTAATGAGAAAGGGTCAAATTTCCCAACAACTAACCTAAAGGTTATTCCGGGTCATGGTGTTTTGTGGGTAGCCCTAAGCTACAGAACCACTGATTGCATCTTAATATTTTGGGTTAGCGTCGCTATTCTGGTAAAGCGTCACTGAGTTAGAATCCCATCCATGAGCAAGTGCACGATGTGTATATCAGTGTGGAATATGTGTGATGCCCGAAAAACACTGCAAGTCCCAAACATATAAACATTTAGCAACCCCATAAACATGCATTGCACTTGAAGAAGCTTCCGTTTACCCTTTCCCTGGTAGTCCCGTCTACTGGTAATCCTCTACCATACCTTGAAACTATGAATGACTATCTTTTAACACATCCAACTTTTCGCGATGTGTATTTTTAGCCAAATTCGCTACTATAAGGGAAAATGAAGCTCTCTCGAAAATTAATGGATTAGCTATTTGCTTTTAAAAAGTCTGCTTTTGTTTTTTATTTTCTCTCTTAACTTTATAAAATAATTTCCAGGAAAACCACCGGAGTCTCAAAAAAACTGGATCCAGATTAGACCCAGCGTTTAGTGGGTCCAAACATCAGCATGCGAACGAATTACACAAAGCAATAAGGGCTCATTTTTCGATTTCATGCTGCTACTGACGCGATTCAACTACTGCTACAACTGCCCTTGTTTTGACCTATTTTAAGGCATGTCTTAACATATCGCTTCTGACATGTATCACATTGGCCCTGGGCCACGGTCAGCAGTTACATGTCTGCCAGGTCACCATTACGCTGAAATGAACATGCTATTTTACAAGCACGGATGTTGTAAGCGGCGAAAGCACTCTTATATATGTATGGATAATAATGTGCCTCATCTTCTGCAAACATGTTTGTACCGTCTGCGTACAACAAAGGCGCAAATCAGCCTGCGCACCCGCGCAGGCTGATTAGCGTCTGTGTTGGACACGTCCTAGATAATATTCAAGATACAACGGCTGTATCCAGCATTCAAAAGAGTCAGGTAGCGGATCCGCCACCTGAAAGAGTCTATTAGTCGCGGGAACAACATGCGAAAAAGCTATGGATGCCATTGGCAAACAACAATGGCGCAGACCAATACCTAATACCTAATGCACTCCATTTGGCTCATTCGAACATAGTCCGGTTCCCTTCTCTTATACCTATCATGTTGAGCTGGTAACAGGATACCAGTTTATTCAACAACTCTAAAAACTGAATTTCTAAAAATCATTTTCCAGTTGATGATCTGTACTAATCTTTTCCTAAGTATAATAAACTTTTGCTGAAGAGTACAAGCAAATGTAACTGGCATGGGCGGATCTAGAGGGGGGACAGGGGGTCCGGACCCCCCTGAAAAAATACCAAAATATAAGGTTTCTTTAAAATACTAGTCCGGACCCCCTGAAAAATCACAAAGCTACCAAGCCAGCATTCAATGTTGGGCCATCATCGGCCCACCGGCGAAGCGCCATTGAAACGGCGTTTCGCTGGCGGGCCGATGATGGCCCATTTTTAGCGGTATTTGGATCCTCTATCCCCTCATCAACTAAAAGAAAAAAAACGTCACCAAAATTGGACACCCTCTGACAAAACTTTCTGGATCCACGCATGACTGATCATACGGCTCCTCTGGGACTATATTGTTTGCACATTCCTGTCAGAGTTATTTGGTTCTAGCTGTTAACACTGGCTCTGTATTATACTGACTAAGGCGATGCTTCAGGGATAATTCTGAATTGAGCCCTGAGCCAAAAGGCCCCTATTTTTGCGGAAAAAGAACAACAGCTCTTTTTCTAGAATGATGGGCCCTTTTTATACATGAGCCTTTTTAAAAAGTAAGGGTATAAGGAAATGTTGCTATTTGAATACTTTCTATGAAATGTACTCGAAAAGGTACATCATGTCTCTGAGCCAGAAATATGCCTGGATGCTTGCTGGGAATCAACTTTCTCTTCACTGAAACCTATAAATATTTACTGATCGATTTGTAGAAATATGAAGATAATAAGATGTAAATCATGCAACCTTGTAACACTCTGTAATCAGGCCCATTCTTGAGAAAGCGCCCTGACCCTTCCACCCCAGATACCACTTTTGAGGAAGAAATCTTAGTGCAGCACACATAACTCTAAACGTTGAATGAAAGTTGAGTGCCTAATCTGAGCTTGTCTTTCCTGTCGATATAAGGCTGATGCAAACATTAGTTGAACCAAGAAAAGTAGTCCAACATCTCTGTTTTTCTATGAAAGCTGTAACATGTACTTTATTTTGTCTCATAAATACCTTAAATAAAATCCATGTTTGATGTAATGTTTACAGGTGATAAAAAAGATAAACATCCCATGATAATACATATCAAATGAGAATAAACGACCACGACCCATTTTTGCTATATCTTTATTACAAATATTTAGATTTTTCCAATTTGTTTGTATTGCTACACTCTACACCAGTATTTTTAATATGCACGATTCCTCCATGAATGAATTTCCACTGAGGCGCTTCAAGAGCAATATTAAACCTGAAGGGCCTATCACAATAAAAGTCGTCTGCTTTTGTCGTCTGCTGAAATGCTTTAGAAGCCTCTTTGTCAATAAGTGAAGACACACTCTAGACTGCACCTAACGCCATTAATATAAGCAAAAATATGCGACAGCTGACTTAAGCAATCGACATTTTCAGATGCATTTGTTCCGGCTTATAAAATGCATAATAGTGCTGCAGCAGAGGTCACCAAAAGTGACATGTACCCATACCGGAAGGGTAACAAGTAGCATCATACATCATTTTAAAGCTTAAAGTGTGCTGAGTTCAGAACTGCATGATGCCACTTTCAGAATTTTGTGCGAAAAAAATTACGGCCCTTTAAACATTGGTACCGTCATCATAGCTAAGAAAGGAATGATGATTTCTTTTTATGACAAGAAACATACAAACTGTATAAAATGCATGTTATTAGGTTTTATATAATCCAATAGTTAATATTAATTTTGTTTGCGTTTGATATGCTACTTACGCGCATGGACAAATATAATTAAAAGGTCATTGAGTGCAAAAGTTGCGAAAACCAATGATTTTTTACAAATAGTCACGTGTATTGCATTTGATCTACATTTACATTTTTAAATCATAAAAATGAGTTTTTCCTTGCAATATACAGTAAATATAAATGCATTTAATGTAGCAATTAATCCAATTATAATGTCTCCCTATTTGATTATAGCAGTTATAATACAACACTCTGAAGGGAATGCAAATGTGCATAAATGTACTTGTTCAAATTTATACATCGGCATATTTTGATATGGGTTTATTTACAAAAGCTTAAGAAATCACTTGGGCTAAACCTATGTACATGATATATATTTCTTTCTATGTGGAGGTGGAATGCACCTTCTCATAACAGGTTTTGCTAGCATTGGATACCTTCATGGTAAGGCGAGACTCAGAGAACTGTCATTTGAATTTGAGTTTGTCTGCAGTTTGTGATAGTGGTATTTCCTAATCATACTCACCAACTTTTTTTATGTCTCTGCTGTTGAAAGTGTAAAACAAAAGTTGTCTGGAAAAGAGTGTTACAAAGCTTTACGAGTCAGCTATGATGCTTTGTCTCTTCCTCACCGTGCTGTGGGTGATTGTGGCAGTTTCTGGTCGTACTCACTTACTTTTGAAACTAACATTTTCTATACAGTTCTTGAAAGTGGTGTGGCAAGAACAACATAACTTTCTCTGATGATGTCCATTGTCATTTGTCATGAGTTCTAAGAGGATTCCTGACTATGAATCAGACACAGAAATGAACATGCAACTGTTATTAACTAATACTATCTGGTCGTTTTTGTGAAGTTGTACAGATTAACCAGCAATCAGAGTTCAGGTAAAATGGGAATATCTATTTCTCTAACATTATTACTTTTGGAATGACTCGCTAGAGATAGCATTGCTTACTTTAAAACTATTTCTCTCCCCAACTAGGTTTTGCCTTTGAGATGTGCATCAGTTTGCAAAGGCTGAACGATTCCCTCAGATGTTTACCAGGAACATATATGTATATCATATCATATCCTTCAAATGCAGTACATTCCTGAAGAGGTTATTAATGGTTTCCATGAAGGCTAATGTACACTAAAAATGTCAGAGGACAAGTTCAATTCTGCCTGGATTAACTGTCTAAGCAACAGAATACAAAGTTTTAATAAGATCTAGAGGAATCAGGGGACTAACCTTAAAAGGCAATTCATTGACTAGGTCACGTGGTTCCTGAGCTAAGCCTGTGACCACAAAGTACTCAATGATGTTCCACAACTATGTATGTCGAAGTGCATGTACATAAACAGGTAAACAAAACCAGAGTTGACCTTCACAGCATTCCAATGCAAAAACACTAATATGATTCTGTTGTAAATATAATTTACGTAGATGTTTGACAGTCGATTAATTAATCGCCCTTTGACCCACAGAGGCCACGCCTCACACTTCAAACGGATTTTGCAACATGCGTTATATCATCCAGGCTTGCTAGGTGCCTTAGGCACAGGAAGTGAGGAAATCATTCATGAAGGAAGGATTTATAAAGCTTGATGGACAAGACAAACCTCAGAAGATTTTCTATGACCCCCAGCAAAAGGCCAGCAATAAGACACTGGCAGACATGCCAAAGAAACAGCAGTATAGTCATGAATGATTAGGTGATGCGTCTGTGTTTGTAAGCAGCTTGCTCTTTCAGGGAGGTATCTTGTCTTTTGAGAATGCACAAGAAGTCTTAAGATATTTTCAAAAACTATGGCTCGAATCAATGACTGCATGTATCAAAACAGATTTCATCCATTAACTCAAAAGCATATCTGAAGGCAAAGTAGCATGTATTGAGAAAACAGAATGTATTATCTTTGATGCTACAGCTTTGCTACAGATGCTACTCATACTGTCTAAAACGGTGAAGTAACATCTGTAGCCATAGTTGAACAGTTCCGTGTCTACATACTTTAGGCCATTTGCATCTATTAGTCCGTTTCACAGATACACATTGTATTTGACATGTACACATAGGAAGAATAGTGTGAATACGCTAGCATGCCAAAAAAGAGGCAACACCACAATGCGACAAAAATACTTCTACAAGCAGACATGAAAGTACTCAAAGAATATAAGAAATTATTATCCGGAGGCAAAAGTAAGGACGTAGCGTATTACACCGATACTGATAAACGCCAGTTGAACAGAAACATACAATCTTCATCAGTGGTGGACTAAAGGACAGAGCCATCAAAGCGACCAAAGATGAGCATATGGACATCTCAGAACTACGAGAGAAAGCACAAGCCTGTATACATGCCTCAGTTGCTGCAAAATGTCCCAGTACAGATTTTCTTATTCTTATTGTAACTTCCTCATCATAGATAAAAAAAAGAACTTTCTTACATGTCGAATTGGCATATGATGTTACTATGAGACGTTATATCCCTGTTAACATCTTATTCACCAGTCTTACATAAGAACAACACACAACACTGATCATAATTTCCTGTCTGGCTGGCTGGGATATAGGCAGTGCTTTCTTTGGGTTTGGTACGAAATCCGTTTTCAAACGCATGATTCAAGGTGCACTGAATTTCAGGGACTGAAAGATCTTGGCCATGGGCCTTTATTAAACTGTCAAAAGGTTACTTGCACTCAGTTTGTTGGAGCAATATATGAAACACTAGACCCTACATCCCTAAACGAGGTAAGCTTAGCAGAGGCAGCAACAAAAGTCCTATCGATAGATAACAGTTTCCATTTGCATATTCTACATTCTACACACCCACCCAACAAAATGAATATGGATAAAAGATAGTTGAATACACTAATGGCACACACACTGTATGCGTCCTTTCAACAGCTGCCCCAAAGCTTTTAAATGATCTTACATGCAATACCGAGAACAGTACCTGTCACGATAACTGTACATTATACATGTTTTCACATTGAACAACTATATGCACTAACCTAACCTATGAACGCAAAATAGCAGCTCCATGAAAACACATTTTTACACATTATCCATGCAAAACACAAGTGATTCGGAATAGAGAATGTCATGTGCATTTACATCACTCTTTGACAGATGGAAGGATGAATACACTACACCTTTATTGCGATGCATTTTAGACCAATTTATCTGTAAATGTGTTTGGTGAAAAACTCATTTTCATGGTCTATAGGAATTCCACTTTGTCTTAAACAAGTAATATGGTGTCTCGCATGCATGCTAGTCATTTAAGAGTATGGCAGACACAGCTGAGCAATATAGCTTCATCCTGTTTTAATAGTGATAAAAAGATATACTAAACCAACATGACATTAGTTCTGAGGGAACGCTGTGTCACACCTGCTCGAGTAAAGTCATAAATATGTCTGTCGCAGTCAAAATACTGGAACGTAAAAAGTAGGTCAATGTCACAAAGCAAGGTTAAAGAGAATGCAAGGGCAATTACTATACAACAGTGATTTAGTTACCTGCGCATCCTGCATCTTTTGCACATAATTTTGTCTCTGGAATGCAAAGTTTTTATTTCAGCGAGTCTGAGGATACAATAGCATTGCAGACTTGTCATTAAAAATAGTGTTCTGGACTCATAAGTTTGCAGCCGGACTCATTGATATGGGAAACAACAAGTCCCAGGACCCATAAGCCCAAAACTGTAAATGAATCACTGTTATAAATACTCTCAACTATCACTGCTGCAGAGAACTCACTTTAATGTAAATTTTTCACGGACGGACGTCAATTTATATCGAAGCCACTGGAGCGTAAAAAGTAGGTCAAGGTCAGCAGGCCCTACTGTATGCTCAAAGAATATGCAGAGGACAGTTACTATGTAAAGTTTAATAACAGTTATCATTGCTGTAGAGAAATTCACTTTAGTGTAAGTTGTTGACGGACGGGTGACTGACGCGAATTTTAACTCCTATGTAACACCCTGTTTAAAAAAAGCCACACCCTTGCTACAAGCGTGACAAATATAATAAAATAGTTATAGATTAAATATGTACAATTTCTAACAGTAAAAATCCTTACAAAATTGGACAGGGTTACATGCAGTTGCGTCCAGATTAATGTTATGTCAATGTCATAGGTTTTCGTGACTTTAGTACTCAATGACCTCATAAAAAGTTGAAAACCAGACTGGATATTGTCATTTAATATCTATTATTATATTTATTCATGTTCCTCTACACAATTTACAAGAAATAGATTTTTATGTGCATATATGAGGAAAATATCTGCTTGGGAAGCCCACAGAAAACGAATACTAACAATTTAGGGTGTATACTTTTGAAGGGTCGTAAAAAATTTCGCACAAAATTTTGAAAACGGCATCATGCAGTTTTGAAATGAGCAGACTCCAAGCTTTAATTTGGTATATAGTAGTACTTGTTACCCTGCTGGTATGGGTACCTCAAAAATTAGGCTACTTTTTGCCACATTGCTGCAGGACTATAATTTGCCACCTACATGTTTCTTCATACATCTTATTTCATTCATATACATGTAGTCAACTTTTACTGCAGCTCCTTGATTGACTGGTCGAAAATACCTGTGAAATAGTTGACAGCTCTTATCAGCTCAGTGAACATGCTGCTTATCAGCTACATCAGGTAGGTAGTTTAACCATTAATGAGCCAATCGCAACAAAAGTCGTCTGCTTTCTCGTCTGCTGAAATGTTTAAGAAGCCTCTATGGCAAATAGTGTGGACCCAGATCAGTCTGTTCCTATAGGAGCAGTCTAATCTGGGTCCACGCTGTTTGCTTCTATACTTAATTCGTCAGTAATATTAGGCAATAATTTGCAGCAGGCGACTTCAGCAGACGACATTTTCAGATGCATTTTTTTCTTGGCGCTTTAATGGTTAATCTAGTATGACAGTTGCTAAGATCCGCCCACTTACTGCATCAACATCACTTTTGTCATTTGCAGATGATTCAGCATTTTATCAATTTATATGTAAATGAAATACAATGATCTCTCAATAGCTCAAATTTGGATATATCGAAAGTACTTGCTATGTCAAAATAAAGCGAAATTAGATTGAATACTGGTCCAGAAATTTTAAAAAGGTTTGACTGAACCCATCAACACCACTAGCTGGGTCCAATCGGACAACTTCGGCTCAAATCCGAGGCAGTTACGACTGCACTAGATGCGCAAAATTGTGCCCAAGTACAAGGGATGCAGTCGTAGACTTATGATTATTAATAGCTTAGCCATAATCAAAATATTAACTGAACTTCAATAAATTATATGTACATTATATGACCCCTTTAAAACCCCAGGTTGAGTTATTAAAATGTCAAATATTATAAACGATAGGCTGTGATTTAAGATAGTAATATTTATAGCTCGTCAGATGGTAATGTATACCAACAATTATAGCATTGACCGCATCCCTCGCAGTAGTATATACGAACAAGCACACGAGATTTCGGTACTAATTTCACATGCACAAATTCACTCCCGAATAGTATTTCCCACTGTTATCAATTGGACCAATTCATTTCCGTTTAAATGGGTGTCGGATGGCATTTTTTTTATTTTTTATCAGAATTCTAATAGATAATTTTGTGAATAAACAGTGGAGACCTTGATCAGACGCCGCGTTATGCGGCGTCATATCTGGGTCTGCACTAATTGCCTATGTCCCACAAAAAGGACGTTATTCATGGCATCATATTTTTGTCAAATATACAGTGTACGAATTATTACATGATAATGTGAATAATTAATGGTGTACGAAATATTAGAATATAGTATTGCTGTATTGATGTTCGAATTATAACATGATAATGATGCGAACCAATCATGGAGTACGAATTATTAGAATGTTCCAGTATTACTGAATGCTGAATTAGTGTACGAACTATAACATGATGATGTGTATCATTCATGGAGTACGAATTATTAGCTGTTAAATGATGATGTGAACATTTCATGGTGAACGAATTATTAGAATGTTCCAGTATTGATGGTGAACAACAGATGCGCAGTCTGATTAGCACACTTGTTGTCCGCATAGGGCCTATGTCAAAATTGGTTTAGCATTATTGCTGTCTATTTAATTACATAGATTTTGATATTAAGCCGGCTTTCAGGTTTTCGCCAGTCAAATAGATCGGTGAAGTCGACATAGGACAGTTGTCGCAATACATAGGGCAATGCGCGTAAAATTTTAAATTGAAATTAATTAGATTGCCTGTTTCATAAAGTTATTAATACGTCAAAAAACCAGTTGCCTACATACTTTCCCAATGTAAGCGTTTACCATTGCCAGTTTTATGGCTGTACTGACCTACCATCGACCTAGCGTGCCTTTTGAACTTTATTTATTCTCCTGATTCACAAATAGAATATCTTAACCTTCCCATGCACTTGCAGTGTTTTGTTTTTTCTTTGTTGATGATGGCGTGAGGCGCTCTTCAGGGAAACGTAGACTGCATCAGACCTAATTAATTCTCGGCGCAAGAAGCCTAGAACGTGCATAGTGTTTTAAGGGGAAAACGGAAACATAAGATTATTTAAACGTTTATTAGACTGGCTCCAGTCCTTAAAACAATTTTTCATCAATGAACTTGTGGCCAGTCTAACTCTGATGGCTCTGTTTTAAAACAGAGCCATCAGAGTTAGACTGGCTACAAGTGTATGATATGACACTGTGTCACACATTGATGAAAAATTGTTTTAAGGACTGGAGCCAGTCTAAACATTTATATGCTTAATGGAATTTCCTACCCTTATCAAATGGACGCGGAGATTACTTTTTTGTGTAGGTGGTCCCCTTTCCCAATGGCATTTAGGTGACTTCCCAAATTCAATTTTGAAAAATAATCCTTTTTTTTTTGAGAATTTTCATTCAGGCACCACATACTATACATGGTGACAATCTACTACCATTGCATCTTATTTCTCATTCATTTCAATGACAGTTATATGTGTTATAGCTAATTTGTTTTTAATTGACCGAAAATGTCATGATTGTGCACTATAACATCATCCTATCTGACTGTCATTGCTCCCTCAGATCAGAGTAAGAGAGAGAGAGAGAGAGAGAGAGAGAGAGAGAGAGAGAGAGAGGGAGAGAGAGAGAGAGAGAGAGAGAGATGAGTGTCTCATGTACAACCGCAGAAAATTTACAAAACATGGAAACTCTTCATCTTAAATAATAATAATAATAATAATAATAATAATAATAATAATAATAATAATATTAATAATAATAAAAATTCCTAGATCATAGAACATTTTTGAAAAGTTTTGAACATGGTCAGGTCATTGAACAGTTCCAGTGACATGTAATGGTATCGATCCAAAACTAATCGCGATTTTTGCCAATACTGGAGCCATAAGGGTCTACAGAATTGATATTTTATTGTGATAATAGATGTGTACACGTACAGGGCCCCAGGCATACGGGACAATTTACATTAAAGCAAAAACCTAACCTACCTACTTACCCACCCACCCAAACACTCCCTTCCTGCCTCACCTACCTACCTACCTACGCCCCAAAGCACTTATATTAAAAAATACACCGTGCACTAGCTGGTATAAAAGTTTGGCACATATGCTTAGGCTGGCATGAGTCTACTTAGAAAACTAAAAAAAGTCACACACTAAACATACACTTTAATACTGGTACTGTTCGCCAGCCAAGAGTGACAGTTGCTTCATGTTATGTTTACAAAGTTATCAGGGACTTAGAATCGATAGATCACTTGTATATTAATCCTATCCACAGGATAGGATTAATACACAGGTGATCTATCGATTCGCATTAGCTCAAGTGAGGTGTACAAGTTAATGTTTACTTAACAGTTGTAAACAAAACATGACGACACTGTCACTCTTGGCTGGCACGACAGTTATTCAAATGAACTCACTTGGTTATGCGATATCTGACCTTCTTCGAGCGTGCAACAAAATTAACAGATTGTACATGTTGAAGTTGTATAACTTGTGATAATGAATATGTTTTAGATTGAACTGATAAGACGTGCAGAGCACCAAGGAAGACAATCCTCGTTAAATAAGACGTAACCGATCATATAATAGACTGAACGGTCGACCGACCAAGTAGAGCGAAAGTAGAAAGTACAAAAATGCCCACCAAACTATTCCTATTTTATTTTGCACTTTTCCCATGTTGGTAGCCTGTGAAAGTCCAGGCCCAAAATTACAACGCCTCCTGAAAGTTAAGGATAGCATAAGTTTAGTATTGATATTTCACATTGCCATGATATGGCAAGGATGCCATTGTGATACAGATCACATGAAACAAAATCTTAAAAATCAATACTTAACTAAGGCCATCCTTAACTTTATTGATAACTATACATGTCAGGCCACGTGCAGGTGGCGTAAGAGATAAGCGCATGCATAAAATAGGCATAATACATTAATTCAGTGTACTATAAAATACAATATATTGTATAGAAAGTATATCAAAAGTCGACAAATGCCAGACAATTGACCTTTACTAATAATAGATAAAACTTGGCCTTATATAAGTGGGAATATATTTTGTTTCGATTATTTGGCAAAACAAATCTGCAAAGAAACCTTTACTTTATAATTACAATAAATATTAATAAGTTAATGAACGATGTTTCATTGATTGAGGTAAAAGTTCCTTATTTTGGCATATATTTGGTTTAATATATATGTATGCATCCACATACAGTTTTCTGTAACTCTTAAAAAGGTCAAATGAAAGCAAAATCTGATATTCATCACCAATGTCGTTTGATAAAATTAAATATTTTTTACACCTGAGATTGTCTTGAAATATTAGATATTATTTTCCTTATTAGAGAAACGTTAAGGCACACATTTTCATCTTGAACATCAAGTGCTGACAATGTTCGTGAAATACCCATTTTAACAGCTTTTAGGTCGCTGACTGAGCCAGTTTTGGAAAAGATCTGGATGGCGAACATTAGACTAGCCACTAGTCTGATATCATATTCTTTTTAATAAATGATAATTTCCTTTTAAAACAATATTTCTTTATTCTTTCTTTTTCCTCTATGATAGCAATATTTGTGACTAGGTGAGGGTACACAAGAGGTGAGACTGTTATACTGAATGAAAAGTAAAGAACATCAAGGTCTAGGAGCTAGACAAGGCCAACATTACAAGTATACATTTCAAATCATAAACCTCATTTTCTTTCTTTTTAAGGCATTACTGTGTTCAATGGTTTGGGTGATTTGAATTGTTTTCCATTAACAATTGATAGCGAAACCTAGCATTCATGGCGTGATATTGATTTGTACCAGTATGGTGCCATCCCTTTTATGCATGTAACATATACATTGGGGCCTTTTTTTCTCAAGCCAACAATCTGTCTGAGAAAATCATTATGTAAATGTTTCGATAATTTGGCTATTTTCAAAGCCCATATGATGCTACATGTAAGATAACATGATCAAATATATATAACTGCAGGTCAGTTGAAATATCAGGATTTCGATTTTGCTAAAATAGTATAATATGCGTTGCCTTCCTAGATTACTCAACATTATGTTTCCTAGTTTTGTGGTAGTACCTATTTCTGCTAAAAATAACACCAAAAGATTTAAAATCAGTACATATGTCAATTTTATGACCACCGACAATGTATATTAGACTGAAAATGCTGGTCTTGGCGAGTACTAGAGATTATAATTTTGGTTTTACCAAAGTTAATGCTTAATTGCCATAGTTCTGAGTATTCCAAGACCCTATCAAAGTAATATGAAAATCAAATTGGAAATCTTTTTCATTGTAAAAAAACATGTATCATCAGCGTAAATATACACAAGCAATGTCAAACACAATGTTATATCGTCATATTTGAACTCGTAGTTAACACCATTGTAGCTTTTGTCGAATAGAACAGTTTCTTAATCATTTTAGAATAAGGCAAATAATACAGGGAATACATTTTCACCTTGTCTTGCACCCCGAAAACAAGAGAAAAAGAAAGAATGTTCCCAGTTATATGGGACACATGCTTTAGTTCCCTTGTACATATAAAAATAATCCAAAAACAATTCCGTATATATTACTGGTTGAAAGTTTCTTTGATAACCAAACTCGCCATACAGAATCAAAGGTTTGCTAAATCATTAAATGAACCAAACAATTTCGCTTTTCTGAGATTTTGTAGTGTCTGCTAATGCATGCAATACAAAAATATGATCCATCGTTGAAAAGCCTGGCCGGAAACTAGCCTGATTGTCCTCAAGTAAAGTGTGACAATCAATAAATTCGAAAAAAAGATAATTATGTATGGAGCTAAACAATTTACCTAAGGAGCTCAAAATGGTGATTTTCTTGTAATTTTCTGATCATTTTGAGTCACCCTTTTTGGATATACGCCCTTTATCCCTTCAAACCGGGAATCAGGTTCATTGTCCACCATGATGTATGTGCAAGATGATATTATTTTACAAGGAGTTCTAGCGAGAAGGCGTATATTTTCCTTAGTGGACATGATTACATACACCAAATGTTCAAATTGCCCTAATATCTTTAAAATTGATGTAGTTCCCCCAGACCCAAAATGCCCTTTGCATATGTTGTAAATGTTTATATCCACATGTCGTTGTCTAAAGGGCATCTTGGGTCTAGGGGGGAAAGCATCTTAAATAAACTGAAAGACACCAGTTTCATCTTTCCAATGACAAACGTCACACTTTTAGATGTATTTCGTATGCATGTGAAGAAGGAATACGGTAAGGTTTGGGAAATCAAAAGCCCTCCTATCCTTAACATTTTAGCACTTATACTTTTTTTTTTAAAACTCGCAATGCATTTACTCAAAGTCTGGTCTAAACGGCACCCAGTATAAAGACGTAAAATTAGCGGTGGAAGTAGAAAGTGCACGTTTTCATGGTATTGTAAATGATGAATCGCTTAGATCCGTATTTTGTTGCTTACTATGCATATTTTACTGCCGAACTACATCAATTTTAAAAACATTAGGATATTTTAAAAATTTGGTGTTTGTAATCATGTCAATTAGGGAAACATACGCCGTATCGCTAGAACTCCTTTTCTAAAGGTGGAGCAATACCGCTGTTGAATTTCTGTACTGACTTGGTGAAGTTGAGCTTCCGATTCTGTTTACCTGCGTTCCCAGCTCCTGTGATATTTCAAATGTACTTCCAGTAGAACTGCCTTTCTATCTTTCGAATTTTTGGCCCTTTGTTTCTACCTTATAGCATGCTTTTACTGGTCCTGCCTTATGGTGTGTCTCAAAAGAACTTGGTGCTTTCTATTAATGTTTTTGACCTACTTTGATACGAAGAGTTTCTGTACTTGATTTCCTCGAAGTATGCTTGAGGGGATAAACTTGTTAATTAAAGAGTTGTCTTCTTCTTTGAGGTGGTCTGTTAGATTATGTGACTTCTGATTCACCTATCCTTAAAGTCTAATTCCTTCATAGGCTACAGAGTAGGTCATAAAGTGTGCTATGGTCATATATTCTAAAATGCCAGCAATTATTGCTGGCATTTTAGAATTTATGATCAGAGAAAATATGTGCTCAAGTGTGTTCCATGCTCAAGTGAGTTGAGCATTCATAACCTTGGGACCAATTTGATTTTATCTTTATCTGGGACTCTTACTTCAGACGATGGCTGAATTGGTGTGTCATCAGACATTGGGAAGTCATCGTTATCATCTTTTGTCCACCATGACGTATGCCGCCAGTTGAGGATGTCAGCCTTGCACTTTTGGTCGAAATGATTTTTACCCTTCCAAACCCATTGTTGTAACTCCATAGTGACTTTATGTTTGTTTTGTTTGATTTGATTCTTTATGTTCCAGTCAACACTCTTTTTGTTATTTCGGGACGGGTCCTCCTGGGTTGAATCAGTTCTAAGCAAGGATTAATGTGTCTTGATCAAGGACGCAACGCAGTGACGCGGTGATGCTTGAACCCACAACCACTCAGTCTCGAGTCAAGCACTCTACCACTGAGCCACTTCACTCAGAGAGTGACTTTATAAAGTTGAGAAGTCGATATCGTTTACGCACTTGTTCTGACCTTCTTATCATGCTTCTGTGATGTTTTAAACATACTTCCAGCAGGGTTTAAATGCATTTTAGGCCCCCAGTGGCTTTGTCTGCTGTCCTTCCTAAGGCGGTGGTTCTGTTGTTGTTGATTCGTTGTTGATTGTTACTCCCATTGTGGGATTCTGTAATTGTTGTATGTTTTCTAGTCCATTCTTGTTTTGCAATCATCTCGATGGGAAAGAGAGAGCTGGTTGCTTTGCTTTGTTTGTTTTCCTGGTATTTCCTGATTGGTGTATATGACTCTTCCTTACGACGCAGCGGGTTTGTCTGCAAATTGTGATTGTGGTATTTCCTGATCATATTCACTTACTATTTTTGCCTTTCTTTCGTTCGAATTCTGGCTTTGTTTCTTCGTTATGCCGTGCGTGTACTGGCCCTGCCTTATGGTGTACCTTAAAGTACTCGGTGCTTTCTTCTAATGTATTTGACCTACTTGGATACTAAGGGTTTCTGCACTGGATTTCCTCGAAGTGTGTTTGAGTGGTTCTACTTGTTAATTAAGAGGTGCGTCTTCTTCTTCGAGGTGGTCCGTGGCTTCTGTGACTTCTTATTTAGCTTTCAGTTCGAATTCACGAAGAGAGACTCATTCCTTCATATAATGCCTGGCTAAAACCATGAGATTCGTGGGACAGAGTCTTTAGTGGAAAACAAGTATCACATACCCAAAACTATGCCTTGATGCGAGAAAACCTGTCTTCAGGGTTTTTCGAACAACAAAGACACAGACCAGCCTGCGCATCCGCGCAGTCTAATCAGCGCCTTTGTTATTCGCTTATTGGAAAGTACCAGTTGTATAACCAGAACAAATGGCATTGCATGCAGTTCTGGGCAAGGACATTACCTTATTTGCTTTTATTCTGACATTTATGGAGATGACTTTTCATGGCGAGGAATAATTGATAACCTCGGAAAGTACCGGCGTATCTAGATTTGCAGCGAGCGAAATTTCAATTTTCTAGCTAGTCTCTGTAACTGAACAGGCTGGTGTGAAGCTCACTTTGTTGGAAACCCGTTGCGGTCAAACTATGGATGATGCTAAGAAGAATATTGATCATCTTCGTTTGAACAGCGCCAGTTCCATACCATCGATGCCTCACCTATGGCCGCAATATTATGTGGGCCGTGACGCGAGAAAACCTGTCTTCGGGGTTTCCGACATAGCGAGACTCAAACCAGCCTACTTACATGTAGCTACAGAAACTAGCTAGAAAATTGAAATTTCACTTGTAATAAGCCTGGATATGATACTTTACAATAAGCGAATAACAAAGGCGCTGATCAGACTGCGCGTATGCGCAGGCTGGTCTGCGCCTTTGTTGTTCGCAAACCACCGAAGACAGGTTTTCTCGCGGCGAGGCCCAAATGTCCTATTTATGGGATATAGTCGATATAAGCAAAGGTGTTGACCAAACTGAGAAATGCCGCTAAAGATTTATATATCTAGCATTTTGGCGTGGTAAATGTGAGACTATTTCCGTTCCTAGCACACACACTGTAGCACTCCTTGTCTTGGATACCAGGCTACTTTTTTAAGAATCATGATTAGACTAGGGTCGTCTTTTTTGACTCATCATCTTTTAACCTGCTCGTGATACCCTTTTGTTTCTTCTCATTTCATATTTCCAGAAAGCCTTTGTCGAATGATAAGAGCTTTGCTGTCTTTCAAAGCTTCATGTACCACAAATATAACTGATAAATAATTATGCTCACTTGTACTTGCAAAACGCCTCAACCAGAAAATTCACTTGCCAGTAGTGATAATGTCAACGTGATTGACGGAGAGCCAGCACATATTTCGCAATCTTTTGCTAGTTATGGACACGGGGGGGGGGGGGGGGGTACTCTGATATTTTCATATACATGTACACGTAGGCTTGGTCCAATTTTGTGGGTACACATTTTTGAATTTCAATATTTTTGGAGTATCTCAGACAAAATGAATAGGGTTTTTGTTCTTTTGGGGTGGGGTGTTAAAATTTTGTGAATATTATTTGGGAGCATCACAAAACTGGATTTTTTTTATTTTATTTTTTTTTTTTGGGGGGGGAGGGGCTATTTCACTGCAATTTAGAGTCTTTTATTAATGTCAATGTGCAGAATGGGAAATTTTCTGGGGGTTGCTGCCCACTTAAAAAGCATAATTGGACATCCAAACTATTTGTTTCAAATTATTTTGAATGGCCAGTGGTTTGTGGAAATTTGAAGCTTAATTTTCACCTTTTTGAATGTGTTGTGACCATCTAGGTCTGAGAAATGGTACGCTTTGGCATCTTTGGTAGAGGGCATGAAACATCTGTAAGAATTTATTCTGAAATTGGGCAAGATATAAGGAGAAGGATACTAATGTATCAATAATTGCAGCTCTGACAGCCATACGGTTCAATGGATACGCCGGACCTTTCAATCTTGGGTATAATGCCCTAACCACTACACCACGTCGAGAATGCCTGCTTTTTTTTCATCGCCTTAGGCTAAGGCAAAGGAAATATATATTGCAAGGCTTTTGTCTTGATCAGTATTCATCTGTTTGGGGAAAAAGTAGTTTCTGAGTAATAGAGTGTTTCGCTGACTGATAACAGATGGTTGGTCGAACGGACGGGCGGACAAACTGAATAGTACGGCTAACCTTAAATTATTTTAAGTTGTAAATCTCATGTGCTGGCCGATATATGTTTCTTGGGACTTAATGATACAATAGCCAAATGTCATTTATTTGATAAACATGTGTTTACCCAGGGCTCAAGATAAGAGTAAATAATTAAAATTATTTTTCTTGTTTCTCAACCCAAACGTATGTTGTGGGTACTTTAAAGAACCGTCTCAATGAGACGGTTCTTTTGAGCACCCAGAACATAGGTTTAAGCATATGGTTAAGAAAATAATTACAATTTTACGTTCACAAATTTCGCTTTTCTGGATCTATGTTAAGTTTATTGCTGCATAAGTGACATGTTTGTTTCTATGTAATTGTTGGATAATATCCTATTAATATGCGTCCCCTTGCTGCAACACGTTTAAAGGGAACCTAAACCCTAACAAACACATAACAAACACAAACAGATACGTATGAGTATTTGCATCACTGTTAATTAAAAATTCAAACGTAAAACCCATTTTCGCAATTGTTTATGCATTTGCTTTTAAACACGAAACAACGTGTCTGGCAACAGATGCGAGTCTGACTGCAGATCCAGGGGTCGCGAGTTCGATCCCGGCCCGGTCCAATACTTTCGTGGAGATTGATTATGAAATAATTTCTACGGTCATTCTCCTCCCTTCCGCTGAATCATTCAAGAAGGGTTGTTGTCAGTTACAAGCGAAAGTATGTGCACGAAGTACTGGTTAACTGCTTGTTCAAGCTTGCCCAGGAAAAAGTGTGGTTAGGTGAACTGACCGTCCCGCCATGACCATAGCTGTTGACTTGGGACGTAAAGCAACAAAACAAACAAACAAACAATAAACACGAAACATGGATCTGATATTGTTAGAAACGAACAAAGAAGACGACTGTCAAAGACACCCATGAAAACCTGAAACTTTTGCTCATAGCGTACTGCGTATTGCGTTGCGTTTGATTATAGTCAAATTCCGTTTGAAATAAGATTATTGTCTCCATTCGTAGGTAGAATCTTGTAGTAGATGTGAAGTTGACATCATTTTAGCGGTGAAGTCGACAGCTAAATACGTTGATTATTTAACGTGGCATGATTTTCATTATTTAATATGTTTTGTATTGTTACATACATAAATTTTGATTAACTGTGGAAAGCACAGTTTCACATAATTGAGTGTAATCACTGAGAGGACTCTTCGTGTGTCAACCAAAATGTTGGCATATGATCCATGACTTACCCTCTTATGCAATATAACATTTGTTGTTTCTAACTAACGCTTTTAAGGGTGTCCAAGAGAACCATTATTGTTCAATGGGGTTTGTAAACTAGACTGAAAAAAGTTGGTTTTTACTTTGTCCCAGTCCTACTATAGTTCTTTGAAGCAAGTTGTCCTTCCGCCTTCGTTAACGTTCTTGCGCCATCGTTCAAATGGTATAATAACCATAAAATGAATATCATTATCTATTAATAAGGATAATTGCTACAAGCAAGGGAAAACGAACATTATGTCGCCAATGAAATTTGGTCACATGTATAAATGTAGCCCATATAGCGATTTGGAGAGTCTTTCAACTCCTACAACAAAAGGGTTCATTTGGAGGTCTAATTGATGATGGTCATAGTTTTAGATTCTCACGTACCCTAGCTTCTGCTGATTTGAAGAATGCTTATCAGTTAATAATAATGCATATGCTCCGGTGATCTTGCGGCCATTAAACGAGCTGTATCAGTAAGATTCAATTTGCCTTTTCTCGGCCTTGAGATTATTAACAGAATCTAAATGTAATGTGCGTTTGGTCGTATATTTTGTCCTTGACATATTACCGAAAGTCGGTGATGATTTTAAAGTCAAGTGATAACCTTTTGCCTGTAAACTGACTGGGTGTATTAGAATACTGACAATGCCCTAAATGACTAAAACATATGTCAAATGGATCTTAAACCAAACACAAAAACACAAATAACCCAGCAGAAGCTAAGTTATGCCTCAGGCTAGGACTCCCCCTGAGTAATCCCCTCCCCATAGTATGTACATCCCATCTGGTGGAAAGAGACAAACATGTGTCTGCTCAGTGAGTGTCAAGACCATTTTGATCAGATGTTTATAATACCCTTCAGTAAAATGAGAGCTTGAAGATGGCAAACATTTTGGAAAAGCTTAAATTTGTTGTTATTATGTTCACCCAAATTCAGATCTCTAGCTCTCTGGACACACCATTACTTTGCCATGTTCTAATTAAGTTATACTCAGCTAAATGGCAGGTTAACAATTCGTTCTAAGTAAGTAAGTGTGCAAAGACAAGGAATCGATGCAATCAAGTACCACACCTGACCCAGGATACCAAAGGGAAAGTGACAAACTCACAGTTAGACACCACAAACGAGAGCCAAGAGGTCAGCCCTTTCCCAGCAGGTGAACACAAAGCACATATAAACAGACGCGCAAAAAGACATAACAAACACAAGACAGAAAAAAAAAGATCCACAAAAGAAGTACCGCCTTGGAGCGGTCAGTAAAATATTTTACTGAAGGGCTTAAACCGGTTTAACGGCGCCAACCCCACCCTTAATTCAGATGTGGATCAAGATACATAGATATTTGGTTTGCATGAAAGAACCCTAACTTATATAAGTCTAGCGTAAGACTCGCTGGAAGCCTGCAAGAAATATTTTGATTACAGCACTGAAATCAACGTTAATTGGGTTTCCAGCTAAAGCAGAACTGAGCCGATTTAAGGGGTTTGTTTGTAGAGGTGATGCGCTTACTCTAAGCAGTAGTAAACATCTCTATGTATGAAATGACATCAGTTTTCCTAGGTATATGGCGGGTAGATTTAATGGAATAAGACCGTGAATTAGCTCATTTTCACCCTAATAGACTCGACCAAAGATACGTTTTAGCATAACAATTGATGAAATATTTATTATTCCGATTGGGAATGCAACCATCGGAATTCAATTTGTGTTTACGTTTCTTTTGATGTTCAGTATACTACAGTTGTATATAATGATAATGGTCAGATTATTAGATTGCAATTATTTTTAGTGTTATTATTGTTGTTATTATTATTTCCTTTGCTGTTTGATTGATTTCGCGCAGTAGTTTACGATACACTTATGCAATAAGAGGTGATTTGGTAAGGCAGGTTCGACAGATTCGGTGATAAAGTTACGACAGTGTTATGCAAAAAGTAACCAATCCATCACAACAGTGTGAGCTGAATTCGAGAAAAAGGACCATTATTATAATGGTCCATTTTCTCAAATTCAGCTCACACTGTTGTGATGGATAAATATTTCTTAAAACAAAGAACAGTTTTAGCCGTTCTTGGACAAATATACATGGACAACCACATGATCTAGTATTAAAGTAAAACATCGAAAATTCGAACTCCGATTGCTCGAAATACTCGTTTATTTAAATTAAATTTCGAACACAATTAAATGGATTCAGAGAATATAAAAGGACTATTTATAAACTATTTAATAACATAATTGAGCTATGGCATGAGATTTCCAACCATGTGGTATTTTGACATGTGTAGACTCGGACGAGTCTGTGCAGCCTCCTTTTAAGCTTAGAAGCTCCAAATGATGTCCAGTCAGTAGCTTAACACTCGTAGAATATGTAAGCGACTAGCAAAAGCTCTGATCAGCCTGCGCGTATGCGCAGGCTGGTCTGAGCCTTTGCTGGTCGCACATACCACATTGTTGGAATTGTTATGCGGCGGCTCATTTAATAACATATGTTTTGTGTGCGTAAAGGAAAAGTTTCTTTTACACACGCAAAACATATGTTTGATAGTGAAAACCCCCTGATACTACTCATTTTTCGAGCTTATTTACTGTCAATAACTACCTCCATATAATTCGAACTACTGATAGTTCGAAATAAAACCTCTAGTTCCGAGGACTTCGAATTTACGAGATTCGACTCTACTATTATAACGGCAATGTATTACATATGTATTACAAATTCTCCCACTATTAATTTTACTACTACAATGACTGCAAGTACTATTCCCCCTACTACTACCACTACTACCCTTCCCCCATCTCCACCAATAAAATAAAATAAGTAAATCGATAAAGTATGGTAGAGGTCTATCACAAATGTTATCGTCTTCTATGGCCGTGATTGTTTTGTTGTTGTTTTTGTTGTTGTTTTTGTGTTTTTTGTGTTTTTTGTGTTTTTTATTTTTTTGCTTTTTTAACCATTTTCATTCTGATGGAATATCCAGTACGTATATTGATACGATAAGTATGGCATTTAAGATGTTGTGGGTCAAACGGATTACTATAAAATGATGTATTTCTGTCGCTTAAGATTTGATTATCTTAGCAAACAGTGCAGACGCTGATGAACATAAAGTTTGATAGCGGATGTAGGTTATTCAAAAGCCATGTCATCTATTCCAACCGAATAGCTGCGTGTACATTTGCGAAAAGTACTATTACTATACAGTCTGTTAATAACATACATCTCATTGGTCCAGAGAGCAATCCTGTGCACAGACAATACTGTGCCGTTTTTTTCCGGAAGTGACGTTTCAATCAAGTTATCGTTCAAATTTGATTGAAGATCCATAGCCTGATGACTGGAGCATGTGAATTAAACATATATGTATTGTTTTAAGGGGGAATCCATTTGCTCATTTCCATTGTGTTTGTTATATGTACTGTACATATATCAAACATAATGAAAGTGACATGAAAGTGATGAACAAATACATCCCCCTTCAAGCAACAATCCCAAAAAATGTTTTCTGTCTTGTTTGTTTGTTTTGTTTGTTTTGTTGCTTTGCGTCCCAAGTCAACAGCTATGGTCATGGCGGGACGGTCAGTTCACTAAACACACTTTTTCCTGGGCAAGCTTGAACAAGCAGTTAACAAGTACTTCGTGCATATACTTTCGCTTGTAACTGACAACAGCCCTTCTTGAATGATTCAGCTGAAGGGAGGAGAATGACCGTATAGATTATTTCATGATCAACCTCCACGAAAGTATCGGACCGGGCCGGGATCGAACTCGAGACCCCTGGATCTGCAGTCTGACACGCATCTGTTGCCAGACACGTTACCGACGACTGCGTTTCTGTCTTGTCCAATAATTGTATATTACATTGTATCTCATGAACTGGTCCATCGATTGTTTAGGGCATGTCAGGCTGGCCAGTCTTCTAATCTTCCTGGGGAGAAAAACCAATCGGATGCATCTCAAGCACTTCAAATCATAAGACAAATCGAACTGATCATAAAATCATCTCAGTTATTCGTCAAAACGATAACCCATTTGCAAGTTCTCAATTATTTTTGAGTTATGTTTCAATCCGCACTTGAACATGCCATTAATTAATGACCATAAGAAAACGGGTGGCGGTCAGTTCCCATAAAGAACGACTGCTGAAACGATTTTTGACATTTGTGCGCAGTGATCCATTGAGCATATCTATAGACGAACAGTGAGCAAGAAAACGGTGCATCAGATACATGAGCCGGGGTCCAGCGAAAAGTACTAGTTGGCATGTGCGCCCATCGAAGACTCAGATCAGCCTGTGCGGATGCGCAGGCTGATCAGAGTCTTCGATGAGCACTCTATGGGTAGCCAAGGGTCCAACGTTTCCCCGGGCGGAAAACTAAGACTCTGATCAGATTGTGTGGATGCACAGGTTTATTTGAATCCTCGCTGTGCGCACATACTATTTCTTCTACCATAAGCTGGGTACCAGCTCAGTCCTGAAGTTACCAGAATGCATGAGTCCGGCGCACCACATTTGAACAGGAGTAGACAGAGCATTACAAAAAACACAAAGCGCAAGACCAATAACATATTTTGAGTATGCCCTAGGGTACATTCGGCTGGACCCCGTCTGAGATGAAGAGATGTCTCGGGACAGCTGGTTGGTTGGGTCAACGAGCGGTCAGCATCAGGCACGGCGGTCACTTTCTTAATATTCATAATTCATAAAGAATATGCGTGTCACAAAAATAAATGTTTAAATCTAATTCTTTTATGTTTTATCGCCCTAGCTTTTTGACCCAGCTGGAAACAAAAGCGGACGAGGGTGGTGGGACGAGTGAAAAACTCCCAGTTTTTTTAACTTGTCATTACTCAAACAATTATCAGGCATAGTATGTTGCATTATTAATATTTTATGCCAAATTCAAGGTACCAAATTATATATGCATTCTCCATTTACATGTATAAAACGGTTTAACAACGAAGCAAATGGCGATTTAAAAAAAAGGAAGTTTAAGAATTAAAAATGGTTGCTAAAATAAAAATTGAGGTAGTGGCTCGACCAAATTCTCCATTTAATGCGCATTTTCTAATAATTTGAAGATGCTTAAATCACTTATTTCTTGCTTTGAAGACAAGTGTTTTTATTGCTGCCCATCGAAAGTGTCAAAATGTGACCGATGTTCGTTGCGTTTTCAAAATTTGTTCAAACATTTTTTGTTTGATATATTTTGATGCATTTTTGAACCCTCGATAACTTGACATTTATGATATGACCACTTCCGTTTGAACAAATGTGGAAACAATGATCTTGAAAACAAGCACTTTTTATTTGTTTTTATTATTTTTTTTGAAAGAATAACTAATGTGTCACTATTTGGGAATTTGTAGACTGGCATCAGTCCACTAAATATATATAATTACATTTATAATTATACTTAACTATGAAAAAATCATCTTCTAAAAATTCTATCCACTCTGATAGTCAAGTCCAAGCCGAGAACTTCTCATTCCAAGTAAAGTTTATAAATTGCTATCTTAGAGAGATTATCAGTTTTACTAAAAAATGTCATTAGAGACTGGGGCCAGTCTAGGGAATTTGGTGCATTTCTTATTGTATAGGCGAGCAACGAGTGCTCAGACGAGCATGCGCATGTGCGCAGTCTCGTCTGAGCCTTCGCTTATCGCATACATAAAGTATGGAAATACATGTGAATATAGGCTTAGGTCAAAAATTAGGCTTCTATCCACACTACGAAGCATGCATATGCATGTTTAAAAATAGTGGCATTAAATATGCGATAAGTACCAATGCAAAGGCATTTTTGCATAAGATTATATACTTTTGGACCAATGGAATTTCCTATAAAGTTAAGTCCGGATGGTCCATTGTATATATTGAGGGGTCACATGTTATAATTTCCAAGATAATAGTGTATTTCTTTCTCTGAAGATCAATTTTGTCTTAGCAAATAGCGCAGACTTATGCGGTATATCATCTGGGTCTTCACTATTTGCAAAAGTACACGTATTTGGGTTTCTGGTCTCTTTATTTATATTATTTATTAATAAAGGGTTCAAATACTTTATCCATTTTATCCGAAATAATCAAATAAAAATTGATATCAAATTCAAATTCGATACAATACAATACAAACACAATTTTATTGGCAACTTAGCATTCTTACTTGCTTATGGACAACGGATAGACTGGTATCAGACAAGTAAATAGAAAAATAGTAAAATATTTGCATATACATATACCTGCATGCACTACCTCTGTAAAACATTTCACTGGCTGCCTTATTCCTGTATATTGGGCAATGGGGAAGTAAAAAAGTATGATATATTTATCTCTGTAGTAGTTATAGAACTTTCAGCTTAAATAGAAGTCTTAGTTTAGTTTAAACAATATTTTATTCAAATATTCTACATTCATGCAATATATACATTGTCAATAGAAGTCTTAAATACAGGGCCTTGCGACAGGCGGGGCTACCTTAAGTAAATAAAATCTAACATGGGAGATACACTCCATTGGTGGGTCAAATAAAAGGTAATTGATTAATGCATTGATGGTACATGTATCTAAGTTTATGTCCTCAGTAACACAATGCACGTTCTTTAACTATTATGTCATAGAATATTGCAAAGAGCTACGTGCATATAAAGGCTATTTCGTAGCCCCAAACCCCTATAAATTCACCATATAAAAGTTGCTTCTGATTGATTTATCAGAACAATTACTCAGGTGGTGTAAAAGTCTGATATTTATTTGACATTTACTGTCATTACAGTAACAAAATTGGCCTCCAAAATAGGCTGCAAATTGCACTTAAGACTAATTTTGAGACTTTGGCAGAGCAAAATCAAGGTTTGACCAGGAGATAGCTATCAACAAGACACGCAACATATAAATTGAGGCCAAGGTGGACCAATTATGCATGTAGCTCAGTTATAACTTTATATTAATACCCCTTCAATCGTTCAGAACAAGTAAGTATTCTATTCTAGTATCGTTCAAAAACAAAGCAAATAGAACTAGAGATAGAGTTTCTCCCTGTCGGCCACCTCTAAACCGATAAACACATTTTATACTCTCTTTTCTTAACCCATTACCCAAGCCAGCAAACAGTTTCGTGTCACCATCGGTCCGCCAGCGAAACGCCATTCATGGTAGCGCAGCGGAATCGCCGTCCAGTGGAATGGGGGAGGTTAGCTTAAGTGGAGTGTACAATTTAATGTGTGATGGTTTGTTTACTGGACGGCGATTCCGCTACGCTCATGGCGATCTAGGATTTTCTCTAAATTTTGTCAAATCGCCGTGGAAGCGTAGACAGCCTCATGGTTTGGGGACTTGACGCTTCCAGTACGCTTCTACTACGCTCCCACTACGACATTGAAGATCTGACTACGCTTAGTCTACGCTGATGGCGATGTAGCTGCGACTTTGCTACGACCTTGGCGATGCAGCTACGCTTTCGTTGCGCTTTTGTATCCTTTTTATATAGAATCTGAAATTACGCCACGCTTCCGTTTCTGCTACGATTCGTGTCATTTTGACCAAAATTTCGAATCGTAGCGGGATCGCCGTCCAGTGGAATGGGGTTAACGATTGTAAAACATTTTAACGTCAGTGTCACTCGTGGTTGGCACGACAGTACATCATTGTAACAAGATATTTTGAGCTAAAACTGGTAAGGGTGGGAATGTTCAATGTCTTCGTTTGTTATTATATTAAAGTCAGTGCTACTATACCTGTCCTCATATGGCAAACCATGTATATACGAATGGCAGATACGTCACCTTTATTTTCATAAACTAACGTTTTGCTGACTTGCAACTTGCAAGGTTGTAAAACTTAATAAAATGACACAAAGCTGCCTTCTCTAATTGACCTATACAAAGTCATAAATGTGATAACGGCCGAGATTACATACGAAAGGTTGGTGACTCTTTCGGGTCACTTGTAACTTATGTTTGGTCTATTAAGTTTCCTTTTGAATTATCAAATCTTATTTACATTCTTGGGCTTTAACGAATATGACTAAGGGCTTTATTATACAAGATCTGTTTGCGTGTTTGTCATCTTTTTGTGGTTAAATTTCGGATAATTACGAAACTATGGATCATATTTGGGCCTCGTCGCGAGAAAACCTGTCTTCGGGATTTCCGACAAAGCAAGTTTCAAACCGGTCTCCTCAGCTACAGAGACTACCTAGACAATTGAAATTTCGCTCGTAGCAAGTCTAGATATAATACTTTTCGATAAGCGAATAACAGAGGCGCTGATCAGTCTGCGCGGATGCGCAGGCTGGTCTGCGACTTTGTTGTTCGCAAAGCCCCGAAGACAGGTTTTCTCGCGTCGAGGCCCATTTCAAGGGCTACCTTCAATGACCGTTCAAGTATATCTTCAGAAAACTCAAAACAAACTGCTATCAGAAAAAAATATCGCGAATGTGACGAGGAGGGACAATCAGATCAGATCAATCGCATTGAAACGGTGTAACGCTGGTGGGCCGATGATGGCCCGACACTGTATGCCGACTGGGTTTCCACGCTCGTGACCACTCTAGCCTAATTATACCTTATTGCCATGGATGAAAGGGCTAACATTTTTAAGAATCCTTAAAAAGTTTGGGGTTGAAATCATGAAACAAATTATGTGCTTATATCATGACTTATTTAGGATAAAGGGGATAACTGTTCTCAAAGCAAGTAAGTATGGCCAGGAAATGCCACAATCACTGACCAATCGTAGGCACCACGAGGAAGAGACATAGATCACTGAAGGCCACACGACAGAGGGAAGCAATCAGTAACATTATTGCAAAACTAGAACTACACTAAAACGCAAAAGAAACCCACAAACAATGGGGGCCAGAACAAACAATGAATAAAGAACAGCAGAATCATCGCAATAGAATGGACAGCAATGAATCAGCGCATGGACACATTCAAATAAAATAAATATACTGTTGTGAAACAAAGTAAGGGGGTATGAACTCACATACAGTCAGAGCGTAAAAAAATCACCTCATGTAGCCACGGTTGGCTCAGAAAACTCAAATTACAGAATATTGAAACTATTAATGAAAATATGGTGACAAGCCCCAAATCCGACTTTCAGGAACAATTTTAAAACCTGTCACCCATGTGGTGTTAACTAAAAAATTGTTTTAAACAGCACCTTTTTATTCATCAAAAATCTTTATCCAAATCTATTGTTTAACCCTAGAATAATTTATTCAAAATTAAATCCTATACACACAACTATAATTTTGGCCCTCAGTATATTTTACTCAGAATTAATTCTTTAAACAAAACTAATCTTTTTACCCTAACACCTTTTATTCAGCATCAAATCTATATACAAATCTAGTGTTTAATCCTAGCGCCTTAGTATCAGAATTAATTTATTCAGAGCTGGTTGCTTTACTTTAATTGTCTTCCTAGTGTCTTGTGACTGTTAGTGTTATATGGTTCTTCTTCACGATTCCGTGGGCTGGTCTGTGGTGTGTGACTGTTAAATTTCCGGACCATTCTCACTCTTGCTTTTTTTAATTTTTATACATTATCTTCTTTTCACCCTAGTATTTTTTGTTCAGCATAAGCTCTTTAAACAAATCTTTTGTTTAACCCTAGCATCTTTTATTCAACATCAAATCTTTATACAATACATTTGTTTTACCCTAGCATCTTTTATTCAGCATCAAATATTTTAACCCTAGCATCTTTTATTTAGCATCAAATCTTTACACAAAACTTTTGTTTAACCCTAGCATCTTTTAGCCTTATACAAAGCTATTGTTTACCCTTGCCTCTTTTATTCCGCATCAAATTAATACAACATTATTGGTTAATCATAGCATCTTTAATTCAGCATCAAATCTTTATACAAAACTTTTGTTTTTACCCTAGCAAGTTTTATTCAACCTCAACTCTTTATACAAAACTATGTGACACGATTTCATCAAATATGTATTGATAATGATATATGTGGTATAGGAAAGGAGGACAATAAAAAATTAAGAATTAAAAAAAACGTGAACAAATATATATGCAAAACTATTGTTTTTACCATAGCATCTTTTAATCATCATCAAATCCTTATACAAAACTATTGTTTAACCCCAGTACCTTTTATTCAGAAATAAATTCTTCACACAAAACTAGTATCTTTTATCTAGAATGAAATCTTTACACAAAACTATTGATTTTACCCCAGCAATTAAAAATTAATTTCTCTTTTAGAAACTATTTTTTTTACCTTAGCATCTTTTATTCTAAATTAACTTGTCTGTTAGAAACTATCGTTTTAACCCTTGCATCTCTTGTTTGTTGTAACCTAAATTCTTTATACAAAACTACTGTTTAAAAGTATTTATACAAAATTATTGTTTTATCCCTGCATCTTTTATTACATGTATAAATTGTATAAATTAAATTTTCTAAACAACACTAGTGTTTTAGCCCTAGCACCCTTCAATCAGAATTCAATTCTTTATATTACTATTGTATAACATCCTAGCCTCTTTTTCAGCATTAACTTTTTTTAACAAAGGTCTTGTTCATTTCGAGATAAGGCTCGCAGATACCTGTTTGTACTCCTGCACAAGCGAGGGTCGTTGCAGGATGGATTGGCAGATCAGTACATGTATAATCTTTCCACCTGTATTTTGAATATATTCATGACCGGTCATTTTCGATGAACTTGAAAACAAAAATCGGCCTGTTGATCAACACGCAGACGATGCTAATCAACAAAAGAAGCATTTTCCTATCTTCAACATGTTCAAAAGCCTGTTGGAAGCCTGCTGAAATGAATAAACAATCATATCTGCTACAGTCATTGACCCGGTCAGCTGCTAGGGGTCACGGCCTGAGAGAAGGTCTCACAGTGGCCGCAAACTGGGGTCAGGTTACGGCGGTCAGTTATGACCGCTAGATATAAGCGGTATTGCACCCCGCCTGCACTTATTACCAGGAAAGATGAACCGACTAATGCGAAGCTCTGCAACAAGCAAATGTACCTTTTTGGCTTGAGGGACAAACGAAGACAAGACCAGCCCGCGCATATGCGCGGACTGGTCATGGCAATCGCTTGTAACTTGGATGCTTAATTCGATTGATTAACTATTTTTGTATGTATGAACAACTGCAGGTCATTAGTATAACTGACTGCACATCTTTCAGTAGGCCTAAGAGCATCCAGCATAACCTTTTTCCATTGTTAACTTTCTCCTCGCTATTGGAGAATTTGTCGCCTGATGGTAATCTTTGGAAACAGTGTGGACCCTGATTTGGCTCGGCTAAATGTCAAGCCTAGTTAGAGTCCAAACGGTTGAACGGCTAAAATCGCAGACGACAAACAGCATGCAAAATTACCCAGCATGCAAATAGTTAAATTCTCCAGAGGGATCATGTGCGACATGTTTGGAAAAGTAATGTCAATAGTAGCATCAAGAAAACTCCCATTCTACATGTTCTACAATGAGTAATCGTGATCATCGTAAAAGTAACTCTTGTCCATTCAAACAAATACGAATCAAAGCACTGAGAGTATTGATGAGGATGGCTGCTTTTTAAAGATTTTATAAGAAACGATATAATAGTCAACAACTTAGCGGATCCTACATTTTGTTGATGTGATAGGTAGATTGAAATAATCAATATGAAAAAAGCGTTTTTGCTGTATTTTGGCTCTGTCTGTTCTTTAGTTACTGATCACATAGTGTGTTTAGTACACTTACTTGCGTTATAGGTAAACTTTATTAAACTGGCACTCATTAATCTTCGACATCATTCGGTTACGTTCGGGTTGTACAAGGCTATTTTATTGATTAATATATGGAACAAGTATGCATAAGCAAGTGAAATTTACACTTATGAGCCAGTGGTGTAGTGGTAAAGTGGTTAGCTCATATTCTGGACTGCGAGGTTTCGATTCCCAGTGTGGATGTAATAAAGTGTATAAGCACCATTTGATATTTTGATATTCGATAACCTGCTATATGCATGTTTTTTGTTCAATGAAATTTTATATAATGCAATAAAATGACAATGCAGTTCACTATGTTTTACTGACAGTACGGTTGTTCAGATACTAGCTGTTTATGTACTGCTACCGTCGTCTGAATCAGTCTGTACTCATTGCATATGCGCAAATGTCTATTACGCCTAACAAGGCCATGTGCGGATCTTGAGGGGGGGGGGGGGGGCGATCGGGGGTCTGTACCCACTGCAAAATCAAGTTATATGCATTTTCCCCCTGGAAAGGGTTGGACCCCCCCCCCCCCTGGAAAATGTTGGACCCCCTCTGGATCCTTGGAAAAGTAAAGTTGTCTCTCTAATAAAACAATTGGACCCCCTCTGTAAACTGTAAAATAAGTTTAGAACTAAAATAAAAACGTTGTCCAGGCTGTTTTCTGGCCATCAGGCCTGGACCCCCCCCCCCTGACAAAAAATCCGGTATCTGCACATAATGGCAACTAGATCTACGTCTAACCTGCATGTGTAATTAGTATCAAAATCTCGTGCACCGAGTCATATTTGGATATGCATGTGCATGTGCGTATATTTCACGATCAAATAACTAGCAAAGTAATATTAACCAAAAGAAGAAAGCCATTTTAACTTAAGAAATAAATAAAAAGGCATGTTGTGAGCTTCGAACTCACCATTTCAACCTTAGCAGCTATACGCTCTGTTCACACAGAGTGATGAAAAGTTGATAACATGAGAAAATGTATCATTCTGAAACCAATACTTTTTGTTATGTTCGGAAATCTAAATTTAGAATAACGGATTCATACGAGTTCATACGGCATATGCATGAGTGCCAGTTTAATTTTGTTAACCTATACTTTCAAGCACTAAGGTGTAAATATATATGCCTAAATAAATATCCCTTTTGAGGTCATTGGAATTTTCCATAATGCTACGCACAGTTGCGTCAGAATGCTCCGTTGTATACATTGAGGTTCCACGGGTTATAATTTCAAAAACTGATTATTGTACTTCTTTCTCTGAATATTGTTTTTGTCTTTTAAACACTGCAGACCCAGATGAAATGCCGTATTGTGAGGCAGAGCCACAGAACACTAACAGACACAAGACATCAGAAAGACAAAGAGTAAAGCAGCCATCTCTCCCTCTCTCTCTCTCTCTCTCTCTCTCTCTCTCTCTCTCTCTCTCTCTCTCTATCAAGATGATTGCAAAACTAGAGAGGACGCTAAGTACTGCATAACAAAACAAGGACCAAACACAGAACCCCTACACACAATGGGAGCAACACTAAACAATGCATCAACAACAACAGATCCGCCGCCTTGGAACAGACAGTTGCCTAAGGTCTGTTTTAATCAGCCTGTCCTAGTGTAAGGCTGAATTCAGCTGGTAATGGCATCCTTTAAAGTCCATCTTCACACTAAATTAATAGCTGGTTAACCATCAATTTGTTATATACAAAAATATTGCATGCCAAAAGTACGCTTTGTCGATGTGATTTTTAAGAAATTAAAAGTATCCGTTGCTTTTGATAGAAGTTGTAAAACTTGCATCGTTCATGTTTGTAACAATGTTCCATCTTATACTTGCCATTCCTTTTGAATTATATTAGAAAATTTACCTGCATGAGCATTTGATATGCTTAATGTCTGATATACCAAGGTATTGCAAGTGAAAGCAGTATATTAAAGTTTGTTTACCATGTAAATATTACATTTTCGATATATTGCAGAATCCATTGATACACTGTCATTGATTCACACATTATAAGTAAAGACGTCACCAGCATAAAGAGGAACAGATAAGTTTCATACAATTTAAAACATAGAAATCTGCCGAAAATCATGCAAACTTGGGCAGATGAAATAGTCCAACGACGCCCAGATATGAATACTAAAGTTGCCACATATACAGTGACCCAATAGCTTAATAATCTTTATTTAATACATTTTATTACGTAAGGATCTCCTAAGCAAGCTGAACAACATTTGTGTTGTAACAACAGCAGACCATACGGCGAAGATGCATGCGGTAATTATTATATGTTATATCTCATTTATTTGACCATGATCTTTCTTCATTTCTTTTATTAGATTTGTATTTTATTTTAATTTTATTAGTTTCCCTCAAATTATCTACAGTAAATCCACGCAGAGAGAGAGGACTCACTGAACACCAACATTGGTAAGAACGGGAAGATTCAACACTGGTAGACTGGCTCCAGTCCTTAAAACAATTTTTCATCAATGTGTCATATCATATACTTGTAGCCAGTCTTACTCTGGTGGCTCTGTTTTTAACAGAGCCATCAGAGTAAGACTGGCTACAAGTATACAATGTGACACTTTGATGAAAAATGTTTTAAGGACTGGAGCCAGTCTACAACACTGGCAACATATTGATCTTTGTCAGCTATTTTCACTTTTGAAAAAACTGATAAAAACTAACCAGATGACCGCACCATAAATTAACAGAAATCATCCCGAATCTGAAACGATAGGGTCAGCTATTTGTGTCCAAAAGACCGCGATAATTATTGTATATACCAATGCAAAGCATTTCCAAATGTTACGTGGTCAAAAGGTTATAATCTAATGTTATACACATTGTTAACAACATGTGGCGAAGTGCAATTCTGTAAATGATATGGTACTTTGTCAAATTACTTTCAAAGCAAAAAACGATGAATTATTTTCGTTCGAATTATTTTTTTTTTTTTTTTTTTCATTTTATCCTTTTATCCTAATCGGACATGGTATTTTTCCTATCTTTGTCAGAAGTAACCTTTCAACTCCTCATTTTTGTATAGTTTTGGAACACCGTTTTATACAGAATATAAGGGGGTGTTAGTCAAAATAAAATTCAAACAACAAAGAGAAGAAAAATCCTTTTATGATGCACGTGGGTGTTGTGTAAGAATGGTAAAGGTTATGAGCCTGTTCAGAAAACTGTGCTACTCTTTATCTATACAATAAGGAACACGTTCATGGCATTAATTAGCTACCATCCTATAAAAAAGCCTTGTGGAAACAATGAAAAGTCCAAAATCAATAAAAAAAAAACAAGTCTAGTATAACATGTACGTATAAAGGGTTTTATATTTTAGATTCATGTTTCCATTTAAACTTCATATTCAAGCAGCTAGTGAGCTAAACCCCTATTTTGTCAGGATCTATTCTAAAACAGCTACAAGTACTAATGAATTATTCCTTCTGATTTGATACAATTAACTTGGGATGATCCATTGTATACATTGAAGCTTTATCGGTTATAATCTCGAAATAGTATTATATGTCTTTCTCTGATGGCTTTTGTCTTAATAAACAGTGAAGACCCGGATGAAATGCCACAATATGCGGCGCAGGTATACAAAGGGTTAAGTGATCTCTAAACGAGGACAATCAGTACCAACAGGGCATGTACATGTACATGAAATACACAAAATGCATAAATACAAAGACCATGCAATAAGTGGCCATGAAATGCAGATATTTTATGTGAGCACTCAGCAAAATCAACACTCATTGAGCTCCCTAAATTTAACAGCGGAACAATTTGCAAATATTGCTGTTTCAATAAAACAATACAAGATTTAATACCATGTGAATTGTTCATCATCAAACGATTCCCATGAAACGTTTGTCCATGAGATTGAAGGTTGCCATAAGTTAGATATTTGCTATCATTATAATTGACTTTATAATGATTAGATCCACTTAAAATGTGTTCATAATAACTTCTACAATGCTAGATAGCTTTGCAAGATTCCTGGTATTAACTGAGAAAACGCTTTTTGAATTTAATAATGTTTGGGCTTTTTTAAGAATATGGACAAAAAGCTCTTTCTGTCAGATATAAAGTGATCATCTACAAAAAGATGATGAAATGCGTCACCAAAGTCATTTTTATTACATTATATGCATTCTCTGTCTACTTAGGGTGTGTTATTCCAGCGACCGGTTTCAACAGGAAGTCGATTATTACTAGTACTTTACCTGAAATTGAGGAATGAAGAACAGTGTTCACCATTTAATTTGAATAAGAAATTTAAAAAAAAAAAAACTTGCTTAAAAAATATATATTCTTATCATTTTCGATAGAAAAATCAGTTTGCCAAATATTGTGAAATTTTAAATAATTGAGATTTCAGACTGAGAGCACATTACATTGAGCCCCCTTAGTAGACAGAGAATGCACCAAATGTAATAAAATGAATTTGGTGACGAATTTAATTATCTTTTTGTATGTGATCTCTTTATATCTGACAGAAAAAGCTTTTTTGTCCATATTCTTAAAACAAGCCCCCATAGATTTCATGCAGAATTCTATATTAAAAGTTCAGCAGTGACCATTTTTATCATTTTGTTGATGCCATTTTACTAGTATGAAGTGATTCAGTATTAAAATGCTAAAACGAGAAGAAGAAAAAAAAACTGATAATAGGTGACCACACAGGAATCGACCTGGGTCCTCTGGTTCCCTAGTCCGATACACTAACCACTAGGCCACGATATCAGGCGTATACAGTCGTAATAACGATACATATAGAAGAGACAATCCGAGTTTCGGCTACTTTCGTATTTGTAACCAGAGTTAAAGCTTAGAAATTGTGTACATCACTTGATTTCAGCTGATCTACATATATCAGTCTTTGGTACTGAGACGATCAGTTCTGATAAAATATCAATAGATATTTCGGACACATTTGATTACTTTTAATTGTCAAGAAATCTTCGGAACATCGATCTTACAAATTTATTAAGAAAATCTGAAAACTGTATTGATCTGAATTCGTAAATGATAGAAAGACAGGAGGAGGACACTTTTACTGGGTACAGCCCAAGCATGGTGCGCATGTGGATTTTCCGCATATGTCTTTAATACTGCTGGTCTGGCACAACCATGCACCAACTATCAGCCGGGCATCTGACCAATCTGTCCTAATTACCGCACAAAATGCATTAATAAACCTTTATCATATCTGAAATTCAACCCATTTCTTAAAATGGAATTGAATTTTGTTTCATAGTGGTCAGTTTAGGTGTCAATTTTCGCACGAATCCTTCTTTTATCCTTAACTTATAGCCACTTGCACTCCGGGGTGTAATATTCACGCCATAGTAATTGATCAATTTTATTTCTCCATATTGGGTGTTAAAACCTTTTGAGCCGGGACACCTTACAAACAATCTTACACATCAGTTAATACTCCGGCTACTTGCCTAGAAACGTTGCCCGGTCATGGTCTTCGTGATTCATTGTGATCGTATTAGATGAGGCATTAGCTGTTGCTTGATGGTGCCACATCACTGGTTTACAATGAAACGTCTCGATATGGTGATCGCATCAGCCTTGGACACACTTTCAAGTGAAACCAAACCGATCACACCAACAACAATACTGTTCATGAAATGTTTGTCAACTATTTGCATACTGTGTATTTTTTTCATGTTTTCTGTCTTCGTTTTTTTTTTTTTTTTTTTTTTTTTTTTTTTTGGGGGGGGGGGGGGAGCAGAGTGTTGCTTTTTTATTAATTTTATTTTCAAAAACATATTTCAGGTTTACCATCAGAGTGTCAACGGTTTTGGATCCAGATTGAGTCCAATCTGTGTCCAAACTGTTTGCAAAAGTTCTACACACATACAAACGTGGTTACCAGCATGCAACGAGTAAATGACGTAAACAAACATGTAATAAGAACCACTAGACTGGCTCCAGTCCTAAAACAATTTTTCATCAATTTGATTTATCATATACTTGTAGCCTCTCTTACTCTGATGGCTCTGTTTCAAGCTTAAAACAGAGCCATCAGAGTTAGACTGGCTACAAGTATATGATATGACACATTGATGAAAAATTGTTTTAAGGACTGGAGCCAGCCTTAAGAACCACCATCACATGGATCGGCCTTTTCGAATTTATAACTTGGCTGATTATAAAACAATATACTTGCTGTTTAAGGTTATAAGGGACTATTTTGTCCGTCCTTGTCCTCCAAGAGCTCTGTCATAATGGCGATCATGACGCTATTGATTGTGAAATAGGATCATAAGGCTAAGACGGAGGAGCCGGGACACAGCCTATGGAACCACGCAATCCATGTGCACGTACGTGTAGCACCAACCATTGGCTTGGCCTTGCTTCTACAGACTGGCCATGGAACAGATGCTAGTAAATATCGACATATTAAAACAGGGTTTGCCAGAGGAGCATATGCATTCGCACAAGTTGGTCTGTATTATGGATTATTGCGCTTTTTGAGGATGGCGTGTCATCTGGAAACTCGTGCTGACCACAACCTTGAAGTCTTAAATGGCTTGATCAATAGTTCACAGGGGAAAGCCAAAGCCTTCAAAGAGAAGCCTCTTGTAATGATCAATATAGTTATACTGTTTATGAAACTGCATACGTGATTTTATTATGCTTTAAACCAGGACAGATGCCCTAACAGCGAATGCAAAGCAAAACTGCAAAAATGGTAGACTGGCTCCAGTCCTTTAAACAATTTTTCATCAATGTGTAATTATCATATACCTGTAGCTAGTCTTACTCTGATGGCTCTGTTTTAAAACAGGGCCATCAGAGTAAGACTAGCTACAAGTATATGATATGGCACATCGATGAAAAAATGTTTTGAGGACTGGAGCCAGTCTACAAAAATGGCAGTACAATTTGTTTGTGTGTCTCTGGAGAGGGTAGATGGTAACATCCCTCGAATTATTTCATATTGGACAAGTACTGAGTAAAAATTCAGATTGAAAACACCGTTTCTGCTTTTTTAATTTATAGGAAACAGGAAGATTTTCAGATGTACCCCACCTTTGACTTGATCAAGCAAATCATTTTTCATACAATTGTAACTTTGCATTACATATAGCATATAAAAAGGACATACTTTATCAGGTAGGGTGGGGGGACTGTCAAAATGCTAAAAAAACAAATTATCATAAAAGCTCATCAAGCCACTAATTTGGTATAGCCTGTTGCTTAATATTCATATACAGTATGCAGTTGTGATGGTCCTCAGTGATCAGGTCAGGCTGACTGAACTATAAACAGAACGTGGCGAGCTCAACAATGCGAGCGCTCTCGGGCGCTCGTTGTACTGGTACCAGGCTTTACACATTACGAATAAAGATAGGTACCAGAACAACGAACGCCCGCGAACGCTCGCATTGTCGAACTCGCCTCAGGTACTGTTATGTGGCGGTGAAATTCATGATGACAGTAATTTCCAAGCTACGGATGTAAATTCATTTTTGTTAGCAAAAAAGATCAAGATTTGAAAAGCGTAATTGATTTTTTCAAAAATAGTGGAATAGGATGGAAATTAAACATGTTTTAGTCGTTGTTTTACTATTCCCTATAATTCCCTTGATAGGTAGACTGGCTCCAGTCCTTAAAACAATTTTTCATCATTATATCATATACTTGTAGCTAGTCTTACTCTGATGGCTCTGTTTTAAAACAGAGCCATCATAGTAAGACTAGCTACAAGTATATGATATGGCACATTGATGGCTTTTTTAAAACAGAGCCATCAGAGTAAGACTAGCTACAAGTATATGATATGGTACATTGACGAAAAAATGTTTTATCTACTAGATAGGATGTGGCTTGGTTCAATGGCTATCAATGAAACCTGAAATGTATATGTTCTATATCATATGTTCTATATCTTGTTTCCCTACCACAGCATGCCATCAAAACAAAGGGTTGTTGGGTTGTATTTGAATTCAAATTGTAATAGAACATTCTGTAAGCAAATAGTGGAGACCCTGATCAGACGCCGCGTTCTGCGGCGTCTGTTCTGGGTCTGCGTTGTTTGCACACATGTTCCACAAAAAGGACGCTTAACACAATTAGAAAACTATTTGATCAAACGCGAATTATTGAAAACCTGCGTTTTTATTCTTTTACAACTCAACTGAGGAGTTTGCCAACATGCCTACCGCATTTAAATCGTTCCTCACACACTGTGAATCGTCAGGGCATAAAAGTTTAAAACTAATTTAAAATGCAAACCACTCCTTCTGAATACCCACACACAATCGTTTTTCTCCATAACTGCCACACGTACCCGCATTCCCTAAGTGGTGTCGCGTGTCCCGAATTAACTGAGTGAATAATATGTTGTAAAATATTTTCGCTCTCCCTTCGTTTGCAGCCACCTCGAACATCACGAGCGCAAGTCAGCCTGCGCACTCGCAATTTGATAAACGCTTTTGCTATAAATAGCATTCCCTAAAGTTTAAAGCTTATGCTAAAATCTAAGGCTTGCGCGTTACACATTACATTTTCTTGACACAGACAATACTACTATTGCACGACCAGCTGACGGTCTGTGGAATGAAGCCTACATGTACGTTGTACGTCATGTGCGTTTAGAAATATGGACTGTACTTATGCATGTACAACTTTCTGTTTGGACTACAGGTCGGAGCTTTTCTTGATTATGCAAACAGCGAATGGTCTAACGAGACTCGTTTGAGCCTTCCCTGCAGTCTGATCTTGGTTTACGCTTCTTGCTCGATTCTCTCAGCGTATATATATTAGCTAATGTCATTATACATGCAACAGCACCGATGCAAATAAGGCCAATAAAAATACCTGTGTTTAGGGTAACCTGACCCTACCTTAATTTACTGATGAAACCTAAAAAATCAGGTTTTTCTGGAAAAAATATATAATTTTATGCCTTTCAAAATGCATAAAAGTATACTTTTTTACAGAAAAAAAAATAATTAAAGAAAGTTTGCCTTCCCTACTTAAAGTTTTCAGACCTGCTACCCGAAACACACTAAAACATATTATTTGGCCTACATTAGATTTGAAAACAAAATACCTCAAAGATTTGACCGCAAAAGGAATCACATTTCGCCCCTAGATTATAGAGCCTTCCAAGCGAAAATGTATGCTAGTGTCACCGTTCTGAGAAGTGGATATCAAGAAGCCAAACGCAATAAACATCAAACAAAAATTATATTAAACACAAATATATTGATCCTTTGAAAAGTTGTTAAACTTTACTTCTTAACGTAAATATTTACAGATTTTCTTTTTTGTCTAATTTGATTAGCCTCTATAAGTACATTTTTAATATCACACCGGATTAGTGGCAATCGAAAACGTTAATACTTCCGACGAACGTAGATGAAAAAAGTTAGAAACAGATTTTTCGAAAACACTGTTTCCAGCGATTTTTTTAAACGCGTTCGACGATTGTTAAGAACGTTTTCGATTGCCGCCTATCCGTTGTGAACATGTACTATATATAGAACAGCTCACCAAAGGGAAAATATAAACACTTCCGTACAAAAATGGCCTAAACCTTACACATTAAATTTACCCCCACCCCCCCCCCCCCCACCCCCGTTTCCAATGTGCACCTACTTATGAAGCATACGAATTATTGAATAAATCAGAAAGCGAATGTGTTTCTAAATAATTTTGCGAGGATTGCAGACTTTCCAGGAAACGTTTTCGTAATTAAACCCGTTTCCATTACACATGATGTGGCAATCAATTTTGGGGCAGTCGATATCAAAAGAATTGGATCGGGTTGTTAGTGCAAACATTGAATACCATTATAACTGCATGACATACTTTTTGCAACTTCTCTATTTGGGCACTTGAAGTACCCAACTCCCATGCACTGAGATTACAAAACGTAAACGAGCATACAAAAAGGCAAAAAGATCGATTTTTGAAAAATTTGCTGACAAACTCTCTTCTGATACACTTCCATCAGTAGACTGGTGGTTTATCTCACATCTTATATTCTTCCAGAAACAAATTCATCTATCAATCCACTTGAAGTAAACGATATTTTATACACTGATTAGTATGACAAAGCAAACATTCTTAATTATAACTACTTCCAAAGTCCAACAATATTTGATGACACTAATGCAATACGTCATGTTCTGCCTCAGCCTCTTTTAGATTCGCAGTTAAGTCAAATTATTCTTACGCCTTAAGAAGTTAGATCTACCTTTAGGAAAGGCTAGTGGACCAAATGGGTTAAGTAATAGAATACTCCGTGAATTTGCTGACGAGATTTCTGTCCCCTACTGTTGATTTTTAACCAGTTATTGCAAAGAAGTGTAGTTACCGCTTCATATAAAGAATCAAATATATGCCCCATACCTAAAAAAGTGTAACCCTTCTATCGTTAATAATTATCGACCTATTTCTCTCCTTAAGTGAGAGAACAAGCTCTTTGAAAGACTTATCTTTAAACATTTGATCAACCACTTTCAGGACAAGCACCTTCTCAGTGTTTATTCCTGTGAAACTCCTATATCAGTCAGTTTACATTGTTATACAACATATTTTACAAAGCAATTGATGCAGAGCTGTCTTCTGTGGTATCAGCTAAGCTTTTGATTGAGTCTGGCACGCAGGTCTAATTCACAAGTTCAAAGCGGCTGATGCTACAAGAGAGCTTCTTACCTGATTTAAGAGTTATCTCTCAAACAGATGTCAAAGTGTTGTGCTACCAAGAACAACACCAGACTGGGTCTATATACTAGCTGGTGTTCCCCAAGGATCTATTATGGGACCTATACTATTTCATTATACATTAATGATATTGTAAATGCAATAAGCTAATTTCGCCTTTTCGCCGACGATACTAGTATCTTCATTGTTGATGATAATCTCCTTGCAGCAGCCATTTGTTTGAATACAGACCTCTCCCGGTTAAACAAATGGGCTGCCACTTGGCTTGTAACTTTTAATCCTACAAAAAACGAATTCCTTCTTATCTTACGCAGAATCTTTAAACCTTATCACCCACTTCTGTATATGCAAAGCTAAATGAAGTTGATTTACTCAAGCACCTTGGTGTCAATTTTTCTAATGATTGTTCATGGCACCAACATATAATCTACATAAGAAAAAAGGCATGGTCAATGATCTTGATCAATGTTATGAGAAAAGCTCTTGAAACCATTTGTTTTACCTTTATTACACCCATTCTCGAATACGATAATGTTATATGGAACTGTTCACAATACGAAAAAGATGAACTGGAGAAAATACAAAATCAGGCAGTAGGAATAGACATAGGGGCAACCAAATAAATATCAGTTAATGCACTCTATAATGACACCCAATGTGAAACTCTACACCAAAGAAGGCAAAATCACCAGCTTACACTCTTTTATAAGATGTCTAATATTCTTACTCCACATTATCTCTCATCTCTTATTCCTCAGCCTGTCGGTTCTATCTCACGCTAAAAACCTATGGAACTCTAATGATCTTCAGACACTTGAAGCAAGAACGAGTTTGTTTTATCACTCATTCCTGCCAACTGCAATAAGAGTATGAAAACTTGTCTGAGAAAGTGAAATCCTGCGGGTCTATAAACTCTTTTGAGTATTAATTGAAAGAAGACCAAAACAGTCCCAATATACTACGAACCAACTGCAGTGCACTAAAAATTGATCGTTTTAACCAGAAACATAGCAGACCCACCGCTTTGTCGCTGTCGAAGGATCACTTCTTCATATGTTTTGGTTCAGAAATAAGAAAGTTACTTTTTCTGATAACACCCTATTATCTAATGTAATTTTCGACGTTTGGTTTGCAAAGAATTAGTAAAAATTACTTTCCTTTGGTAAGTGAGAAACACCATGATAGGTGGCGCTGTGGTAAAGCTAGCACTTTGGATGTGCCAATGTTGTCGTAACATTTCAATGAGTCGTTAGATGCGACCGACTACACATCAAACAATTTTAAATTCTTAAGTCGGTGCTTTCTTCAGCATATCAATATTGGTACATATGCACATGTATTTTGCAGTTATTGTAGAGGAAATAAAATCAGGATACTCTTTCACCTTTACTGGCAAACATGGTAATTGATATTTATTCATTCGAATCATTTTTCTTTAAGCTTTACAAGTATACGGAGCATGTTTGTCAAATGTGTTTGCTTTGAGATTTTTTTATTCAGTGAACGACATAATATTTATTGATCGTAAGGTGTTGGATTGGCATCCACCTCGTAGAGATACATTGCAATGCAGGTAATCCACAGCCTTTTCCCTCATGCACAGGAGTGGATGTTTTTGTTCTCGCATGGGGGGTGATTTGTGTACTCGTATCCACTTATGGCTAATAATCGTTCAAATATGTTTGATCAAATCAAATAATTCGTATCGTATGCTGTTTGTTCATGGATATGTGTATTCTTCTACCACGAGCTCTAAGTAATGACCCTCGATTCATGTAATGTATTTACCATTATAGTCACGTCTCAAAGCGTTTTGTGGAAGTATAGAATAGATGACTGCATGTTTTGTTGCTTATGGTAAGAAATAAAAAGTCGGGGTAAACGGTCACCATTTCTGGCTCAAACGATAGTCATCTCCTAGGATGAGCATAGGGGTCGAAGGCAAGGCAAGTGAATAAACCTGTATCTAGACTGGTTTCAGTGTTTAAAACAAATTTTCATCAATGTGTCATATCATATACTTGGAGCTAGTCTTACTCTGATGGCTCTGTTTTAAAACAGAGCCATCACAGTAAGACTAACTACAATTATATGATATGACACATTGACGAAAATTTGTTTTAAGGACTGGAGCCAGAGTGAGTCTAGCCTGTATCAAACATATTTTACTATACAATTTATATACACAGTTTAAAAATAAAGTAATCAGACTACGTATATGTACTTTCGTCATGGCGCCCATTTAAAACCTTGAACATATACTGGAACCTGCACCTGCTTGACCATTACGGTGTCCTCAAGTACCCTACGGAAATTAGTCCAGTTCTGTAGACGCTTTATTGCGTTGTACTCAGACTTTTACTGTTTTGCACCCGAATTAAAGGACTGTAAATATTTGCATACGAGTTTTAACTGTACAATTACGGAACTGGCAGGTTATGTGATAGGCAGTTGAACTTTAGAGCCCAAAGTTCAAGAAGTTATCTCAGATTCACTTTGTTTATTGGAGCCCTTAAACCCAGGTTAAACCTATCTTTATTGTGTAACAATTGATCAATTGCAGTCCATTTAAGGTCATTCCAACCGATATCAGTTTATTTTGTTGTGGAACCGGTCAAAATAAGGACACTACAATGCTATCAGCGTGTCGTAATCCGGCTAGACATGTTACGACATCTGTGGTTAACAAGTCGGTCTTTAATATCTTTAGATATGGAGGCTATTGGCAATGATTATGCGGTCACGTTGTGGCCAATTATCCAAAGATACCTGCTGTATGGTGGAAATAGGGGTAGCCTATGCGATTAATAATAAACTGTAGCCTATGCGATTAATTATAAACTATACCCTGGTTTGTCCGCCTGTATGTGGCGATAGTCCACGAGCTCTAGCGAGTGCATTATCTCCCTTACAGGTGTACTAACATGCTATAACTATTTTATATCAAGCACACCAATGCAGTGTGTGAGTGTGTTTGTGTTAAACGCAACACCAACAGCTTAGGTCTTAATTATGGAGACGGGCCACTCATCCGACAGACTGGAGGCCCCGGGGATCGGGGTCGTGACCCCTGGTACAAGGAGGGTGGTTTATCCACTGCAGCAAGCTAATACCAATGCAGACATTGCATACTATGGAATATTTTTGTGCTAAAGTTGGTAAAGGTGGAATAATGCACATTGAGGTTGACATTGTGCTGAAGAACATTAGGGTCAAGCTGAAAATGATCTCAGGTTCGCTTTTGCAATTTCGTAATTTGAAATTGCAGATTGACATTGGTGAGAGCTTTCAAGAAAACATATTCACTTATCGTTATAGAAATCACAGATTGATAACTTGAAATTTTAGATCTTGAAATAACCTATTTACAACTTGAAATTTCAGATTCAGACCTTGACGATAAAAACAGTGGTAAGAGTGCATTACTTTAGAACACACAACTCGAACAATCAGGATATAAAGTGGTCATAAATACCTGTATGTTTTGAGTTACTTTTACATGTTATGCCATAAATTTATGACTTCTATAATTTTCTTATGATACCCTGAGCAGTGTTGAATGAAAAGTACCCTATCTCTGACTTAAACTATGTACATTCATAAATCTTCCCGTCTTCCAAGGAGTTGGGCTCATTTGGGCCTGTAGCTTTTTCCTGGGCCTCAAACCCTGATTTTGTTGCGTGCGAACAACAAAGGCGCAGACCAGGCAGGCCCCTAGGTTATAAAACTATTTCCATGCTCAACTTAGCTGAGCACGAAATTTATCCTGTTCATAAATGTTAAAATGCCAACAATTGTTGGCATTTTAACAGTTATGAGCATGATAAATACAACACCGGAGAGACTTAAAGCAAGTAACTTCTTCTTTTGGCGGTATTTGTTTTTTATGAGAAGTTGAAATTTCGTGCTCAGTTGAGTTTAGCATGAAAGAAGTTTTATAACCTCGAGGCCAGACCTTTATTTTCGGCTATCTGAAAACTTGAATAACTAAACTTGCTTCAAGCATATTCTCAATAGTCTAGCTAATCGCTGTAGCTGAGCAGGCTGGTTTGAGTTTTACACGGTTGAAAAACACTATTATTGTTAAAATGAAAATGTATCATCAGAAACATATTATGCATTAAACATTTGATACCACAAATATGGTTATTAGTACAAAAATAGAAACGATAACAGTTTAACAAATACGATTAAACGTAGTTTCTTTTCGGATAAATTAATGGTGATATGAATGATATCAAACGTTTATTTGAATACAGTAAAACCTTTCTAAAGCCACCAAACTTGTTTTTCAAGACCGAGTATTGTTTATTGCAGGACAAAAGTATTGCAGAACCTTGGAGCATTCTGCAATACTTTCGACCTTCATTAAGCTACATATATCATTTGTCATTAAGATCTTTGTTTTGTCTATGTTTGAGTGGTCGCTTAAGGTTTTTTCTGTATTTGTGTTGTACATGTATGAAAATGCTCATGATTTTTGCTTTTAACCCATCCCTCGAATGATTAATCAATTCCATTAAACGCATACTAAAACACATAATAAAACACCATGAATGAGGTTAATACCTTTTGTACCTTCTGAAAGAAGGCTGAAAGAAGCTATTTGCGAGACTGTCTCTCCTATAGGGTCAACAGCGGACCGTCGTGGCTTGCTGTGCTTTACAGGCTCGGCTTATCAACAAATTGAACATGGACCGATTTGTAGCATCTGTACTATGTTAACATCAAGTCTTTAGCATTATTTTTGCGTGTTATTTTCTGTTTTATGTCAGAGTTCAGGAACAAACCTGACATTCACTGAAGCATTCAATGAAAGTACGAACGTCCAAACATCAAAGCCACTAAGGATTCGGCACGTGGCTTTGATTCAGTTTATGCCTTCTATTATATGCTCATATGATTGTGTAACAGGAAAATGTACATTTCTGTGAGTATGTATTGTACAACGGCCTTGGTCGACATTTGAGAGCTACTTTTGTTTTGATTTTCTTGGAATTTCAAGCAGTCCTTTACACAAGGAAATAAGTCCTTTGGAGCAGACCTATTATGGAACAATTCCTTCCATCATGTGTTGTGGGCAATTTTTTGGACTATGGTTTCTATATATTATTATTTATTCAAGGGGCGTCCCACCGGGATATACCAACTGTAATCGAACCGAAGCAAGACAGTCAGCTACTATAACCACAGTTGTTGTTTTTTATACCTGGGCACGTGCGTTTTGACGGAAAGAAAAAAATCACTTGCTTAATAGAAATTTTGCACTGCTCAGCTAACGTCCTGCATACACGTCCTGTGTATGCAGATTGTATCTGAACATTGTCATTGTTGTGAATGTGTTAAAATATGCTTTGTGACTGTTAATAGTTATTGTAACTTCGGTTATTTTGATTAATGTATATGTGTGACCCTTCAGTGGGTAGAAAAAATAGAGCATGTTTTTCTGGAGAGCAGGAACACAAACTTGCAAAAGGTGAGTGGACATGATAACAAAGACAATTGCATAGACAACCAAGAGTTTTAATGCATGGAAAGTGGTATGGTTATACAGTTTTTCCAGGGGAACAAGGAATCTGGCGTCGACCCCCACCCATTTTCCACCCTAAAGCAGCACAGCGGACGCTTCAACAAGATGAAGCAAACTATATGCACAAATTATGTTTAACTGAGCATTGGTGGCCCAGTTATGGCCGAAGGTCCAGTTTCTCAAGTTTATGACTCTATGATGGTCTATCATAATCGTCTCCTGCCACGAAAAGCATAGCTATTTAAACGTTATTTACTTTGTTGCCTTGTCCATTCCGCTGTGAGAGTAATTGAAATGGATTCTTGCATGTTGAAACAATTGAGGGTTATTCAATTAGCTTTCTAGACAAACCCAAAAGTTTTTTACTCTACATGCTTATCCAATGAAAGAAAGACATTGCTAAGCGAATTGACATTGCTTTAAGTTGATTTTAGTCATCTAGGTTTATTAAATTTCATGGAAACGTATGGACCATGCCAAGAACGGATATTTTTAAATTGAACACGCATACATTTTGATACGCATATTTGACAGAGTAGCTCAAACACAATTAACCCTTTGTATAGTGGAAATCCCCAAAATGGGTACTTTGGCGAACAGTGAAAACTTGAGATAAATACAATATTTAGGGACTGAAATGCATTATTTTGAATTCTTTACCTCTTCCATCTTTATTGTATTTATCTTTTATGGGAAAAGCCATCCATCAGAATAAAATGAGATTAAGCATACAGAAACTGGTCACCATTGGTCCGCCAGCGAAACGCCATTCTGAATGGCTTTCGCTGGCGGACCCGAGATTGCATGCTGACTGGGAATATGCTTTAGTTCTTTGAATATCGTAACCGTGGAATCAACACCGTTGTATTTTTTTATTTAATAAGATATAAATAATACACTAAAATATACGAAAAAGATGGTTCATATGACGTCGCGTCTGGGAGTGAAATAACGCCAGGCATTAAAATCGATAAACTACTCAGTTGTTTACAGATTTTCGGCAAACGTTACGAAATTACGATTTTAACGTCACGCATACGGCAAAACACTAACGTTTTCACGCCAAAAAATGATTTCAAAATAATTTGAATGTCATATGATAAATAGAATCTAACAAGCCTCGCATTTTATCTCTGTTCCTCAACTCGTTTAATAAATTCAATAAAACATAAGCACTCATGTAAGATCCTCCATGTTTCATATTCATCGTCAACCAATATTTTCAATATGAGAACTTACAAAAACACTATGCATTTTAAAGGTGAACAACAACAAGAAATGTAGAAAACGTGAAGAAATAAATTCTGCGCTATTTGCATAGTTTTCATATTTTGTACATTTCTTGCGACCATGATGACCGTGACAGCAAAATCAAGCTATCACATACTTAAAAAAAAACAGTTTATCTTTTAAAACATGTGTCAGCACATTCATGAAGATATTGAAAAAAAAATACATCTTGAATCCCACTGCACTTATTCAACGCCCCTTACATCACATAAATATATGGAAATTTATGGACACGATTAGGAGGGAAAATGATGCTTTCAGGCGAATCAAATCAATGCATCCCTGCTATAATTTTTAGCTGAAGTATGTACTACCATAACGTGCAAAAAGAGCCATTGGCATATGCGTTCAGATGGTACACGTGGAAATGAATACCACGTAGAACAGTGATAATAATTGAGCCGCGACATGCGATTTCCAACAAAGTGGTATTTTGACAAGTGTAGACTCAAACGAGCCTGTGCAGCCTCCTTTTAAGCTTAGAAACTCCAAATGATGTTTGGTCAGTAGCTTAACACTCCTAGAATATTCAAGCGACTAGCAAAGGCTCTGTTCAGATTGCGCGTATGCACAGGCTGATGTTAGGCTTTGCTGGTCGCACATACCACATTGTTGGACATCTCATGCCACGGCTCATATTTAAATTGTTTCAAGTATTCCGAAAAAACGATGAAAGATAAACGATTTTCATATAAAAGGAAAGCACGTTAAGAAAAAAAAAGTTATTATAATTGAAGAAAACAGATCCCACATTATACAAATGATTATTTAGTATGCAAAGCTTTCAGGTGGGGTTGTATCTGGTACTTGGTATTCACTTGGTTGAACCAGTACCAAGCAGTGAAGATATAATGATTTGCCCAAATATACAATACGATGCCTCCGGAGAGGCTCGAACCAGCGATCACCCTCAACTAAGTCGAATACTCTACCACTGAGCACATGCACTCATCTTACATGCTTGTGTAAATCCACCATGGTTAATGTACGTATACAAATGCTCAATAAATTCAGGTATCAACATTTACATATGAAATCAACTCTCTTTATCTCGAAGTTGATATTATTCGCATCGATTTATCACATTATGTGCAGTGGGTACCTAAAAGTACCCTTAGGAAAACGTTGGAAGCAAATTATGGAATTTACAGTATACCCCAGTGATCTAGATACAATTTACCTAAGCTTACTTCATCTAAATTAACCCATTTAAGCCTAATGGAATTTCCCACTGTTATCAAATGGAGCAGTCCATTTCAATTTTAAGGGTTGTTGGGTGGTATCTGTCATTTTTATTCAAATTCTAATAGAACATTCTGTAAGCAAACAGTGGAGACCCTGATCAGACGCCACATTTGTGGCGTCTGATCTGTTTCTCCACTGTTTTCTATGTCCCATAAAAAGGACGCTATGCTTATATGGCTTACTTTAAGCAATACTTAGATACATAGGCTTACTTCAACTAAAACAATACTTTGAGATACATGTACCAAGACACGACTAATAGAGAGCGATAAGTAATCATATACATGCAATCATTAAGTTAAGTTGCCGCTTACCTTATGTCGCAATATTTCTTGACCCTGTATGTCTCATAGTTAAAATAATCTTCCAAAATAAATGAAGGAATATTTCTTTGTTCAATGAATGAAACAAATTTGAACAATAAAGTCATGTATTACAGTTATAGTGACAGCTGACCGCCGCGCTGCATGCACGTCTTAATAACACGGCGATTTTCTGCGGAACCAATTTAAAATTGAAGCAGCTCTATTGTTATATAAAGCGCCTGTGCTATATGCGCCGAGTTATGAATGCATTGAAGATTATGGATAATAATTTTACACAAAGAACCATTGAGATGGTCAGAAATAGCCTTTGATACGTCATTGGAAGCTTGACCACGATCGAAGACGGGGGCAATGACGGGTCATTCTGCCTGCAATCATATCGCACACGGGGTAACCCGTCAAAAGTTGATTTGAGCCGGACCGTATGAATACTTATTGCGCACCACAATAGCGTTAAGTCATTTTAAAGGCGCAGGCGCAGCTTTCGAATGAAACGAGATATTTATTTTTTGCTCTGGAACTTCGACGACTCCTATGCTTTAAGTGTGTGAGCTTTGAAGACTCAGGCGAGACTGCGCTAAATCGCAGTCTCGTCTGAGTCTTCACTGCTCGCATATGTGGTAGGTACTATTTTTTCAAACGCGCAAGCTCATTTAACTCACTGATTGACAGCGAACCTGATCGCTTCTCTATTTCACTTACTGCTTTTTGCAATCGCCCGTGGAAAAGAATGTTACCCAGTCTGACCTTAGATCACCTGACCCGCCGATGACCGTACGCCTATAAACAAAACTATACACTTACAAACGCGTCTAGGATGTCATAAAGCTTTCTTTATTCGAGGCATTTTTTCACCCCGCTATTCTATTGATGGTAATCTGATTTCAATAAATACGAATAAATATGATGCAGTGAATTTGCAGTGAACCCTCCGGGCTACCTGACTAGAATTACCTATTGATACAAGTATAGAAAGTCATGACCTTAAAGCAACCCTTGATGAGGTCTTCGCTGATATTATAGGAACTTCACTGATACTTATAGTAATGGACCAGGCCGAAGTAAATAAACGAATTGTTTTTTGATACAAGTATAGAAAGTCATGACCTTAAAGCAACCCTTGATGAGGTTATAGAAGCCTCACTGATACTTACAGTGCTAGATCAGGCTAAAGTAAATAAATTGTGTGTTTGTTTGATACACGTAACGAAAGTCATGACCTTAAAGCTCTGGGTCTTAAAAAATCTTTGATGAGGTACTCGCTGATAGCATAGAAGCCACACTGATACTTACAGTGCTGGATCAGGCCGAAGTATGTCAATTGAGTGTTTTTGTTTGATACAAGTATAGAAAGTCACGTCTTTAAAGCAACCCTTGATGAGATCTTCGCTGATATTATAGAAGTCTTGCTGATACTTACAGTGCTGGATCAGGCCAAAGTACAATAATTGTGTGTTTGTTTGATACATGTACAGAAAGTCATAACCTTAAAGCTCTGAGTCTTAAACCAACCTTTGATGAGGAACTCGCTGTTATTATAGAAACTACACGGATACTTGCATTAATGGATCGGGTCGACGTACATAAATTGTGTGTTTATTGGATACATGTCTAGAAGGCATGACCTTAAAGCAACCATGGATGAGGTATTCACTGATATTATAGCAAATTCACTGATACATAAATCAATGGATCATGCCAATGTAAATAAATTGTGTGTGTTTGTTTCCTTAACAGTTTATCATTGTCTGAATTTTATCGATGAGAGTTTTCAGGAATGTTTCTGAAATCAGGAGTTTAGATGTGCTGGCTTTCCATAGAAAGTCAGACCTAAAATCATAAAAACTCTGGCACAATCTATAAGCTTCAGTATTCGAGGACCTGAATTTGAGTCTGTTTGCCTTAAAGCTTTCCAGTTGTCTGATTTCATGGGTTAAATATTTCAGTATTGTTCCTGAATTCAGGGTTTTAGGCTGATGTTCCACAGTAATTCAGCAATTTAATCCTGAATTTAAGGCGCAATATACATGATCTATGAAATATACTATTACATGATTTGAGTTCTAAGGAGACGCACTTGTTCTCGTTATCCTAACATAGGCGTAAACCATTAGCTTACTGGCTTTTTAAGGGGTTGGATATCTGAATTGCAGGTTTCGTTTCGTGCATTTTAGAACCTTCAGTCATGTGAATTACATAGTCATGGATGAAGGAATTTACATCAAACGTCTTGTTCTGGGAAAGGTTGTAAAGTTCTGGTGATGTTTGAACCCTTTGGTTCTTTGGTATGAAACAGAACTGCGCTGATATATGCTATCTTAAAAATCTACAATAGCAATGACTGTAATGCATTTGACAAGATATGGCATACAAACAAAAAACTCCTTAGATATGGGCTAATGAGATAAGTCACAGAACTCCACCTTGCAAAATCCAGTTCCTTACAAACACACACATTCTTAGTTATGGTCAAGTCAAATTATTTCATTGTGTACACTGCCTGTTCACGGTTATGATATTACACAAGTGCGAAAAAATGATTATTTTGTCGAGGTTATGCATTTGTTAGTTTAGGATAGATGCACTTTGCATGATTGTTGGTAATGGTAAGAAATAAAAGTTGGGGTAATTGGTCTGATCCATCAGCTCTAACACACACACACACACACACACACACACACACACACACACACACACACACACACAGTAGTTGTTACATACTGAATAATTAGATTAACACTTGAGATTTCCGACAATGTGGTATGTGGGACCAGCAAAGCCTTAGATCAGCCTGCGCATATGCGCAGTCTGATCAGAGCTTGACTATTCTTTGAGTGTTAAGCTACTGACTGAACATCATTTGGAGTTTCTAAGCTTAAAAGGGGGCTGCACAGGCTCGTCAGAGTCTACTTGTCAAAATGCCACATTGTTGGAAATCACCTGTCACGGCTCATTTGGTTTTATGCATTGAAGGAATATACATGCCAAAAGGTGAGCATGGTTGATCAAAGACGAGTTAAGGGAATAATTTTATTGTGAAATCGACTGTCATTTGTCAAGTCACCGCAATATGACAAGAGGCTATTTTCAAAATGACAAATCCTTTGATATGACCTTATATATGAAGATATGGAATTCCTACTGCCTAATGACCATAAGCTGGCAAACAAACACAATCTTTGTATAGCCTTAAATAGGATGATATGGAATTCCAACTGCCTAATGACCATAAGCTGACAAACAAGCACAATCTTTTTATGGCCTTATGTAGGCCCATTGCCTAATGACCAAAAGCTTACAAACAAACACATTCTTTGTTATGGCCTTATATAGAATGATATGTAATGACCATAGGCTGACAAACAAACACAATCTTTGTTATGGCCTTGAATACAGAGATAGAGATTCCCACTGTAAATTGCCCAATGACCGTAATATGACAAGAGGCGGCTGATAGTAACGAGATGATAATAACATTAATAATCCTGGGAGTATAATTATAGTTGTTGATGGACGGCGTTTGTCTACCATTTATTTGCCAAGTTTAATAATGATTCAACTGCTGGGCAGAGAGAGAGAGAGAGAGAGAAAGAGATTTGTCTGTCTGTGTGTCTTTTGCCAATAAGTGGAAGCAATATTTCAAAACCAAACCAGTTACGGATATAGGAGGCCAACAAAATGATCTATTGTCCCAGCGAAGACTCAGACCAGCCCAGGCACTCACACAATCTACACAGCGAGTGTACATGCAATCCACTGATCTGTGTAGACTGATATGCTTATACAGGAAGATCTATGGCTAAATCAGAGAGGAAAACAACGAACATTTTAACACCAGTGCTGATGAGTTTGAAGTCAGGTCTCCATTTTTATTTCATACAGTCATATTAGTCCTTGGGCCAGAAGGGACCACTGTGCAACCCCTAAGGACCCTTGAGGAGTGGTATAATATTGTTCATTGGACCCCCTAAATAAGAAACAAGATGTTAACACTCGATATATATTGGGTCCTACTGGCCATTTTGGATGGTTTTCAAGATGGCCATCGTGAAAAAGACAAAATACCTATATAGTGTAATATAAGCCTCCTACCATCTGTTATGCTTACTTATATAAGCAGAACATCTATATTTAAGACCCTCAACTTTATTTCTGATATTAAAAGCTTAACGAATGCTTTTAATTTAGTATATCCAAGATGGCCACTACTTTGAAGTATAATTTTGGCATATATTCGTTAAGCTTCAGAAAAAGTTTCAATGATTTGTTTGATAATACAGTTTATTGTTACTTGTTTGAGACATTATTAATTTTGGAGATATATTCACTTTCAGCAATATCTAAGTCGAGTAGTATGACAGCAAAGATGGTTGTCATAAATGACAAAAGGTCCAAAATAGCCAAATGGCTGTAATAAGTTCTTTCGCTAACTTTTGAACAATAACGATCTTAATAAGATAATGATCAAAAACTTGTACTGACACATCTCATTGGCATCTGTTAGATTCACAATGTCATTTCATCACTCATCACCAGAATCGTCAATTAATCACAAAGTCACCATCTTCATAATTTTGGATAGGCTGCACACAAGGTTGCCCCAGCCATTTTAGTAAGTAGACAACTTTTCCTCTACGCCATTATCCATTTCGCTGATATTGGAAGGAAGTTCGTTTGGCTCTCGTCAGATTCGTCACTTTATGCAGCATACGTTGTTGAAAGTGTATTTGGGCGCTTCAGGGTGTAATACGTTACATGCTTACATTAAACCCAGCAAACTAAACTAAATATACATGCAGTTCATAGATCCAGATATCTGCAATCAACCTTGATGTTTAATTTAAGCCATGCTTCAGTGGTTAAAATATAGTAATACAGTTCCAAATGGTTTAACCCTCTATACTGGAAATTCACAAGCATTCAAAATTGCTTAATGATTGGCTCCGAAATCATTGCTGGCTCTCAGTGCAAAGTATGCCACCTAATTTTGTATTCGTTGTCAATGTTTTAATGCCAATATGTTGTCATATTGGATCGGGTATGCCAAACACTTTTTTGTTGATTAAATTGTCTTTATTAGGTGCAATGAGTGATAAATGGGTGCGAAAACTTTTCTGTGGTTGGAATTAGAAAATAAGCATTGACCAGGTCAAGTTTGCAGCAAACATATAAAAACAAAATTTATTGCTTGTAAACTTACGGTAAAGAGGTTGTTACATTTGGCGAAGAACTGTATCGTATCCAATGGCCCGTAAATTTCATTTTGCGTTTTGCTGAGTTGCAGATTGGTAGTTCTATACCATATAATCTACCCTGCATGTTACCTATAAGTATGTCAGAACATAGCCTTGCGTTCATTTAATGTGCGGTCATTTTAAAAAAAATCACATACTATTAGCTTAAAGCTTGTTGTTAAACCTTTAAAATGCATAATCTAGATACATTATTATTATGTCAAAGCCTGACCACATTCCGCCTCCACTAAACGATTATATCGCCAGAAAACACTGGTGTTGTCTGTCTGCTGCATTATAAACGTATGCGTTTCAAGTTGCAGCCACAGTCTGAACTGGGTGCAGACTTCTATATGTTGTGCGTCCAAAGTATAGTAGAGGACATAAGTGCATGCGACTTCACTCTATTGTGTGGGGAAAATATCAATTTACACTGTAATGTTATATTTATAACAAAAAGTATATGTGTTGTTGCAAGTTCGTGATGCTACATTTGAACAAAAAGGCCATTTACGTATGGCAAATTAAACCTTAACAAAGTACAGTTTATTCCTAATACAGAATCACCAAGGATTCTATTCTTGACAATTTGTGTTTATAACTGCCAACTGATTTGGAACAATATACATATAATACATCCATCAAACCTCTTACAACCCATGAATGTTTTTAAAATATTAAAAAGCTTTGATTAACAGAATAGTGGCAACTTATAGCCCTTATACAGTGGCTCCAGTAAAGAAGCACATTCCCCATTTAAAAATCACCTCATAACAGTCCAGTCCCATTGTGAAAATTAATTAAGCATCACATTAAAAAGATAGTGATCTAAAGTTTCACCCCTAAAGAACATATTGAAGTAATTTAGATCATTCTTATACAACTGTAACACAAAATCTTGGTTCAAATTTCGTAAGTGCTCATTATGACCTACAATGTTCGTCAATATTTAAAATGTCTGAGACCAGAAGTATATTTTTATTCTAAGGTTCTGCTTTATTTGCATTCAGGTAGTAGCAAACTTTTATTTGATGAGTAAACTCTATGCTATTAGGATGCATCCTTTCATTCTTTGTCACCATCCACTCAGTATAGGTCATCAGAAGGCACATCCAAAATTAAGTGATTCTTTACTGGAAACTGTACACTGTCCAAGATTACACTGTGATATGTTAAATTTCCTGTCAGCTGTATATGTAAGTCTGATATCATAGGGCATGTTCATGACATAGTTTTGGAACCACCGTGTTTCCTTTCAACTGAACAATTATCATTTTTTCGAAATTTTGCTTTCGGTACCAGGTTTAAAGTTGCTTTACTGACACCATACTACAACACATTTTAGCCAACTTAAGTAGGAATTTTAAGGAATTCAGAAGAAACTAAATATGTTCTGCATCCTTAATTATTACACTTTCTGACAATACAGGTTTGGCTGTGCTTCATTCATCAAGTGGAAGAAATATATGGGAAGTGTACACAAGTGATTTTTTATTGGATATGATTCTCTTTTGGGAAATTAACTGGTTGCTACTTTTTTCAAGACAAAAAGTGTGATTGTATCGTGTCTCACAAAATAGCAAATAAATGTCTTAATAAGAAGGGGTTGAACAAATTAAGAGTGTCTTTCAATAAAAAAAATATGTTGGAAAATTCAAAACTCGCATGCATCGCGTTTCCCGACAAGATTGTGATTTTTCTAAAAAGAGGATCTTAATGAGGCTCATGTTTTATTGATTTTATTCAACGAGTTTTGAAAAGTGATAAAATGCGAGGATTGGCGAGCATTTTATCACTTTTTTCGCAACGAGTTTTAAATTGATAAATTCATCTATAAAGGAGCACAAATGTTAGATTCTATTTATCACATTACAATTAAATTGTTAAAAAATTGCAGTTTTGGCGTGAAAAGGTCAAGAAAGGTCCATCTTTTACGCAACGTCATAATGGACTGCATTGCGTGATATTACTAAAATAGTAAGTGGGTATGATCAGGATATACCACAATCACAAACTGCAGACAAACCCGTTGCACCGCGAGGAAGAGCCACACAAATGGTCGTTTATCGATTTTATTGCATGGCGTTATATCACACCCAGGCGCGACGTCATGGAATAAAACAAATTGTAACACACCTCGCCTATAAAGCTAATGCTAAAAAACGTGTTATACGATCAAACGATATAGTCACAGTTTTGAAAGCGCGCGGAAAGCGCGCACTAGCTGACGTCAATTGTTACTGCAAAATGACGTCAATCATTGCGTTAAACGGTGTAACGTCGTTTTTACGCTTGAAAGACGTTACATATTTATGTAACGTATGCGACACAGTCCAACTATTGGCGTGATTTCCTCAGTGCAATGGCGAAAAGTTGGAAGAAGCTGAATAACTTCAAATGCGTTTTCGTCGTTTATTGTATGTTAGAATCAAAATTGATCAACTCTATTGCGTGAATTGTTGAGTAATAATTCACTGTTTGTCTGTCAGTTGTACGAAGATGAATCACTTGCGCTACGCGCTCGTGATTTGATCTTCTTTAGATAGAGCTGATCTATTTCTTAAATAGAATGTTCATAACTGTCTTATTCACATTTAGTATTGGCAAAGCGGAACACTCTGACCAAAATTTAGGCAATAGCCCTACTAGATAGCTGTGAAAAGGGCCTATACAAACTTTCACATATACCTAGAGCTGATGGTGTGTAAATTCACTATTGCTCGTAGCTTCCATAGTTAAACATTTAGCCCCACTAGACAGCTGCGCATAGGGACTATATTAACATGCACTTTTACCAAGAGCTGATGGTGCATATTGCCCATGCCTAAATTCACTATTGCTCTTAGCTTCCGTAGTTTTACTATGTAATTTCACCATGAAAACTGCAATTGTTCGCGTAAATTAAAAATCAAAGGGAAACATTGAAACAAGTTCGATTTATGATATATATGTCACTGTAAAATGCAAAATTAGATCCTGTGTAACGAACAATCAATCTAGCATTAACTATGGTATACACTACAATTAAATGCAATGATGCACAATAAAGAACATCTAGATTGAGAATAATTATTTCGCTAAATTAATTAATAAGAAAAATCAGATAAAATTAAGATAAAATGGTAAAAAGGTAACTTGTTGAGCTGTCATTAAGAATGGACCACCAGCTTCAGTTCTATATCATATTCAACGGAGACACCATCATTGATAACATATCATAGAATGCTTCGTGATAACTATGGTGCGATGTTCAAAATATATTTAATCTTAGTTACGTCATCATGATCATTGAAATCGACTTATGATATGTAAAATATATTTGTGTAAGAAATAAGAATGCTTTTTGTCGTTAAGTGTGTTCTTTCATGAATCGTGGTTAGATGACATTGCAGTTTAAATGCTTAGCTATAAAAACGGCTTGAAACATACATGCAATTTTAAATAACAATATTACAACTATTGTTAGAGACTGGATGTTACATGTATGTGTTTTACTTATGAAGGATAATATGAAATTTCGTTTTCTTAAACCTTATAAACTGTAATTGACGTTCATTGTTTCTACATGTCCATTGCCATTTGGATGGTCTACAGTAGTCAAATATGTTTGAACCAGTTCATTAGTTTTGATATTTATTGCATATGTGCAGAAGTTTCCTTTAAAATGGCTAGGCGGAGCGCAATGGCTCAGTTTGTAGAGCGGTAAACTGTGGATTGAAGGGTTGTTAGTTGGAGACTCCCTACCAGCAGAGTCACTGTGTTGTGTCTTTGAGCAAGACACTTTATCCACTGCTTAGTACTGTTTAAACCCAAGAAGACAGAAAATCGTCCCGACATGACGGATTTTTTTGAAAACAAACAAACAAATAAAAGGGCTAGAGTTCTAAAATTTGGCTCAAGCCTTCACCTACAACCATAATTGTGCATGCGGGCAGCGACGGCATTGGTGAGTCTGTCGTATTTCTACAGGCTCGCCTAAGCTTTCATTGCTGGACGATGTGATAAGTACTGTAAATTCGAAAATTTTCACGAAGGTTTTATTTTCGCGAAATTTCGCGTGAAAATTAAATCCTCGCGAATTGGGGAAATCACTCTGTCGTTTTTTTTTATAGGTAAATCACGCCTTGTCGCAAATTTCAACGTCGAAAATATGTGTTTTAACGCTATTCGCGAAAATAAAATTCTCGCGAAAATTTTCTAATTTACAGTACCAATTCCTGTATGTTGGTTCAAAATATAGCTCTCTTACATATATTGGTACAGAGTATAATAGCAAGATAGCAAAATCGTTTCATTTGAGTAATAAAGGACAACTAACATAAGTAGATCACGCAATATTGAAGATGCTTTTCAATTTAATCCTGCTGAGTATTTTAGCAATGACATACTGTAGTGTTATACTACCACCTAGATGGAATGCTTTAAAGATCAGATACAATGTATTTATGACAATGCCAAGAACCGAAACCGAGGCTATTGCGGGAGGATTTGAAAAAGTTTCTGAATGTGAAGATAATATTAAGTTCAAAGGTAAACAGTATATGAAAGACAGCGATCCCATACCTACGCTACTATTTGACAAGAATGGATACATAGCAGGAATTCAAGCTGGTATTCCGAAAGATTTACCTGGTAAATATCCTAAACCCGAATTGCAACCACTTTTCCAGGATGACGGCGAACTTGTTAAAGTTACAGCATACTTTGTGGATCCCATTTTTATTTGTAAGAAAGGAAGGTCGGAGCAACAGTTTCGTTTGCAAGGTACTGGGACAGATCTGTTTCTGCAGAATGGTGACAATCCTGAACAGGATCTTATTGAAGTTGCCCAAGAAGAATCTAAAACAACCTGGCGACAGGGAAAATGCAAAGCGAAAATGGGTTATCATTATTTTCTGGATGTGACGGAGGACATGAGCTGTGATGTCTTTCCGCCGATCTATCTTCTATTCTATGAAGGCAATTTAAAGGGATTTGTGTTCTCGTTCAATGCCATTCTAAATTCTACAGTGGTAGCTCTGGAGAGGCCATCACCATCAGCGCTTGGAAACATGCTGGAGGGCACACCGCCATGTATGGACTTGATACAAAGATCGACGCTTCATATCTATTTTGAGAATAACCCTGAATCCTATACTTGTGGTGGTGATCAGCCATGTGTAGGAAATGGCAAAAATTCAACGTGGGTTGCTGTACTTTTCCCCGTGTTTCTTGCTATTACACTTATTATATAAATAGAGGATCTTACATGAGTGCTCATGTTTTATTGAATTTATAAAACGAGTTGGGGAAAAGAGAAAAAATGCGAGCCTTCCCCCGCATTTTATCTCTTTTTCTCAAAAAGTTTAATAAATTCAACAAATACAAGAGCACGAGTGTTAGATTCTATTTATCATATGACATTAAGATTTCTTTGAAATCTCATTTCTGCTTAAAAATGTTCTAATTTTGTCATTATGTACGCAACATTATTATGGACGCCATAACGTTTCCCGAAAATCTGTAAACAACACCTTGGATGATTAGTTCTGTTCACACTACAAAGCTTGGATTTACCTTCGAAGTTTTGTCCTAAATTATACTGGAATCTGCTTTTGTCCATAATCTAAGGCGGTATTGTGGTTTCCCCCATTTGGAATTATTGACTTATGTTGAGGTGGACATGGAGTGTTATTGAACAGTAAACCTCATATTGACTGACGCGAAAAGGAGGTCAATATGATTAAGCTTACTGTTCAATAGCACTCCATGTCTACCGAAACATAAGTCAACAATTGTTTTATTATAAAATAAATGTATGTTATGCATTTCCTGTCATTTTATACCGTTAAAACCATTGACGTGACGGGTGGATTCTGCGAAATTACTTGACGTTCTGACGTCACTTCCCGTAAGCCATGCAATATTATCTCGTGCCGTGTGCTTTGTAACGTCACGTCCGGCAAACCATGCAATATGTAGTTTTATTGACTCGAGTGGATATGCATCTGGGCCAATCAGAATATGTTTATTTATTGATTATATAATAATTGTTTTTATTTGTGGTTGTGCGATATAATTCTTTGTATTAATCATCTTGCTGAGGAAGAGAGTCCTGGTTGCTTTACTTTGTTTGCATTCTTGCTTTCATGTATGTACCCTTGTATGTCTGTGTTCCATCGTCTCTTCTTCGTGTAACCATGTGATATTCTGTAATATGCGATTTTATCAGTTACCTTTCATATAAACTGCATGGTTGCACGTTGACCTGATAAACGTTGCATATTTCACGACATGTGCCTTAATCAGGTCATCATGACCTTGCACTTTTACAAGCATTCTCAAAGCCTTGCCTAGTAAACTTGATATCAAAAGACACTCACCTAGTAAACTTTATGTCTCTGCAAGCCTCACGGTCCAACAAGCGTTCTTGTAGCCTTGCCTGGTAAACTTGATATCAAAAATACTCCCCTAGTATTCTCGATATCTCGGCAAGCCTCGCGATTCAACAAGCGTTCTCGAAACCTTGCCTGGTAAACTTGATATCAAAAGACACTCACCTAGTATTCTCTATATCTCGGCAAGCCTCGCGATTCAATAAGCGTTCTTGGAGCCTTGCCTTGTAAACTTGATATCAAAAGACACTCACTCACCTAGTATTCTCTATATCTCGGCAAGCCTCGCGATTCAACAAGCGTTCTCGAAGCCTTGCCTGGTAAACTTGATATCAAAAAACACTTACCTAGTATTCTCTATATACATCAGCTCTTGGTCTTTCTCAATTGTTTTTAGAGCTTAAACTACATTTTCGAATAAGTATTAAAACAGTAGCAGTTTTAAATATAGAACAGAACAGACCTTTATTGAAAACTATACATCTCGGGCCACGCACATGTGGCGTAAGAGATAAACGCATGTATGGCATGCAGAAAATAGACATAATGCATAAATACAGTGTACTATAAAATACTATGTATACATAATTTGGCAATATAATAAATGACATATTATGTATTTCTGGTATTATTGACAATTTTTCAATTTAACCTTGAAAAATTCATAAGCAAAAATTGAAAATATATATTTTCTACCAGAAATTTGCACATTTTGGGCGAAAATACTTTTAAATATTGATAATTGTCGTCCATGTTCATGCAATTGGTTTTTTTTCTAAGGTTCGTCCAGCGTGTCACATCATTGTAAACGGTATTAAACCAGAGAGTAACTCTAAAACGACTGATAAGCATGCTGCGGATTGCTCAAAAGGTGTATGTTTGGGTGTAAAGTGATCAATGTGAGATGTATTAGTTGTTCATACAACAATGTGGCCAAAGGTATCCGTCTCCTTGACAAAAAAGCAATTCTTGTTTATAAAGGAAAATTTTCATGCATGTAAGAATTTTTGAAAGATATATCCCCTTAATAGTTAAATGTCATAATTGTGAGCATTCATAGAACATATCTAAATTATTTTGAAAATCTTTTTCATCTGTTCAAAAAACAACTGCATCGTTGGCATAAATCAACACAAGCGATTTCAAATACAATGTTATATCGTCATATTGGAACTTAAAGTTACACCATTGCAACTTTTGTCACATAGGAAAGATTCTAAGTCATTTAAAAATGAGACAAATAATATAGGGGATAAAGGCGTACGTGCATTAAGGGGCTATTTTGGCCCCCTTTAGAGCCAAAAACTGAAAGTTGCTTTTGACCAATTTAATCTTGTTGGTTGATTAGAAGAATAGCCCAAGTGTAAAATTCTGGCATCTATTTTACTTTTACCGGTTGCTATGGTAACCAAAATGGCCGACAAAATAGGCTTAAAATAGAGAAATTGCCATTTTAGGCCAAATTCGAGGCTTTTGGAGACCGATTTTATAAGAATTAGATATAATATTTTTTTGGTATTTGCTTGTGCTCTATATCAATTCCTCTGTTACATGTCACAAATTTGCTCCAAAATGGCCATTTTCCTATTTTCAGCCGATTATGGCGGCCATTTTTGTTACCATAGCAACCGTCAAAGGCGAATCAATGCCATACTTTTACACTTTGGCTATTGTTCTAATAAACTAATACAAAGAAACTTGTGAAGAGCAACTTTTATTATTTTACCTCATAAGGGGGGGGGGGGGCAAAATAGCCTCTTAATGCACGTACCCCTTTTCACCTTGTCTTACGCCTTGAAAACTTGAGAAGAAAGAAGAATTTTCTACATTATATGAGACACATGATTTTATTCCTTTGTACTTATAAAAAACAATCTGAAAACATTTTACATTAATACAGAAACAAAAGCTTTAATAAAATCAATAAGCGAAAAGAACAATTTCGTTTTCTGGGTTTTTGCCATTTATGTTAATACATGCAATACAAAAATTCTGATCTATCGTTAAAATTGCCTGCGTGGAAAATAGTCTAAATTTTCCTCAATGACAGTGTGTGTATCAATAAAGTCATATAGACGAGCGTTAAGTATGAAGGTAGACAATTTAAAGCAGCTCAAAATCGTTATAGGCCTGTAATTTTCTGGACTTTTTGAGTCTTCCTTGTTTTCGTATATAGGCCATGTTACCCCTTCAAGCCAGGAGTCAGGCAAAACTCCTCAGATGAAAATAAAGTTGAAAAAGGGCGACATATAAAGGAATCATTTCACTCAAGGATTATCTTCACGTACAAACACACAAACCGTAATACCCCAGCATCCAATTTAGGTTACCTTGAACCCCCCAGGACAATTTTTCATGGGTGCCAAAATGTTCATTGGGACCCCCTGGATGGGAAACTAAGGTGTCCTAAAAAAAAATTGGTTTGGGCTATGTGAAATTGCATGGTTTCTATGCCAACCCATAGCGAATTTGAGAAGGGGGGTCTGCCTGTAAAATTACTCATATCTCAGCTGTTACTTATCCTAGACTACTAAACTTAATACCAAATTAAAGCTTAGACATATGCCTATTATCCTTTTGTTGCATATGGAAATTATCTAATTTGCATATTCATAAATATTTATGAAAACATTAAAAATGTGTTTCACGAATAGGGGTATACGTAAAAGATCAATAATATCTCAGCTGCTTTTAGTCGTAGAGTACTAAAATTTGTACTAAAATATAGATAAGACATAGGCCTTCATTCCATGGTCAAATATGCAACGTACCTTATTTGCATAATTTGCATATTCATGAATATTAATAAAAACGCTAAAAAATAAGGGAAAATAATTACAAATATAAATAGGCTGATTTTATCCCAATATTGTCATTGTTGCATGTTTTAATATAATCAATGTTACCATTTGACAGGTCCAATCATCCAGTGGTCCTATATGAATATTATCTCATTTAAATATTCATGAAAATGCATGAAAACTTAAATAAATGAGGGAAAATCACGTAAAAACTATAAGCCTAGGGGAGGGGTTAAGGTACGATCTATCCTGCACCCCTAGGGCCTTTTAAATTCATGCCAAATTGTTTAGTGGGACCCTCAGAGTGTGAAATGAAGTTCTCCTCACAAGAAATTAGGTATGGGCTACGTGAAAATGCATGGTTTCCATGGCAACAGCTTATATGATTCTCGAGATTTGGGGGTAGGCATACAAATTCAATCATATCTTGGGTTCTACTTATCCTAGAGCACTAAAATGGTGTCAAATTAAAGCTTAGACACATGTCTTTCTTCTGGTGGTTAGATTTGTAAATCATCTAGTTTGCATATTTATGAATATTAATGAAAACCTACAAAAATGAAGTAAAATCATAAAAAAAACCATAAATGAACATATTTCAGCACAAAAACATCATCAAACCACCATTGTTGCCAGTTTTTATATCCTCAATGATTCAATTTGATAATTTCTTTCATCCAGTGGTCATATATGAAAATTATTTCATTAATATTCATGAATAAGTTTTGTAATTAAATAAAAAAAACTTAGAAAAATTAAGGGATGTACGTTTAAAATGACAAATATTTCACCTACCATGTGTTCCAGTGTATCAAACCTAGTGCCAACTTAATGCTTAGACATTGTACTTTTACCATAAGGTATTATATGAAAAAATATTTATCATGAATATTCATGAATTTTAATGTAAACAGAAGAAATGAAAGAAAAATTGCGGAAAAATCAAGGGGGTGCACTTCCAAAATTACTCATATCTCAGTAGTTAAGTGCCCAATAGTGCCAAACCTGATTTTAAGTCAATGCATGGACACAACATGTTTACCAAAATGATCCAATTCAAAACACATCAAATCTAAATTCTCATGAATATTGATGAAAACATGAGAGATTAAGAGAAAATACAGGAACATTAAGGGGGTACAAAGTGATTCATATCTTGGCTTCCTATTGTCCAATAGTAGCAAGCTTGGTACCATATCAAACAGCATAATCCTTAGTAAAATTGAGTCAAAGAAAAAAGTATAAATTTATAACAGCTGAGATATGAGTAATTTTTAAAGTACACTGCTATCAATTTGTATACATCTTTTACTTGTATTTTTAAAGTTTTTATTAATATTGATCTTAAACAAATTAGTTAATTCTTATATCTTCCCACTAGGTAAAACTGCTATGCATAGACTTAAATTAAGTATATTGTTTGCTACTCTAGGGCAATTAGCAGCTAAGATATTGGTAATTTTTTAGGTATACCCCATTCATTTTTCTGTGATTTTTCTCTTTATTCTAATGTTTATATTAATTTTCATGAATATGTAAATGCCACAACTGGCAAATATTACCATTGAGATAAAGGGCTGTATCATAGCAATAAGTTGGCACCTTGTTTGCTACGTAAGGGCTATAAGCTGCTGAGATATGAGTAATTTTGTAGGTATATCCCCTTCATTTCAAATATTATTCTCAAAATGCTCATGGTTTCATCAATATTCATGAATATTATAATATGACCATTTTAAAATTTGATGATTTGTTAAACATACTATTGTCTTAGCATTAGTTTAAAACCAATTTTGGTACTCTAGGGCACTTAGCAATTGAGATATTATTAGATTTGTAAGTACACCCCCTTGATTTTCCCGCGGTTTTTCATTTGTTTCTTCTGTCTTAATTAAAATTCAAAATTATTTATGTTAACTATTTTTCAAAGCTGAACTTAAGGTAAAAGTATTATGTCTAAGCATTGACTTGGCATCAAGTTTGATACACTCGGATGCATAGCAGCTGAGATATTGGTAATTTTATACATACACCCCTTAATTTTTCGAGATTTTATCTCTCATTTCTAAAGTTTTCATTAATATTCATGAATATGTATATTATATAATTTGCATATCTAACTACCAAATTAAACTGCTATGTCCAGGGATTAGTTTGGTACCATATTTAGTAATCTAGGATGAGATGTTGTTAAGATATGAGTATTTTTGTACGTATACCCCCATTCTTTACAGTCGGCATAATGGGTTGCCATGGAAACCATGAAATTTCAAAAACCCAAATAACATTTATTTTTGAGGACAATATTTTTTTACATTTAAGTGGTCCTATTGAACAAATTTATGCCCATAATAAAATGTCTGATGTGTTCAATTTAGGTCTGATTACCCCGTTGCATACTATAGTTTACCCATGCTTTTTTCCATCATTTTAAGATTTCATTAATATTCATGAATATGCAAATGAGATAATTTTCATATAGGACCATGAGACAATTTTCATATAGGACCACTGGATGAAAGAACTTATCAAATTGAATCACTGAGGATATAAAACTGGCAACAATGGTGGTTTGATGATGTTTTTGTGCTGAAATATGTTCATTTACGTTGTTTTTTTTATAATTTTACTTCATTTTTGTAGGTTTTCATTAATATTCATAAATATGCAAACTAGATGATTTACAAATCTGACCATAGGAAGAAAGACATGTGTCTAAGCTTTAATTTGACACCACTTTAAGTGCTCTAAGATAAATAGAACCCTAGATATGATTGAATTTGTAGGCCTACCCCAAATCTCGAGAATCATATAAGCGGTTGCCATGGAAACCATGCACTTTCACGTAGCCCATACCAAATTTCTTGAGAGGAGAACTTCATTTCACATTCTGAGGGTCCCACTGAACAATTTGGCATGAATTTAAAAGGCCCTAGGAGTGCAGGATAGATCGTACCTTAACCCCTCCCCTAGGCTTATAGTTTTTACATGATTTTCCCTCATTTTTTTAAGTTTTCATGCATTTTCATGAATATTCAAATGAGATAATATTCATATAGGACCACTGGATGATTGGCCATGTCAAATTGTAACATTGATTATATTAAAACATGCAACAATGACAATATTGGGATGAATTCAGCTTATTTATATTTGTAAATTTTCCCTTATTTTTTAGCGTTTTTATTTATATTCATGAATATGCAAATTATGCAAATAAGGTACGTTGCATATTTGACCATGGAATGAAAGGCCTATGTCTTATCTATATTTTAGTACAAATTTTAGTACTCTACGACTAAAAGCAGCTGAGATATTATTGATCTTTTACGTATACCCCCATTCGTGAAACACATTTTTAATGTTTTCATAAATATTTATGAATATGCAAATTAGATAATTTCCATATGCAACAAGGGGATAATAGGCATATGTCTAAGCTTTAATTTGGTATTAAGTTTAGTAGTCTAGGATAAGTAACAGCTGAGATATGAGTAATTTTACAGGCAGACCCCCCTTCTCAAATTCGCTATGGGTTGGCATGTAAACCATGCAATTTCACAGAGCCCAATCCAATTTTTTTGAAGACACCTTCGTTTCCCATCCAGGGGGGTCCCAATGAACATTTTGGCACCCATGAAAAATTGTCCTGGGGGGGGGTGCAAGGTAACCTAAATTGGATGCCGAGGTATAACAATAACCTGCATTTGTATCATTATGCTTCCTACATGTATGCCATGTATATAGTTTCATGGTTTGTAGTAATGCACACAATGTGTCTAGTTGTTGTTGTTGTTGTTGTTGTTGTTGTTGTTGTTGTTGTTAAGTCTGATGAAGAAATAGATAAAGATAAATAAAAAAAACATGCGGTAGTAGTTTAAAATGTGATTTATGGAAGCATTTGAAGACGACATGCTAGATTTTGCAATGAATGATGCGCTGTTCTCTCGTCTGGATCAGTAGAACATTTGATTTATGATGCCAGGCGAGCGGCATTGACCCAACCAAGTTTTGATGTATTTCTTTGCACTCATCAGTGAAACAAAACTATTTCGCAAACTGGATTGCAAGAACAGCTGTGTTTATACAGGTAATTGCGGAGTCTGAGGGGTCATTTGGTGTGTCCAGAAATAACCTTTGCTTGTCTGGTTTAAAACATTGGCGGCTGGCGTACTTACATATCAACCGAATCGTACCGAATTCAACCCAAATAGTATGTTTAAATGGGTCTGCATGATGCGAATGCTCTGTAACATATATCGACAGCGTTTTGCGCCTCGATCTGATTCTGGTACATTTAGCAGAGAAAACCTCTGATTCGACTGCGCAAGATACATGCTGCGCAATCCAACCAGATCTGCTTTTGCCTGCTGCTCGATTTGGTTCTCTTTCACTTTGTACGGTTTGGGCCTCCTCGCGAGAAAATCTGTCTTCGGGGTTTCTGACAAAGTCAGACCCAAACCAGTCTCCTCAGCTACAGAGACTAGCTAGAAAATTGAAATTTCGCTCCAAGCAAGTCTAGATCTGATTCTTTCTAAAAAACGAATAACAAAGGCGCTGATCAGACTGCGCGGATTCGCAGGCTGATCTGTGCCTTTGTTGTTCGCACAAACCCGAAGACAGGTTTTCTAACGTCAATGCCCGTTTGTTTATGAACATGATTTATTAGTTATGTCTGTTTGACCAGTGGTAACATGGACGCAATAAAATGTTGGACAGTATAAAAAAATGTTACATCTGTCATGATGTTACTTAGTTACAAATGGTTACATACAGGAAGGGCCAACTTCCTCCGTTTTTTTGTACATAATTTATTGTTGAAGACTTGTATCTGGGCAATACGCAATACTCATAAAAACTTGTACAATATTTTCTGTATCAAAAAGACGCCCTACGATTCTTTACAAGAAAAGACTAATGTATAATGTCTGTAATTGTTTTCGTTCATAGTACTAAAATATAGAAACTTACTTCTAAACTTTCTTGTATTCATCAGCCTATGCTCTGGTCTTGTATATATAGTATTCATTTTCGACATGGGTACGGTATCGCCGTTTCCAAACATTTTCATCTTACTTCTAAACTTTCTTGTTTTCAACAGTTTATGTTCTGGTCTTGTATATATAGTATTCATTCGCGACATGGGGAACGGTATCGCCGTTTCCAAACATTTTCATCTTTCCCTGTAATCTTTATTAGTATACAATTATTTAACTAAAATTGACATGTGCAGAAATGCGAGATATTTTTTATATTATTGTGCCATTGCCAGGTCTAACGGTAATCCCTTGACCGAGGTTGATGCCCATCTCATAAATCCTGTTGAAATTTTGCATTCATAGAATTACAGACACAAACACAGAAAACCCACAAATGCAGAGTTTGGAATTACATCTCGGTTCGCAGTACATGTACTTTATGCTAACAAAATCTTGTTTGGAAACAAATGGTCTATAAAATTTCAGGTAAATAGCGTTAGTCTGCGTAATATCTTAAAATAAACGTCGGTTACGGCTGTTTGTCGGTTATCGATTCCCACACCCTCTGCGTTTGAGTGTTTTTGTAAGGGTGTGTCGTAAACATTCTCGATAAACTAAAATCAAAGAACTGTCATGCAAATTCAACGGTAATCAGCTCGGTCTTTTGAATAAAGTGGACAATACCATGGCTGTCTTTATTAATAAAGTCAATATGATAATGTGAATATGTGAGAACCCCAAAGACTCCCACCCATCCACAAAAAGAAAAAAAACTTGACCGGATAATGCCAAGATCACAAATAACAAATCAAACCCCTGGCAACAAGCACCAGATCGCAGACAAACAAAAGCACATGCAGATAAGCAAGAATGCAGTCGGCCAGACGATTGCAAAACTAGAAAGGACTCTGAATAGCATCACAAAACTATACACAAACATTTAAGAGTCCGTGCTCGATAAGAGTAGAGTTACGTAGATGGTCACGTTATGGTACTTTATTCACCTGATTTAACAAATGTAGTGTCCTTTCGTACTTCTAACTGTAAATCTGTTTCGTCACCATACTCTTATCTTGCACGGACTATAAAATATAGTAAAATAAAAGGGGGTCCTTGGTTAGTCATTGATGAAGCCAAATATTAACTTATTTGTCAATATTCTTCGTCTTACTTCTCCAAGAAAGATGATATTTTCATGCTTTTGTGGTGAAAATGCCATCATGGTCTTGTAATGATGCGTTATCGATTTCGCGTTTATTTAGTAAAAGGCATGCCTTGACTTTTGCCTAATTATCCCATTTTTCTTGCTTTTTCATCATCAAAGCAGCGTATTAGTTTACACCGGATATTTTCAACGTCTTTCAATTGTATATAATAATAGTAAAATAAGTCCTATCCGTGACAGTATAAAATGCCCTCACTCAATAAAAAAAACACCGAAAGTCCTGATCTGCCATGTGCTCAGCACAGGACAGATCAGGATCCTTGGTGTTTATCAATCACAATACTATACACTTGTAATATGAAAACTCGGGGCAGTATAAGGCATTGAAAAGGAGAATATTGAAATTTTAAAAATTCAATAAGGGTATTTTTACCATGGCTAGGCTCATAAATAATATACAGGTAAGCCTTGTCTAAGTTAAGATCTAAGAGCTTTCATCTTTCGCCGACATTATCTTACGCCTCCAAGGATGCAGTAGGAATAGATCTGAGTGATGCATTAGCCAGATGCTGGTTCATATAGGAGTTAAGGTCATTGTGAGGTCAGTGAAAAGGCATACCACGTAATCGCCACAGCACACATGCTTTCTTGACTGCAATAAGTCTCACGAAACTATCAAATCGATATAGATTTGCGTTAGTAATACCTTGCCTTTTTTTATTAGTGACATTTCAACACCAATCAAATGGTCATTCTTAGATTATGTTATTATCAACTTAATACCGCAAGCTTCTTTCCAAAAATATGTAGATCCAGAAAAGACGTCAAAACATCTTGGGATTTTTTGCGTTTGTTGTTGTTGCTGTTTTTGTTTCATTTTATTTTCAAAAACTTTTAATTGCAGATAAAAACCTTGCATTCAGAATTAATTCTGCTGTGTTCCTTGTTTTTAACGTCTGTTAGTTTTACAGTCCTAAACGTTACCTATAACAATAATATAGAAAAAGTCACTTAGCAGGTTATTAATTTCATACCTTTCAGTGAATGCATATTAGTTGGCAATCCGAATCGAAAAAAGACGCATATTTTTGGTTTTGTTGGCATTTTTGAGTACATTTGTTAGACCACTTTTAACATAATATTTAGCATGTGTACAAAGTCACAGGGGTGGATGCCAAGTCTGAATTTGCATATGAAGGCCAGAAATTGGGTCAAAGGTCATTGAGTGCAAAAATTAGAAAATATATACTACTGTAAAACAACTTAATCTTTTTATATGTAAACATATTTCATTTCAATCCAAATTTTGTATGCTTATAGTTATAAGTCTGAAAAACATTGAGAAAATGTTTTTTTATAACTAAATGTTCATATGTTGACTTTAAAGTGGGGTCAAAGGTCATCAAGTGCAATAATAGGAGCATTTTTACAAACTTTGTTTCTTTTTTCTCTGGTCCAACAACAAGATGCTTTTTAAACTCTAAAAAGGGAAGAAGTCTTCCAGAAGGCTTAAATTAACATGTTTATAATTAAAGGAACTCCTTTGAAAGCATCCTTTTATGGATTTTACAGAGACAAACATCGTAAGTTTTGTGCAATTCTGACGGAAATTCTCCCTCAATTGGGCTTAACTGAGATATATCGGCTACTTTTAGAGTTTGCTGCACCTCTCAGAAAGTAAATCTATTTTCAGTTTTTGGACATGTGTTGGGGCCTTAGAAACCCACAATTTAATGACTTGACTGTGGTCATTTTTCTATAAATCACCTGTAATCAACGTTACCCTACTGACATTGAAAATAACCTTACACACAATACAAGGCTAATGTTGATTTATTTTGATAGTGTTAGTGGAACAGTTTAAGCATTAAATGTTTAAACTAGACATAAAAATCAATTGCATACATGTGATATGTATTTCTGCTCGTCAGCGATATGTATGTTACATTTTATACGAAATTGCAGACAATGACTCTACAAATTACATGTATTAGAATATTCATGATACCTGACCTGAAATATACATGATATTGATCTATATTCTATTTGAAAATGTTCATTTTCGTATATTTGAAGTTGTTTATAACTTTTAACTTGCAATGAAGTGAAAACAAGTAAATATTTAGATATGCTAATTAGTATGAAATTTGTACTGGCTCCAGCATATAACGCATAGCTGCTTACAGATTCATTTTTCTATTATCTACATTGCATAGAATTGGCAAAATATCTTTCATAATGAAATCAAATTATAATTTTATTAATAATAATGGATCTTAAATTGTTGCACATATATTAATGAGGTAACGTATGTAACAAAAGGTGCCTTACATAAATTGATAAAGGTAGTAAATTGTTATTAGGCTTATATAAAATTTGGGTCTGCTCTACACAATTCGCTTACATATACTACACACATTTTATTCTATATACGACTTAATTTAAAAGAGTGCTATGGGTTGGTCTGCAATATGTGAATGTGGCATTCCCTGGTCTTACTCAATTACTTTTTTGAAAATTGCTTGGTTTTTTACATTCATATTGCAGTTTTCAGATTTCTACCAATGGTACATAACGATAAACATGCAATCTACATCATGATTTAAATATTGACTTAAAATCAATAATTTACTTAAAATAGCATAGCAATTTATCATACATCTAGTGGCAAGGCAGGAATTAAGGTAGGAGTAGTGCTGAGTGTCTTCTATAGCAGGTATAGGTTTTTGAAGATTGCAAATATATCATCGTAGTACAGAACCAGCATGGTTTATGTCCAAATATAGGATGTTACATAGATCTAGTATTAAAGATTTTCCTTGTATGCTGAATTCTTTTAATTTTCACTTTTCACTGTTGACATTTACATTATAAAATTAATTTATCATCTGTCCCCATTAAAATCTTCTATGTTTTGTTGAACTAGATTTCATATCATATTGTAATGATAATTATCTTATTATATTCTGCAGCAATTCTGATAGAAACTATTCTGCTTGTTAATTATCTTAGAATAAGGTTGGTTGAGGTAAGGCTACCTGAGCCATGTAGCAGTCTTGTAAAACATCTGAACATATTTCATGGTAACATAAACAACAAATCATTCGAACGTTAGTGATACTTTATCTTAAAGATCAGTTAACTGTTTTATTCTTAAGCATAAGACAAAAACATGACTCCCAAAATTCACTAGTATGGTTTGCATCTCTGAAACTCACAGATTAAACTGAATGTTGAAGAAGTAGTGTCACACGCAGCTGATTTCTTTGCTTTTCTTATTCACAAGGTAGTTTGTTTTTAGTTTTGTTTATGCACTATTTGATTTTGTTGAGCTATTTGTAACCCTATTACATGTATTATATATGGCCTATGAAAAGTGAGCTATGGTCTGTTTGTTGGTTTTAAAAGGTTTACTAAATTAGGCTCATTGTGATAGTTTTAAATATATATGCAAAACCATCGAAAATGTGAACAACATTGCTGACAACAGCTTGCAGAAAGCATTTAAGCATAAACTTGCTCACTCTTGTACCTATATCCTTGTAGATATGTGTGAAGACTAACACTGTTTGAGGACTGTCTTGTATATACTGAAAGGAAAGTAGTTCAGTTTTATTTCAAGAGTAAAGCCATATTAAAACTACACATTTTGAGTATGTTACCAGTTACAAGTGCTATCCAATCTGATATACTGCACTTGTATCTATGGGCAGTAGATGTATACATTAATGTAAGTCACCTACTCTATATGCAGTCAATCCCTGTCTCAGCAAATTGTCATGGTTAACAGATAGATTCTACACTAGAACAGCCAAGTTAACTACCATAGGATCTTATATACATCAAGCAAATCAGAGATGTTAACCAAATGGATTATGCTAGTAAATCTACATATTGGATACCCATTTCAGGACACATTTACTCTAGATACTAAGAAATGACCCCAAATTGATGGAAAGCAATGAACACAATCCAATTATCAGGTGCTCCAATATGGTGAATGCCTGTGTTCCCAAGAAGTCACCAGACATCTGTTTTGGGGAAATTTAATTTGGAATAAAACTTGCATTGGCATTTTACAGTTAAAAAGAATAACATAATGAAACACATGCCACTAACCTCATAGCATTTGATCTCTATCATCATTGCAAAAAAATAATATGTTTAATAATGATACTTAGAACTGAATTTATCGACACTGAAATAATTACAATGTTTAAAAAGTTGCGCTATGAAAGACATTGATATATATTTTATGGTATCTTAAAATGAGGTTACCTTTAATATCATATCTATACTGCTTCTATATATGGATGAATATGTTTACACAAGCAGCCTGATTTAAAAGAAATGCTGCTTTTGAATCCACATCATTTCATTAATATGTGCAAATGAAAGGACAACCCTACAATTAAATGTTAAAAGTTATATGGAGGATTACCCTAAATGTCAGGGCTATATCCATGGTATACCCCACAAACATTTAACAATGTTTTCACTGGATGGTCATTATTAGAAATGTACCTGTATATTGGCTTTATGTTATGTATGTTACCATCTGCTAACAGGCCGATGTGAAGACCAATGTGAGGATATATTCCCTCCAGTATATGGTATTTACAATATTCTATCATAGTTTCAACACACCTGATGTTTTATGAAAGGAGGCTTGGTCTTTGTGTTTTCATGAAGCTATGCTTAATTATATGCAATTAGTAGGTAGTGGCCTTGTAAAAAGTGTTTTGCAATTACTCATAGATGAGAACAAACACAACAAATGTGTGAAATGAGAAAATAAATATATTAAGTCCTATAATCATGAGATCATGGCCAAGTCCTTCATCAAAGCTGTAGCTAGGAACATGTACCTTTGAGAAATGACTCAATTTCAGATGGTAAAATGTAACGTAAGTAACAACTAAAACACATCTTATGTATAAAAGAATAGATAATTGCATAAAATGACTTATTCATACAAAGCATTTAGCAAAAAAAGTAATACTTTAAAATGAAATGTTTATTCTTAGTTGTATTTCATTTTCATTGATTTTATACAGTAACGTACTCAACATTCCTATTATGAATATTTGACTGCGGGAAACTTGGTAAATCATTGCTTTCCAAACATGATAGACACACACCTAACAGGATAGCAATAAAAAATTCTTCCATTAGGATAGAAGGGAACTTAAAATTTGAATTTTGCCTCTATATAAATAAAATATTGCTGCAATTTTCACCGATTTTGCACTTAAATGACCTTTGATCCAAACACACATCATGACTTGATGATGCTGTTTGTTTATATAGCATGGCTGTATTATCTAAAATAGATTTTGCATTACTTTGAACCATAATTTTGGATAGGTAGTTGATTAAAATGCTAAAATCTGACGTATATAAAAGAATTTGCACTCAGTTGACCTTTGACCTAATTCTGGGACTTTGGGGCATTTCCAGACTTGGCATCCACCCCTACCCTTCTTAAAACATATCAAGATACACTTTGAGCATGGATGCCAAAATGTACTCAAAAATGCCAACAGATTTTTTTTTTCAGGCTCTGGATGGCCAACTGTATAGCCTAATGTACAGGTACAAGTAATTTATGTATCCCTTATTTACATGTGGTTTAATGTATACAGTGCTTTCCAAAATAAAAAAAAGGATTTTCAGATGGTATCTAATTGTTTTGCTTTTAAACTAGAAATATGGCACTGTTACTTTGTCATTTGTTCTTGTTTGAATTGCACAACATTTCCTCTATTCATAATACACCATTCGCTTCAAATATGGTATGTGACTGTTCATAATTGATTATTTGTTTTTATATATTCCTTTCTAATTATAAAATTGTAGAACAGAGCTTTACGCTTTATTTTTTGTTGTATCATTGTTGTAAATTCCCTTGGTATAGTAATGTACCAATAATCTAGAATTTGTTAAATTTGGTATTGTTTCAAAGATTGCTAAAACTAAACTATTTAAGAAAAGAGGGTATTTCCTACGGTATAACTCTTATACTCATTGATTGCATTTTGGCATTGACGGTAATTTCCTCTGTTTGTCATAACAACGATTATTCTAACATAATGCTAATTTCAGAAGTTTTCACTGTAACTTCCATGGCTTAGAACAAATTGAAGAAATGTCCTCTGTTAAAAACTTGCTCATCATAAGCATGCTTATCTTTAAAAAAAATGACTTTAACGTAGATATCGAAAATAGGAGGAGTTTCCCCTGTTGTTAAATTAAACTCTTTAAATCTAGTTTGGTATTGTAGGATATTTCGTCAGCTCAGCAGTTCAACTGTCATCTAGAGTGTGGAAGTTTGTTTCATAAATCATCTCTGTCAAAGAATCTGCAATGACTAATATATTTTTAATAAATTTAATGTTCTTTGCTTAAAAGTTACACATTAAATATAATTTGAATTGTAGGAAGTTTTACTATATATTATTTACATACATGTAGTTGCAGAATAGACGAAATTACCTCTGTGGAAAATTAGCGCATTATATTATGTTTGTTTTTCATTGTTTCAATATTACCTTAAATGCATGTAAATTTAAACTCATTATTTCTATTTTGACATTGTAGAAAATCCGCTCTAGATCCGTTCATCATTTCAACAATCAACTATGCTTAGCTGTTCTTTCTAAAAGTTCATCTTTTTCAATGGGTCCACTATAACTTAACTATTATAAGATATTGAAGATATTGATTTCGAGGTACCAGAAGTTTGAGCTGAAATAAGTTGAGGGGCAAATATAAATAGGGTCAAGCTGGGTAACTTCGGACATACACTTGCAAACAGTGGAAATCCAGATGAGACGGCTTATAATGAGCCGTCTCATCAGGATTTTCACTGCTAGTTTATTTTTATCCCAATAACTAATATATGAAACAAACAAGGTCGCTGTCCGAATTAACCTGACCGTGCAAATTTAGTTGACAAAACATTTCTGCCAGGTCTGAATCAAGAATTCCAACGAAAATCAAACCAATACGTAAGTATGGCAAAGATAATGTCGCAATCACAAGCCAATCCATTGCATCTCGCGTGAGAGACATTTGATCACAAAGCAACACACAGAAAAGCAAGAAAATAATTAAAGTAAAGCCACCAACTCTCTCTCTCTCCGCGAAATGAGTATACACACAGAAAAGACACAGGGAACTAGGTCGTGTTAATATCAATTATAACTCTAAAATTGTTGGTCTAAGCAAACTGAGCAATTATAATGATATTGCAGCATTAAGGCAAATTGATGGTGTCTATATATTATAATAGTAACTAAGAAAGTGAACCAGGAGCAATGCAAATTGCCAAGAAACAATTCATCAATTTTAAACACCAGGAAATGCCACACTTACAGGTCACACTATGACGAAAACTGCTTTACTTGGATATAAAACTTCATACAACAACATAAAAATGCCTAGACACGGAAACAAACACATTTTTAGACTTGCATTTGTCAATTTCTAATGATATTGTTTCTACCAAAATTTATGATAAACGTGACGACTTTGATTTTGAAATTGTCGATTTCCCATTTTTAGATGGTGATGTTCCTCGTTCTACATCCTATGGAGTCTATATCTCTCAACTCATTCGTTTTGCTAGAGCATCTAGCTATGTTGCAGACTTCAACACTCGCAATAAATTGTTAACTCAGAAACTTCTTAAACAAGGCTATCGGTATCATAAACTTCGCAAAACATTTTCAAAATTTTATGGACGATACTATGATTTGATTTCTAAATTCCAAGTTGGACTTAAATCTCTCTTGCGCCAAGGACTTTCGGAACCTGATTTCTATGGTGACTTGGTATATAAGTTGAAGAGGATTGTTGGCTCTAATAATTTTTCAGCGCAGTTCATTAAAATAATTTCCCATTATAAAAAGATTGGCTATAACATTAATTTATTGCAACAGACTGCATGCTTGGTAGTCAACCCTATCACGGTTGGCAACTTTGCTTTCCTCTTTAATTGCACGCTGGTGGGTCGGACTTCAGACTCTATGATGGTTCCGACTTAAAGACTTATCTATTGATGAGATGGTAGGGGCCTGATGCTTTGGCTGTTTGTCGGGCCCACCGGGGTTTACCTGTTGGATTTCTTTTGCTCCGGTATTCAGTTTAATTTACTGTTGAGTCCTTATCCTTGCTTTATCTCCTTGTTATATCTTGATTTATATGTTTTAGGAGATGATGCATTGATAAGTTAGGGGTCTTTCATGCAAACCAAATATCTATATGTCTTGATCCACATCTAAATTAAGGGTGAGGTTGGCGCCGTTAAACCGGTTTAAGCCCTCCAGTAAAATATTTTACTGACCGTTCCAAGGCGGTACTTCTTTTGTGGATCTTTTATGTTTTTGTTCTGTCTTGTGTTTGCTATGTTTTGTGCATGTCTGTTTATATGTGCTTTGTGGTCACCTGCTGGGAAAGGGCTGACCTCTTGGCTCTCGTTTGTGGTGTCTACTGTGAGTTTGTCACTTTCCCATTGGTATCCTGGGTCAGGTGTGGTACTTGATTGTATCGATTCCTGATCTTTGCACCATTACTTACTTTTAGTAATGTATGCTGCTACAAAGTGGATCAAGGTATTTCAAAGCATGTGTACTGATTATCATGCAACAAGCGAACGACGTATAATTTCATTTGTAGCATGTAATCATAATGCATTAGGCAAATGGGGTTAATTTCATTGGTAGCATGTTATATCCTCCTTTAAGAATCTGTGTCAGTTGGAAATAAGTATTTCACACAACGCCCATAATCAAATATCCATTTTATACAGTTTCATAATCATTCATCGAAATATTGAGGATACAAAAACCCTTAATCATCATTTTTAGCAAAGTATGAATTAATGTATTTTCTGTTTGGCGCTAAACAGACTTTTGTTTTTAACACTAATATCCAAAGGACCTCTGACACTTTGATAGGGTATCTGCCTATTTTTCAGATGCTTCCCAAAACTTCCCTATGCATAAGATATTACTGGTATCCTTTTGAATAGGACGCTTGATGTATTAGGAAAGAATTAAGGTTATAATTAGACAGGCAGACCGCCACGACAAAACAGAAGACGCTACCAAAGGGGGTAGGGGTTGCAAAATCTGGCTTCTCCAAAACATTTAGAAATCAATTATTTTCACGTGTAAGGGTATTATATCATCAATACTCGATTACAAATCACAGTGAAAGTATTTTAAAGTCCAAAATCATGAGCATTTTAATGATTCTTTTTGTTGTTGTTGTTTTCTATCTGATTTGTTAAGAAATATTTTAAAGTGCAACTTTAGACCATATTCAACCTTGATGAAAATGTATTTACCTGGTGCAATATTATGCAGCCATGTACTATAACCATTCGTCCATGTGTAAAGTACACCTAGTCAAGGGACATGTAGTTTATGTGTATTAAATAGATACAGTATATGTGCAAAATAATCTACCAACTGAATTAAGTAAAAGGGTACTTTTCATAATCTAAAGAAAATATGCTCAAAACGTTGTGTAATATTGCATGACTAATGGATTATGAAAAAGAAGCTTACTTGTACTAATTATTTCATTATACTGGAAAAAAAGATTTTCAAGAGAGCACACAAAAAATCCAAATGCTAATGTTTGGGCTTGCCCAGACGTCACAATTTGGGCTGTGGGATATCATTCCCCATCCCCAACGAGTCCCAACTAGCTTTTCACATATATTATGTAAAATATGAGAACACACTTACGTGCAAAAGGATTAGTTGGGACTCGGGGGGGATGATGTTTTAAAAATTTTTTTTTCTATTTCCTATATGTATAATACAAAAAGTGACCATTTTAGCCTCAAAATAAAGCCGTACGTTCATGGAAATATGACAGCAAATGCAAAATCATAAAATAGAGACCAACAGCAAGCTTATATATGAAGATGGAAGCATTTGATCGACTTTACTTTTTATCAAAATTATAGGCAGCGATACACTGTGATTCCCATTACCACCGTCAGAGGTCCTTAGTTATCTTGTTGATATCAAACTTTCCTAGATTAGTTGTATTGGCTGGATAGTGTCTCTGACAAAAGACCATATTACTACCTACAAAGTGTTGTTTTTTACAGTCTTTCCCCCTTGTGTGGGTGATTAGATAGCAAAACTGTTGTCTTGTCTACCCATACAGTTAATTGTTGATAATACGAATTAAAATACCTCGAAATACTCGCTTACTTCGAAGAATATTTGGGATTAAAAAGTCTCCAGAATCGAGGGTTACCTGTCAAAATATATTCTACAATTTATCTTATGGATAATAGGGACGATAAATCTTTGAAGCCACATCAATATTTCAATAGCTTTCAGTGGCTGATCGAATCTGAGCAAATATTTTACTCTAGTCGTAGGTCTGATTTGGTGAATCAAAGTCTCAGATCAAAGTGAAATCTCTTTTACCTAACTATATGCCAGATTCACGAGAGGTATCAGCCAATAAACGAACGTACCATAATAGTTTAGGGAGACCTAGCATGCATTAGCGAGAAATTGTAAGGCTGCAGCATGTCAGAGAATGTCAATTGTGAAATAAGCAGTCAGCCAGCCTAAACATTTAAATTCCCAATAAGTGCGTGCCCCGGATGGATGAGGTCATCGAAAGGTTATGTGCTGTATGGACTTTACATATCTCGGTTAAACTGTAAATATATGCGTCCATCAATTTACGTTAAGGTCATGACAGAACTTAAAATGACTTCTTATTTGCGTGAAAAAATACATTTGAGCAAGCTAATGAGAATATGGTCGCCACTGATAGTTGAGCAGCGAGGCATCAGTAAAGCCTGAGCATCGCGCATGAACGCCAGGCTTTTGCTTTGCACACATATTACGTATTGACGTGGACAAGAGCAGATAACTCTCCATGTGCTACTAAACGTAGATGAATCGTGATGAGATAACTGCGCATGTGCATGATGGTTAATTTAAGATAATTTTACTCTCCAGATATTTTTTTATTTCAGAAGCCTCTTCGATAAACAGAGAAGACACAGATTGAACTGCTCTCATAGGAGCATCCAAGTCCACCAACTTTTTGTCTCTATAATAACATTAGTCAATTGTGTAAGCAAATATATGTAGCAGATGCGTTAAGCATATGGCATTTTCAGATGCATTTGTTGTTGTTGTTGTTGTTGTTGTTGTTGTTGTTGTTGTTGTTGTTGTTGTTGTTGTTGTTGTTGTTGTTGTTGTTGTTGTTGTTGTTGTTGTTGTTGTTGTTGTTGTTGTTTTTGTTGTTGTTTTTGCTGGTGTTTTATGGGTTAAAGCATATCTGAGCATTATCAAACAGGTCGCAATATCGGTTTTACTGGTTGGCGGCGACTTGAACGGTCAACCATGCAATACAAGATCATACCAGTCTACACGGTACATTAACTGCATATCAATAATTATGCTTCAAGATCTTCACTGATAAAAAGTCATGATTTTTGACCCAATGAATTTTTAATGTTTATTTGTTTATTTATTCGATCTTGCCTGGTACAATAATTGCCTGGCATAACGACTTGGAATGTATGAATATTCTCTTCTTCAATATCATGCTCATTGAGCCGCGACATGGGATTTCCAACAATGTGGTATGTGCGACCAGCAAAGGCTCAGATCAGCCTGCGCATACGCGCAGCCTGATCAGAGCTTTTGCTAGTCGCTTGAATATTCTATGACTTCTTATAAATGCTACTGACCGAACATCATTTGGCAAACCTTAAAAGAGGGTTGCACATGCTCGTCTGAGTCTACACTTGTCAAAATGTACCACATAGTTGGAAATCACATGTCGCGGCTCATCCTATGGGCATTATCGCGAGAGAACCTACCTTTTTGGTTTCCGACCAAGTAAGACTCAAGCCAGCCAGCTCAGCTACAGAGGATAACTAGAATGTTGAACTTTCGCATGTAACACGTTTAGCTATTATACATTACAGAGCTGGAATAACACAGGCGCTGATCAGACAACGCGGATGCACGGGCTCATCTGCGCCTTTGCTGTTCGCATGCGACATAGACAGATTTTCTCGCGTCGATAAAAATGTGTCCATTTAGTATTCATTAATAAGCTTCGTTAGTGTGTTTAGTTAGTTAGATAATTGATAATTTTATTAGCAAGTTAGTTACCGTCATCTGAAATAAAAGTTGACGCCATGAGCTCTTGTAATATTCTAAATGAATAACTCTTAGAAATAGCATGATTAGTACTCGTTATTTAGATACTTGATTAGTTAATAAGTTACTTAGTTCCCATCTCTCAAATCAAAGTTGACACGACAAGCTCTTGCATTGATCTAAATGAAGAGCCCTTAAATATAGCACGACGCATCTTCAGGATTTGTTAAACAAGAATACATTACGTATTTAGATTAATACATGGCCACCCACGCGCGCGTTACCAGGCATATCGACACGATATATCCATATTTGCACGAGGGCCTAAATGACCTTTGATAGTTTTTCTTTCACGCCCCTCCTCTTTGAATTTAATAATCAAGGCGTCTGAGTTTCACATACAATGTAAGTTTTTGCTTGTGCACTTTCTTAAAAAAGTTGGAATACCAAGATTGCACACTGTAGACTAACCCAATGCACCATGAGGAAGAGCCACAGACGGAATACTAACAGTCACAAGACATTAGGAAAACAATTAAAGTAAAGAAACCAGCTCTCTCTTCCCCATCCAGATGATTGCAAAACTAGAAAGGACACTAAATACTACATAACAAAACAAGGACCAAACACAGAACCCGATTTAACAAGGGGGCAACAACAAACAATGAATTAACAACAACAGAACCATCGCCTGCCTTAGAACGGACAACAGCCTAAGCCACTGGTATGGAGGGCTTAAATGCATTTTACTGGTGCCGAATCTTCGCCCTAATTTCTGTTGTTGTTGTTGTTAAACCCCAAAAATTATTGAGTTCGCATGGAGGCTTCCTAACTCATGCAATGTATCATCACAGAGAAACAATCTAATCACATTAACACACTATGATGGCTAACGAATCACAAATAGTCAGATCTAAAAAAAACTCAAGTTGAGCCAAGGTGGGCCCAGCCAAATACAAGCATCAGGCACCAACCTTTGGATTAAAGCTCTACGTCAGGGCCGTCATTGAGTCTGAGGCCTGACCTACCGTCGTGAAATTTAAGAGGAAACCATAGCTATTAACCGTGGGTTAACAATCAGACATGTAGATTGTCGCATGCTATCTATGTTATGTCCAACTTTTCTTTTTATAACGTTTGATTATCGTTTTTAATTGATCGCTAAAATTAGGCTTTCTAACAAATCTTTTTGAATTTATAAACTCAATCACAATAAAAAACCTGCTCCGATATGCCCTGTTGCAGAATAGTTTTAACCAATATAATTGTAAATTTGAAAATGTACGGATGAGATATGTAGAACTGTTCATTAAAAGAGCGTGAAATGGTTCTGTGCCATTGCCAGTTCTCTTGTCTTCTGAGGGAATACCAGGACCCGGAATTACAATGCCTCCTTAAAGTTAAGGTGAACTTAAGTTAAGTATTGATTTTTCAACGTGCGAAAAATAACGTTTCAAACTTATTAAAATCAAAATAGTATCATTTTTTCTGTAGATCACAATAATATCTTTGACCACAAATATCACATCGATGCAGGCAATTTATTTAGCATTTAATATAGCATGTTGAAATATCAATACTTAACTTAAGTCTTGCTTAACTTTAAGGAGGCATTGTAATTCCGGGCCCAGCCCTTTGCCTAGTGTAATTGACTCAATTGTCATATAATTTTCTAGTAGATTGTCAGCAAGGTTGTGGCAGTTCTGGCCGTTGGGTAAATCATTAGCTGGCATAGTGTATTCCACAAAACATTCTGAAGGATCCAAAAATACCAAACCTAAACTCATTTTAAGTCATATTACAGTGTCACGTTGGTTGTCTTTGTGATAAACGCTAAGTTAGTTATTTTGGATATTTCGACATGAAGCTCGGCTCAAGTGGAATCTGCATCACTGGATAGAGGCTTTTGGAAAAGTTTCTTGAAGCACTGTCATGGTGTAAGTATTTCGAAGACGATGATAATGGTTGTAGGCCCAAAGTTTAAGTTTTACCTGTTGGATTTCTTTTGCTCCGGTATTCAGTTTAATTTACTGTCGAGTCCTTATCTTTGCTTTATCTCCTTGTTATATCTTGATTTATATGTTTTAGGAGATGATGCATTGAGGTTGCACTTCACTATTAAATTTCCATAGACGACAATGTTAACATTTCGCCACTTTATTAAAAAACTGTACATACAAAGCTTAACAAACCTGTCTTATTCTAAACAGCCATTCTATCCGATCAATTTCATATAAAAACAATCATATGTTTCCCTGGTCAGGGGGCTGCCATATTGGATGGAGTCTGACAACCATAAATTCGTACCTGAAAATTTGGCATATTTTCTACCTTGGGGGTCAGTTAATGAAACCAACCCTATCTCCCTATAATAAAATCATTTCAAAATTAAATATGCCTATTAGTAACTGACATTGGTTGGTCTGTTTTTATACTACAAAATAATGAACATGCATGATTGACAGATGACGTCATCCATCTTATAATGTTAGCCTAATGGTCTCCCCACAAAAGGCGGGGCCAAGCTTTGTCTATATTTAGTGGTGTGTACCCTAAATTGAAATCAAATTTGGTCCCAAAATGTTTGTTTTGTAATCTAAATGCAAGTTAGTACACTTATAAAGAGAATTGTAAATTGTAGAGTCTCTGTTTTTAGTTTGTTTCCTTCTGTGAGAGGTTCAGTGTCACAACCCCTAATCCTCGGCAACGTCATGAGAAAATTTTGAGTAAAACAACAACTTCAGGTTCTCACCTTGGGGATTCAAAATGTATATAGTACAGCAACATCTCCACCCATAAGTTTGCTTCATGTGCCTCTACATTTTCCAATAAGCATATAAAAAATTGCTTTTGGCTATTATAGGAGGTGAAAATCTTCACATTTTTAGGCCTACCCCCTATAGGCCATGAGCGATATGTAATTTTTTGCCAAACAAGGCAATTGAGTTTAGCAAAATACTTAAAATGGATAAATTTTATAAATGAAATCAAGTTTAGTTATTATTCTCTTAGTAAAAAACCTAATTGAACATATTCTGTTATGAGTACTAGAAACATGTGGCGTAGCCAGTACCAGGTATCAAATCCAGGCTCGGAACTCCTTATACAAGGACAAGCAGCATGCAAACTTCATTGGCTACTATAGGTTTTCTTGTACAGATATCAGAAACGTGTCTCGTTTTACTGATGAATTATTGTGTGCCAAATGAGCTCAGAGTACTGAAGAAAAATAGATACATGAAAAACTTACATAAAAAAGGTAATTATAGATGATACTGGTTTCAGAGTGGATAGTGTATCGGTATACTGGTTCAACAGAAGTCTAGTCTGTCTGAGCATAGAACAGTGGTTTGTTGGTAGAGTTCTCCATCTAGAATCTATGTAAACCCACTCCTTGAATAACACCACTGCAAAATACCAGTAAAACAATGCAATTAAGTGCATAGATAATGTTTTTAAAGTGGAAACTTGTTTTTGTATCTACTTCCTCTATCTATCAAAAATAGTTTTAATTTTTTAGGAATACATGCAATAAATTGCCAATGATGTTTTTGCAATTTAAGCAATAAAATGGCAATAAAAACATCAGCTTGCGTATATTTTACTATAAATCTCATTCCAACGTTATTATGACGTCACAATATGCTTCCATAGCAACCATAACGTTACAAAGCTATAGTCTGCTCATAGTAGCATAGTGAAATGGTATTTAAGAAAAAATCACGAGGAGGCCTCAAAACAAGATTTAAAAGAGGTCGTGTTGACCCAATGAAGGGTAAAACCTTCAAAATTTGTTGGGAAACTGAAAGTCAGCCTTTTAAAAGGCTTTTCAAGGAGGAAACGGAAATTCTTCAACAGGAGGATGACCTAAAAATCAGGCTACTGCGGCCGAAAGCAAACAAGATAACAGAAGTGGAGAAATGTGATAGCAAAAGTGTTGGGTAGGGTATTCTTCTTCTTCTTCTTCTTCTTCTTCTTCTTCTTCTTTTTTTCTCCTTCTTCTTCTTCTTTTCTTCTTCTCCTCTTCTTTTTTTTCTTCTTATCTTCTCCTTCTTCTTCTTCTTTTCTTCTTCCTCTCCTCCTCTTCTTCTTTTTTTCTCCTTCTTCTTCTTCTTCTTCTTCTTCTTCTTCTTCTTCTTCTTCTTCTTCTTTTCTTCTTCTTTTTTTCTCCTTCTTCTTCTTCTTTTCTTCTTTTTTCTCTCCTTCTTTTCTTCTTCCTCTCCTCCTTCTTCTTCTTCTTCTTCTTCTTCTTCTTCTTCTTCTTCAGTTAAATTCAATTCCTATCATATATGCCTCATGAGTTACTAATCTTTAGGGAAAGAAATGTAGACCTTTAAAAATTATGCAGGGAAAAAAAATTCTTATTTCTCAACCAAAACATAGGTTGTGGGTACTCAAAAGAACCGTCTCAATGAGACGGTTCTTTTGAGCACCCGAGACATATGTTCTTCTTCTTCTCCTTCTTCTTCTTCTTCTTCTTCTTTTCCTCACTTTTTTCACATTTCTCCACTTCAGATCCGAGATTGACACTTACAGGCTATTACATCTCAGACTTACCGCCATTATGTGGAATGATGCATTTGCTGAACATTCTAGATATTCACCAAACTGCAGTTCAGGCTTCTTAAAATGGGATATTGACAGGGAAGTAAAAATTGGCCTCTGCTGGAGAGAAGCCCTGAGCTGCAGTAAATGCCAATACAAAAGCAAAACATACAAACTGTATGAGGAGCTGCAATGCACCACGAGAGGACGTCGGCCAGCTAAACTAAACAGAGGATTACACATTGGACTCAGCCAATCATCAATTGGTCCAGCAAGCCTCGCGAAAATTCTTTGCAGTATAAACACTCCCCCTCCGTCCATCAGTGGCATGCAGAAGGCTGGGAATCTAGTGATGAACACTATTACAGATGAAAACAAAAAAGACATGCAAATGCGTTGTCAGGGTTTACGAGACCTCAACATATTACGCGGGAAAAATCCTGCTGCCATCAATATTCAGTCAGATGGTTGCTATAACAATGCACTATATTCTGGTGTTGGTAGAACTCCATTCCAGTCTAGCACCCAAGCAATTTATCTTTTTGCTGAGAATGAAACGGACAGAAATCAAATCATAAATTTGCAAACCATTTCCAAACTCTGCTCCAAACGCAGAAATGGCTTCAACATTGAATGCCATCATGTGGGGAAATGTTTTGCAAACATTGCAATGGCTACCAGCATTGGCAATGAAGAACAGTGGGCAAAACAAGGTCTCTTGGATCTGTCTGGTGCTGGACTGGAAGCGGAGTTCATAACAACTGATCCAGATTCATCTGCATATAGAGCTGCCATGACCTTGTATGATCAGGGAATTACTTCTATTGAGCCGAGCCACCTTCTTGACACCCGCCACATAACACAGAATCATAGAAAATTCATAAAAAATATGACAGAACTGACCGCGCATATGCCAGGCAGAACTAAAATTGAAAGACAGAAAACACAAAACAAATTCGCAATCGATCTTGCAGCACGATGCCAAGCAGAATTTAATCAAGCTTTTCGAAAGTTCAGAAAAAATGTACCTAAACTCAAGTCAGTTCTGTCCTACACATGTGATTCGGTGGTAGAATGTTACCATGGCAACCATGCCCTATGCAATCCCTACTCATTTGTATGCATGGCTAAAACAAACACCACTTGGCTGCAACGAAGCCATTATTTACATGCTGACTTCACGGTCAAACCTGGCGGTGATAGTTTGGTCATGCTACGCAAATGTGTAGAATATCGCCTGGGACAAGGAATGCTAGAAAAGACCAGGCTCAACACAAACACTCAGAAATGTGAAGCGACCAATAGAAGTTTCCGAAGGTCATTGCCAAAGTACCTTACCATTGCTCGAAATTTTTCTGGTCGGTCCCACAGTGCAGTGCATAACATCAACAATGGTCCAGGAGAATCAGTCTTTAAGCTCTGTAAAGCTGCCGGTTCTACCATTCATGGAGGGACGAGGGTTTGTCAAGCCCTGAAACAACAACAAAAAATCAGTCATAGCAACCGCAAACGTAAAAGAACGCAAGCATACAAAGACGCTTTATGCAGAAAGAGACGTGCACTGTATCGCATATATGAAAAAAATCAAGAAGAAATTAATTACCGTAAAAACATGATGCTGGTGCCTATACACAACAAAAAATGCCACCGTGACCATACATACACAAGAGCTGATGGTCCAAAAGCAAAACAGGCTAAATGTGAATATGATCAGTCTGATCTGAATTAGAATGTATTATTCAAAATTTTACCATGCCTTCAAAACAAACAGAATGGCTCATGTAATGCGCTGCACTGTCCCCGACTCTTGCAAAGGGTTCGTTCCATATTCGTCTCGTGGCTCTCTAAACAAAGGTGGTCTGTGTTCACACATAGGCTATTGTGACATAAATGGGACACTTCCTGTCTTTTTCCTTGACAAATCTCCTCCTTCAAAACCTTGTGCTCATTCATGTATGCAACTCGGTGTGCTCTTTCTGTGCATTTACTGCCGTCGGGCCAAGTAACGCGAATTCGCCCATATTTATTATGCTCCTTAGCCCCCACCCACATATCACAAGCCAAAGTCCCAACCCCAATTTCAGTCTTCTTATTTAATTTTTCTTTTAGCTTTCCCCAAAATGCCTCCATTTTTAAAGAGAATCTACCCGAAGGTCAAATAATGACGTCACACAACACTTCCAGGAAGCAAGCAGCTGATTTAAAAAAAAAATTCTGCCTTTTAGGTTGCACTTCACTATTAAATTTCCATAGACGACAATGTTAACATTTCGCCACTTTATTAAAAAACTGTACATACAAAGCTTAACAAACCTGTCTTATTCTAAACAGCCATTCTATCCGATCAATTTCATATAAAAACAATCATATGTTTCCCTGGTCAGGGGGCTGCCATATTGGATGGAGTCTGACAACCATAAATTCGTACCTGAAAATTTGGCATATTTTCTACCTTGGGGGTCAGTTAATGAAACCAACCCTACCTCCCTATAATAAAATCATTTCAAAATTAAATATGCCTATTAGTAACTGACATTGGTTGGTCTGTTTTTATACTACAAAATAATGAACATGCATGATTGACAGATGACGTCATCCATCTTATAATGTTAGCCTAATGGTCTCCCCACAAAAGGCGGGGCCAAGCTTTGTCTATATTTAGTGGTGTGTACCCTAAATTGAAATCAAATTTGGTCCCAAAATGTTTGTTTTGTAATCTAAATGCAAGTTAGTACACTTATAAAGAGAATTGTAAATTGTAGAGTCTCTGTTTTTAGTTTGTTTCCTTCTGTGAGAGGTTCAGTGTCACAACCCCTAATCCTCGGCAACGTCATGAGAAAATTTTGAGTAAAACAACAACTTCAGGTTCTCACCTTGGGGATTCAAAATGTATATAGTACAGCAACATCTCCACCCATAAGTTTGCTTCATGTGCCTCTACATTTTCCAATAAGCATATAAAAAATTGCTTTTGGCTATTATAGGAGGTGAAAATCTTCACATTTTTAGGCCTACCCCCTATAGGCCATGAGCGATATGTAATTTTTTGCCAAACAAGGCAATTGAGTTTAGCAAAATACTTAAAATGGATAAATTTTATAAATGAAATCAAGTTTAGTTATTATTCTCTTAGTAAAAAACCTAATTGAACATATTCTGTTATGAGTACTAGAAACATGTGGCGTAGCCAGTACCAGGTATCAAATCCAGGCTCGGAACTCCTTATACAAGGACAAGCAGCATGCAAACTTCATTGGCTACTATAGGTTTTCTTGTACAGATATCAGAAACGTGTCTCGTTTTACTGATGAATTATTGTGTGCCAAATGAGCTCAGAGTACTGAAGAAAAATAGATACATGAAAAACTTACATAAAAAAGGTAATTATAGATGATACTGGTTTCAGAGTGGATAGTGTATCGGTATACTGGTTCAACAGAAGTCTAGTCTGTCTGAGCATAGAACAGTGGTTTGTTGGTAGAGTTCTCCATCTAGAATCTATGTAAACCCACTCCTTGAATAACACCACTGCAAAATACCAGTAAAACAATGCAATTAAGTGCATAGATAATGTTTTTAAAGTGGAAACTTGTTTTTGTATCTACTTCCTCTATCTATCAAAAATAGTTTTAATTTTTTAGGAATACATGCAATAAATTGCCAATGATGTTTTTGCAATTTAAGCAATAAAATGGCAATAAAAACATCAGCTTGCGTATATTTTACTATAAATCTCATTCCAACGTTATTATGACGTCACAATATGCTTCCATAGCAACCATAACGTTACAAAGCTATAGTCTGCTCATAGTAGCATAGTGAAATGGTATTTAAGAAAAAATCACGAGGAGGCCTCAAAACAAGATTTAAAAGAGGTCGTGTTGACCCAATGAAGGGTAAAACCTTCAAAATTTGTTGGGAAACTGAAAGTCAGCCTTTTAAAAGGCTTTTCAAGGAGGAAACGGAAATTCTTCAACAGGAGGATGACCTAAAAATCAGGCTACTGCGGCCGAAAGCAAACAAGATAACAGAAGTGGAGAAATGTGATAGCAAAAGTGTTGGGTAGGGTATTCTTCTTCTTCTTCTTCTTCTTCTTCTTCTTCTTCTTCTTCTTCTTCTTCTTTTTTTCTCCTTCTTCTTCTTCTTTTCTTCTTCTCCTCTTCTTCTTTTTCTTCTTTTCTTCTCCTTCTTCTTCTTCTTTTCTTCTTCCTCTCCTCCTCTTCTTCTTTTTTTCTCCTTCTTCTTCTTCTTCTTCTTCTTCTTCTTCTTCTTCTTCTTCTTCTTTTTTTCTCCTTCTTCTTCTTCTTTTCTTCTTTTTTCTCTCCTTCTTTTCTTCTTCCTCTCCTCCTTCTTCTTCTTCTTCTTCTTCTTCTTCTTCTTCTTCTTCTTCTTCTTCAGTTAAATTCAGTTCCTATCATATATGCCTCATGAGTTACTAATCTTTAGGGAAAGAAATGTAGACCTTTAAAAATTATGCAGGGAAAAAAAATTCTTATTTCTCAACCAAAACATAGGTTGTGGGTACTCAAAAGAACCGTCTCAATGAGACGGTTCTTTTGAGCACCCGAGACATATGTTCTTCTTCTTCTCCTTCTTCTTCTTCTTCTTCTTCTTTTCCTCACTTTTTTCACATTTCTCCACTTCAGATCCGAGATTGACACTTACAGGCTATTACATCTCAGACTTACCGCCATTATGTGGAATGATGCATTTGCTGAACATTCTAGATATTCACCAAACTGCAGTTCAGGCTTCTTAAAATGGGATATTGACAGGGAAGTAAAAATTGGCCTCTGCTGGAGAGAAGCCCTGAGCTGCAGTAAATGCCAATACAAAAGCAAAACATACAAACTGTATGAGGAGCTGCAATGCACCACGAATGGACGTCGGCCAGCTAAACTAAACAGAGGATTACACATTGGACTCAGCCAATCATCAATTGGTCCAGCAAGCCTCGCGAAAATTCTTTGCAGTATAAACACTCCCCCTCCGTCCATCAGTGGCATGCAGAAGGCTGGGAATCTAGTGATGAACACTATTACAGATGAAAACAAAAAAGACATGCAAATGCGTTGTCAGGGTTTACGAGACCTCAACATATTACGCGGGAAAAATCCTGCTGCCATCAATATTCAGTCAGATGGTTGCTATAACAATGCACTATATTCTGGTGTTGGTAGAACTCCATTCCAGCCTAGCACCCAAGCAATTTATCTTTTTGCTGAGAATGAAACGGACAGAAATCAAATCATAAATTTGCAAACCATTTCCAAACTCTGCTCCAAACGCAGAAATGGCTTCAACATTGAATGCCATCATGTGGGGAAATGTTTTGCAAACATTGCAATGGCTACCAGCATTGGCAATGAAGAACAGTGGGCAAAACAAGGTCTCTTGGATCTGTCTGGTGCTGGACTGGAAGCGGAGTTCATAACAACTGATCCAGATTCATCTGCATATAGAGCTGCCATGACCTTGTATGATCAGGGAATTACTTCTATTGAGCCGAGCCACCTTCTTGACACCCGCCACATAACACAGAATCATAGAAAATTCATAAAAAATATGACAGAACTGACCGCGCATATGCCAGGCAGAACTAAAATTGAAAGACAGAAAACACAAAACAAATTCGCAATCGATCTTGCAGCACGATGCCAAGCAGAATTTAATCAAGCTTTTCGAAAGTTCAGAAAAAATGTACCTAAACTCAAGTCAGTTCTGTCCTACACATGTGATTCGGTGGTAGAATGTTACCATGGCAACCATGCCCTATGCAATCCCTACTCATTTGTATGCATGGCTAAAACAAACACCACTTGGCTGCAACGGAGCCATTATTTACATGCTGACTTCACGGTCAAACCTGGCGGTGATAGTTTGGTCATGCTACGCAAATGTGTAGAATATCGCCTGGGACAAGGAATGCTAGAAAAGACCAGGCTCAACACAAACACTCAGAAATGTGAAGCGACCAATAGAAGTTTCCGAAGGTCATTGCCAAAGTACCTTACCTTTGCTCGAAATTTTTCTGGTCGGTCCCACAGTGCAGTGCATAACATCAACAATGGTCCAGGAGAATCAGTCTTTAAGCTCTGTAAAGCTGCCGGTTCTACCATTCATGGAGGGACGAGGGTTTGTCAAGCCCTGAAACAACAACAAAAAATCAGTCATAGCAACCGCAAACGTAAAAGAACGCAAGCATACAAAGACGCTTTATGCAGAAAGAGACGTGCACTGTATCGCTTATATGAAAAAAATCAAGAAGAAATTAATTACCGTAAAAACATGATGCTGGTGCCTATACACAACAAAAAATGCCACCGTGACCATACATACACAAGAGCTGATGGTCCAAAAGCAAAACAGGCTAAATGTGAATATGATCAGTCTGATCTGAATTAGAATGTATTATTCAAAATTTTACCATGCCTTCAAAACAAACAGAATGGCTCATGTAATGCGCTGCACTGTCCCCGACTCTTGCAAAGGGTTCGTTCCATATTCGTCTCGTGGCTCTCTAAACAAAGGTGGTCTGTGTTCACACATAGGCTATTGTGACATAAATGGGACACTTCCTGTCTTTTTCCTTGACAAATCTCCTCCTTCAAAACCTTGTGCTCATTCATGTATGCAACTCGGTGTGCTCTTTCTGTGCATTTACTGCCGTCGGGCCAAGTAACGCGAATTCGCCCATATTTATTATGCTCCTTAGCCCCCACCCACATATCACAAGCCAAAGTCCCAACCCCAATTTCAGTCTTCTTATTTAATTTTTCTTTTAGCTTTCCCCAAAATGCCTCCATTTTTAAAGAGAATCTACCCGAAGGTCAAATAATGACGTCACACAACACTTCCAGGAAGCAAGCAGCTGATTTAAAAAAAAAATTCTGCCTTTTAGGTTGCACTTCACTATTAAATTTCCATAGACGACAATGTTAACATTTCGCCACTTTATTAAAAAACTGTACATACAAAGCTTAACAAACCTGTCTTATTCTAAACAGCCATTCTATCCGATCAATTTCATATAAAAACAATCATATGTTTCCCTGGTCAGGGGGCTGCCATATTGGATGGAGTCTGACAACCATAAATTCGTACCTGAAAATTTGGCATATTTTCTACCTTGGGGGTCAGTTAATGAAACCAACCCTACCTCCCTATAATAAAATCATTTCAAAATTAAATATGCCTATTAGTAACTGACATTGGTTGGTCTGTTTTTATACTACAAAATAATGAACATGCATGATTGACAGATGACGTCATCCATCTTATAATGTTAGCCTAATGGTCTCCCCACAAAAGGCGGGGCCAAGCTTTGTCTATATTTAGTGGTGTGTACCCTAAATTGAAATCAAATTTGGTCCCAAAATGTTTGTTTTGTAATCTAAATGCAAGTTAGTACACTTATAAAGAGAATTGTAAATTGTAGAGTCTCTGTTTTTAGTTTGTTTCCTTCTGTGAGAGGTTCAGTGTCACAACCCCTAATCCTCGGCAACGTCATGAGAAAATTTTGAGTAAAACAACAACTTCAGGTTCTCACCTTGGGGATTCAAAATGTATATAGTACAGCAACATCTCCACCCATAAGTTTGCTTCATGTGCCTCTACATTTTCCAATAAGCATATAAAAAATTGCTTTTGGCTATTATAGGAGGTGAAAATCTTCACACTTTTAGGCCTACCCCCTATAGGCCATGAGCGATATGTAATTTTTTGCCAAACAAGGCAATTGAGTTTAGCAAAATACTTAAAATGGATAAATTTTATAAATGAAATCAAGTTTAGTTATTATTCTCTTAGTAAAAAACCTAATTGAACATATTCTGTTATGAGTACTAGAAACATGTGGCGTAGCCAGTACCAGGTATCAAATCCAGGCTCGGAACTCCTTATACAAGGACAAGCAGCATGCAAACTTCATTGGCTACTATAGGTTTTCTTGTACAGATATCAGAAACGTGTCTCGTTTTACTGATGAATTATTGTGTGCCAAATGAGCTCAGAGTACTGAAGAAAAATAGATACATGAAAAACTTACATAAAAAAGGTAATTATAGATGATACTGGTTTCAGAGTGGATAGTGTATCGGTATACTGGTTCAACAGAAGTCTAGTCTGTCTGAGCATAGAACAGTGGTTTGTTGGTAGAGTTCTCCATCTAGAATCTATGTAAACCCACTCCTTGAATAACACCACTGCAAAATACCAGTAAAACAATGCAATTAAGTGCATAGATAATGTTTTTAAAGTGGAAACTTGTTTTTGTATCTACTTCCTCTATCTATCAAAAATAGTTTTAATTTTTTAGGAATACATGCAATAAATTGCCAATGATGTTTTTGCAATTTAAGCAATAAAATGGCAATAAAAACATCAGCTTGCGTATATTTTACTATAAATCTCATTCCAACGTTATTATGACGTCACAATATGCTTCCATAGCAACCATAACGTTACAAAGCTATAGTCTGCTCATAGTAGCATAGTGAAATGGTATTTAAGAAAAAATCACGAGGAGGCCTCAAAACAAGATTTAAAAGAGGTCGTGTTGACCCAATGAAGGGTAAAACCTTCAAAATTTGTTGGGAAACTGAAAGTCAGCCTTTTAAAAGGCTTTTCAAGGAGGAAACGGAAATTCTTCAACAGGAGGATGACCTAAAAATCAGGCTACTGCGGCCGAAAGCAAACAAGATAACAGAAGTGGAGAAATGTGATAGCAAAAGTGTTGGGTAGGGTATTCTTCTTCTTCTTCTTCTTCTTCTTCTTCTTCTTCTTCTTCTTCTTCTTCTTTTTTTCTCCTTCTTCTTCTTCTTTTCTTCTTCTCCTCTTCTTCTTTTTCTTCTTTTCTTCTCCTTCTTCTTCTTCTTTTCTTCTTCCTCTCCTCCTCTTCTTCTTTTTTTCTCCTTCTTCTTCTTCTTCTTCTTCTTCTTCTTCTTCTTCTTCTTCTTCTTCTTTTCTTCTTCTTTTTTTCTCCTTCTTCTTCTTCTTTTCTTCTTTTTTCTCTCCTTCTTTTCTTCTTCCTCTCCTCCTTCTTCTTCTTCTTCTTCTTCTTCTTCTTCTTCTTCTTCAGTTAAATTCAATTCCTATCATATATGCCTCATGAGTTACTAATCTTTAGGGAAAGAAATGTAGACCTTTAAAAATTATGCAGGGAAAAAAAATTCTTATTTCTCAACCAAAACATAGGTTGTGGGTACTCAAAAGAACCGTCTCAATGAGACGGTTCTTTTGAGCACCCGAGACATATGTTCTTCTTCTTCTCCTTCTTCTTCTTCTTCTTCTTCTTTTCCTCACTTTTTTCACATTTCTCCACTTCAGATCCGAGATTGACACTTACAGGCTATTACATCTCAGACTTACCGCCATTATGTGGAATGATGCATTTGCTGAACATTCTAGATATTCACCAAACTGCAGTTCAGGCTTCTTAAAATGGGATATTGACAGGGAAGTAAAAATTGGCCTCTGCTGGAGAGAAGCCCTGAGCTGCAGTAAATGCCAATACAAAAGCAAAACATACAAACTGTATGAGGAGCTGCAATGCACCACGAGAGGACGTCGGCCAGCTAAACTAAACAGAGGATTACACATTGGACTCAGCCAATCATCAATTGGTCCAGCAAGCCTCGCGAAAATTCTTTGCAGTATAAACACTCCCCCTCCGTCCATCAGTGGCATGCAGAAGGCTGGGAATCTAGTGATGAACACTATTACAGATGAAAACAAAAAAGACATGCAAATGCGTTGTCAGGGTTTACGAGACCTCAACATATTACGCGGGAAAAATCCTGCTGCCATCAATATTCAGTCAGATGGTTGCTATAACAATGCACTATATTCTGGTGTTGGTAGAACTCCATTCCAGCCTAGCACCCAAGCAATTTATCTTTTTGCTGAGAATGAAACGGACAGAAATCAAATCATAAATTTGCAAACCATTTCCAAACTCTGCTCCAAACGCAGAAATGGCTTCAACATTGAATGCCATCATGTGGGGAAATGTTTTGCAAACATTGCAATGGCTACCAGCATTGGCAATGAAGAACAGTGGGCAAAACAAGGTCTCTTGGATCTGTCTGGTGCTGGACTGGAAGCGGAGTTCATAACAACTGATCCAGATTCATCTGCATATAGAGCTGCCATGACCTTGTATGATCAGGGAATTACTTCTATTGAGCCGAGCCACCTTCTTGACACCCGCCACATAACACAGAATCATAGAAAATTCATAAAAAATATGACAGAACTGACCGCGCATATGCCAGGCAGAACTAAAATTGAAAGACAGAAAACACAAAACAAATTCGCAATCGATCTTGCAGCACGATGCCAAGCAGAATTTAATCAAGCTTTTCGAAAGTTCAGAAAAAATGTACCTAAACTCAAGTCAGTTCTGTCCTACACATGTGATTCGGTGGTAGAATGTTACCATGGCAACCATGCCCTATGCAATCCCTACTCATTTGTATGCATGGCTAAAACAAACACCACTTGGCTGCAACGAAGCCATTATTTACATGCTGACTTCACGGTCAAACCTGGCGGTGATAGTTTGGTCATGCTACGCAAATGTGTAGAATATCGCCTGGGACAAGGAATGCTAGAAAAGACCAGGCTCAACACAAACACTCAGAAATGTGAAGCGACCAATAGAAGTTTCCGAAGGTCATTGCCAAAGTACCTTACCTTTGCTCGAAATTTTTCTGGTCGGTCCCACAGTGCAGTGCATAACATCAACAATGGTCCAGGAGAATCAGTCTTTAAGCTCTGTAAAGCTGCCGGTTCTACCATTCATGGAGGGACGAGGGTTTGTCAAGCCCTGAAACAACAACAAAAAATCAGTCATAGCAACCGCAAACGTAAAAGAACGCAAGCATACAAAGACGCTTTATGCAGAAAGAGACGTGCACTGTATCGCTTATATGAAAAAAATCAAGAAGAAATTAATTACCGTAAAAACATGATGCTGGTGCCTATACACAACAAAAAATGCCACCGTGACCATACATACACAAGAGCTGATGGTCCAAAAGCAAAACAGGCTAAATGTGAATATGATCAGTCTGATCTGAATTAGAATGTATTATTCAAAATTTTACCATGCCTTCAAAACAAACAGAATGGCTCATGTAATGCGCTGCACTGTCCCCGACTCTTGCAAAGGGTTCGTTCCATATTCGTCTCGTGGCTCTCTAAACAAAGGTGGTCTGTGTTCACACATAGGCTATTGTGACATAAATGGGACACTTCCTGTCTTTTTCCTTGACAAATCTCCTCCTTCAAAACCTTGTGCTCATTCATGTATGCAACTCGGTGTGCTCTTTCTGTGCATTTACTGCCGTCGGGCCAAGTAACGCGAATTCGCCCATATTTATTATGCTCCTTAGCCCCCACCCACATATCACAAGCCAAAGTCCCAACCCCAATTTCAGTCTTCTTATTTAATTTTTCTTTTAGCTTTCCCCAAAATGCCTCCATTTTTAAAGAGAATCTACCCGAAGGTCAAATAATGACGTCACACAACACTTCCAGGAAGCAAGCAGCTGATTTAAAAAAAAAATTCTGCCTTTTAGGTTGCACTTCACTATTAAATTTCCATAGACGACAATGTTAACATTTCGCCACTTTATTAAAAAACTGTACATACAAAGCTTAACAAACCTGTCTTATTCTAAACAGCCATTCTATCCGATCAATTTCATATAAAAACAATCATATGTTTCCCTGGTCAGGGGGCTGCCATATTGGATGGAGTCTGACAACCATAAATTCGTACCTGAAAATTTGGCATATTTTCTACCTTGGGGGTCAGTTAATGAAACCAACCCTACCTCCCTATAATAAAATCATTTCAAAATTAAATATGCCTATTAGTAACTGACATTGGTTGGTCTGTTTTTATACTACAAAATAATGAACATGCATGATTGACAGATGACGTCATCCATCTTATAATGTTAGCCTAATGGTCTCCCCACAAAAGGCGGGGCCAAGCTTTGTCTATATTTAGTGGTGTGTACCCTTGATAAGTTAGGGGTCTTTCATGCAAACCAAATATCTATGTGTCTTGATCAACATCTGAATTAAGGGCGAGGTTGGCGCCGTTAAACCGGATTAAGCTCTCCAATAAAATATTTTATGTTTTTATTCTGTCTTGTGTTTGCTATGTCTTTGTGCGCGTCTGTTTATATGTGCTTTGTGGTCACCTGCTGGGAAAGGGCTGGCCTCTTGGCTCTCGTTTGTGGTGTCTGCTGTGAGTTTGTCACTTTCCCATTGGTATCCTGGGTCAGGTGTGGTACTTGATTGTATCGATTCCTGATCTTTGCACCCTTACTTACTTTAAGTACATTTGAAGAAAATACTTTGAACAACATTTAAATATGTCATCAATGAAAACATGGCGAACTTCGGTACCTATGCATTGTAGATTACAGGTTCATGAAATTATTAGTACACAAGCATCGTGGTCATTATGTAACATGATGGACTCCTCTTTGTTAGTTTGCTAGTCCATCTGTTATAAAGCAACGTGAACATCAGGGCCCGGAATTAAAATGCCTCCTTAAAGTTAAGGATGACTTTTTTAAAAATTAAGTATTGATTTTTCAGGATGCGAAAAAAAAAACGATTTAAACTGATAAAAATCAAAATAATTTCATGTTTTCTGTAAATCACAATGATATCTATGACCACAAGTACTGCGTCGATCCAGGCAATCTAATATTATGTTGAAATATCAATGCTTAACTTAAGTCTTCCTTAACTTTAATGAGGCATTGTAATTCCGTGCCCAGATCTAGAATTTTGTAGTCTAGGGGACTATTTACTTCCTTATGGCTAAGGAGAGACACGTTTGGTCTTGCCTTTGAATGTTTTCCTCAGCACACGCCTGCAGCTCGAACCAAATCACTTTGTTGGGTCCCGCCGTTATGACTTCTGTAGTTTTCTTTTTTTAACCGTAGTTGCTGCCCTTAAACCTGTCCGACTCATGGCAGCATATTCTTTCATTTCAATGATTTGAGTGCTTTCATAATCTGCTTTCATTTTAACTCTACACGTCTTAACTGTACACCTACACTGGCTCCAGTCCTTAAAACAATTATTCATCAATGTGTCATATCATATTCTTGTAGCTAGTCTTACTCTGATGGCTCTGTTTTAAAACAGAGCCATCAGAGTAAGACTAGCTACAAGTATATGATATGATTCATTGATGAAAAATTGTTTTAAGGACTGGAGCTAGTTTACTGTACACCTACAATGCTTAATTCTCAATAGTATTTTGCCTGACTCTAATACGTTTGATACCGTGAAACAGGCGATGCGCATTATGTCTACCCAGTTAGGCAACCAGTGTTCGTCCGAAGATTGCTTGTGTAATCATAGTAACCAAACATACGTTTTATCTACATGTACTGTTCTTTTCCATGATTGTCTTTGGTTGGGTCCACAGTGGCTCAAGTTAGGGGTTTCTTTAGATCTAGCTGTCTGTGAATTAAGAATTATTTTCTGTGTCTCATCTGAATTGATCATTTCCGTGTGATTATATATTGCATAAGTTAGGAAGCATCTATGTAAGCGCAACAATATTTGTGTACTAACAACAGTACAATCTAGGAATAACTTTCGGCTGGTAAAATATATCTAAATCCCTTGCATGATTGCAAGCCCGAGTCATATATGTCCTAATGATGTTGCTTTAGTGCACTACTGTCCTTGTTTAATAAATTATAAGAGTCTATTACGAGTGTGAAGGAAGGAAGGAAATTATATCCCGAGGATCACCGTTTGGCATCAAGAGGCTTGCCGAGTGATCACAAACGGTGATCCCCAGAGTCGGATTTTTCTATCTCATCCTTAACCAAATGTTGGATTTTTCATTTTGCTTAACAATAGTTTTCGCATTTGGTTCTTGCTTTAATGCAGTACTTAGTGCCCTTTCTAGTTTTGTAATCAGCTTGGTGAGGATGAGAGAGCTGGTTGCCTTACTTTAATTGTCTGTCTGATGTCTTGTGACTGTTAGTGTTATGTGGCTCAGCCTGACAGTGTCGTGGGTTGGTCTGCAGTGTGTGATTGTGGTATTTCCAGGTCATACTCACTGACGTTGTTTTTGTATATAGTTTTTATTTACATAAGCTCCCAAAAGAAGATGTGATATAACATGATGACGTCACTTTAGCATGACAGTCTGGGAAAAGATAACATCGGTAGGAAAAAAATATATATCACAGAGTAAAATCTCAGATATCCGCAAAGGTGTGCAAGAAAACAATTTCTGCATCATTTCCTTTGTGGTGAGACGAGAGCACTGAAACAACGCCCTTGGCTGAACGTCATTACTTATAACTGGCCTTGCGACGATTGCGGCGGAAAGACAGCTTGCATTGCGTTTACCCACGTGGCATAGTTAACTCTTCGCCTACTGGGTAATTTTTCATGCTATTGATTTCTTTTTTCAAAATCAACTTTTTGAAAGATTCTTTAGGAATACCATCTGAGTGTCAAACAGTTTGGATCCCGATCAGACCAGACGCTATATCGGGACTGATCTGGGTACAAACTGTTGCAAAGGTTATCAGCAGCCGCTAGCAAGGAAAGAGTTAATACGAACAAAGCCATCAAGGTAAATTTTATCATCAATACAAAAAGGTAAAAATGTAAATAACCCTTTCCATGCTAAACCCAGATATACCATGGGCCTTGTCGCGAGAAAACCTGTCTTCGGGGTTTCCGACTAAGTGAGTTTCAAACCAGGCTTCTCAGCTACAGAGATTAGCTAGTGAATTGAAAGTTCGCCAGTAGCAAGTTTACATATGGTACGTTCCAAAAAGCGAATAACAAAGGCGCTTATCAAACTGCACGGATGCGCAGGCTGGTCTGCGCCTGTGTTGTTCGCAAACCCCAGAAGACAGGTTTTCTCGCGACGTGGCCCCGATATAAACCGTGTAGAAGCCAGCTTTTACAGAAGCCAGCTGATCAGGATCTACACTGTTTTCCAATCCTGATTGAAAATACACGCTTATAACCATAACATGTCTCCTCTGATTTGATAACAATTTGAGAAGTATATCTTGCATTGTAAGGATTAATTAAAGAAATATTGAACTCATAGGATAATTAAGATAATCTTAAAAATAAAAGTTTAACATGACATGATAGTTAACTTAATGCGCCTAACAAATGTCATATTAAATGTAGATCAGATAGTAAAATAGCATTGACTTAGTCGCTGACATCAATAAAGTCATGAAAGGGTCATCTAGGAAGTAAAGCAGGTTTTTTACATAGTCGCATGCCCACTTCGTTCTATGAGAGAGACTATAAAGGTACACTGGCTATGCAACAAAGAGTAAGCATAATTATACCACCCTTACCAACTATAGCACGAAACATCTCACCATGTGCAAGGTCTACACTGATGTAGGCGGTATAAAATAGTTATACCATGTTTGTCCACCTGTACGTAAGTTCTCAACTCGCTTAAGCTCGTGGATTATCTCCACGTACAGGCGGACAACCAATGGTATAACTATTACTTATTGAATGTACATGAATATGCAACACAATCAACAAGTTAAGTGATTTTAAGGGTATTTTGAAGGACCACATATTACCATGACGTGAAGCACTAGATGCACGAAAATATCTGCCCTGTTCAAAATAATATAGGCGACAAGTATCACCATTCATTGCTGGGGACCCCAGGGGCTTTGGGGATCTGGGGAGAATGGTTATTTATTTTCAGGGAGCTGAAGTGCACTGGTAATTATTTTAGGGGAGCTTTAGAGCAAGCTCAGAGCATTCGGAATTTAGGGAGCCCTGCCAAAAAGCAAAAAAAAAAAGGAAAAGCCTCCATTTTGTTTGATGTTTTAAAATTTTTCTTCTGTTTCTGGGGGGCTAGCCCCAGACCCCCCTTGTAACTTCAAAATGACTTGATTTTCCTACTAAAATCCACATCTACATTGATCTGAGAGAAAAGTATGGCAATTAAGTTTTGTTGTTTTCGATTTATTCTCCTTAAAATTGTTGATTTTTTAAGTTGGTAATAACATACTTTGGAACTCCCAGATTGCACCAGATCGCACCATTTTTATCAACAAATTTTAAGGGGAGCATGCCCACAACCCCTTCCCTAGCATGAGTACTAGTGTGGCTCAATATTGTTACAGGCCTACCTACGCACCTGCTATGTAATTCCCTCTTTAGATAATTAGCTTATTTTTATTAGAAAACTTTGAAGAATGCTGGTCAGATATATGCTTGATGAAACTGAAGTTAAACAGGCATATAGTGGATAATAGCAATTGTAAAAAAGACTTTTTACGATTACAAGAAAATAAATGCTTTCAAAGTACTTGTCTAAAAAATCTAGTTTAAGTTGTTGGAAAAAAATCAGCCCCTGCCATTAACCAGAAAAACAAATGGTCTGTCTCTGATTTAAAAAAAAACAATAAATCTAGAGCGCATTTTCCTCCATGCCTACTCTACCTCCATGCCTACTCTACCTATGCATTCCGAGGCTAAGCCCGTCTTTACATGTATAAGGCAAAATATTAAGTGATTATTAAGTCATGCTCTCTTGTATAGCTTCATAGTTTTTAAGTATGTGATTTTAATCCTACGGAAAGAAGAATTCATTTTAGGGAGAATTGGCCTACATCTTTGGGATTTGGAGTGAAGCTGAACTATTTTTAGGGACTTGGGGAGAAAAGGCAAATGCTTTTAAGGAGCCAAGGACATTATTTTCAGGGATTTGGGGAGATCAATGCATTATTTTATGGGATCAAGGGAGCCCTGGTGGGGGGGGGGTCGTTGCTGCAAATACTTTAAATTTGAAAGAAAATTATTCGAATGGTAATATAGTATAAAAGTCAAAAGTTCTAAAAGGCCACGTGTGTTTCTAACGATTGTCAGCAAAGCCATTAGCACTATGCCAATTCCAGTTGTACTCCCAAATAGGCCACTAGCATATCAATAAACGTTACCGCAAAAAATCTTAAAATAATTCATAAAATTGTATCATGGAAGCTTTAACGAATACAGGTACCTTCATGTTCAAAAATGACAATAATTTGCATTGCATGGTGGGGTAACTTTTGGCATTTTGACCAACAGTGACGACCTCTATGCAGAAGAGATGTTCATTTCAGCATTAAAGGGTTCAAAATGAGTAGCTTTGGAAACGAAAACTTTTTGCGGATGAAGTTGGTTATTTCAAAATGTCATGACCCACAAATTGTGATAAAATGCGATTTTTGAAAATAGGGGTACCAAGATTCAAATGGGCATCCTGCAAGTATTGTTGAACATTTTAAAGGAGTAAATGACCCGTCTGGATATTGAGTAGTCATGTCATTTTTGGTTTTTAAGAAAGTCAATAAAATGTACGAGGCCTGTTAGCACTTTTGGCCAGTAAAATACATTTAGCAATCATCGAAGTTATGATGGCTCTTGTTTTTAAAGGTTGTACAATTTGCTTTTTGACGAAGCATTTCGGAGACATTCATGAATTCGTAATCAATCCCTTAAGAGTTGGTGTAATCATTCACTTGATCGACTTAGGATTAGGTATGCTGCTTTTTATAAGGTCCACTTGTCCTGCTCACAATCCTTCTACTATGATATACTCTTGGCAATTTAGTTGTTTTCTAGATCTCCAACTACAACAGATAAGGAAGATAAGGATGAGACAATTTGATTTAAATGGTGGGGGAGATTTGTTGGGGTAAAATTTCCAAGCATGGCTTCACAATAAGAAAACTATCCAGGATTGATCAAATGAAGAAAAATAATGCCAGGACCCTGTAAAAGACAGATCGAAAGATTGGAAGAGCAAGAGAAACAGAGGCAGAAAGAGAGAATCAGAGTGTTAAAGTAGTTATAGATATGTTCATGCATTTATTTATGGGGAGATACAAACATGCTACTAGTTTTTTTTTGTGATACCCAGAAAGTGCAACATTTCAAGATCATAGCCTACATATGGCACAAAAAATAAACACTTGAACGTTATACATGTACTTTGTAAACAACAAAAATAATTGGTAGGCAAGTGGATGATGTTCCCTCTTTCCACGGAGATGACCATGATGAAAGGCAAACTCCACTACTGGGAAGAAAATATTGATAGGTACATAGAGAATACTAGGTGAGTGTATTTTGATATCATGTTTACCAGGCAAGGCTTCGAGAACGCTTGTTGACATCGCGAGGCTTGCCGAGCGATTCAACATGCGTTCTCCAATCCGAGCCTGGTACACTTGATGTCAAAAGACGTGAACCTGGTATTTTATTGATTGTTTCACTCTTCAAATTTAGCGAATATGACGTTATTTTCGATTTTTTTTTTGATTGAGGGCCATTAACGACGTCATTCAAAAAGTGAAACGTCATCATGACCTCATAAAGGCACAAGCCATGAGATAGACCATGTTTATCAGGCAACGTGCAACAATACAGTTAATATAAGAGGTAACTGATAAATTAGTCTCTATAGTTGTTTACTCAATGATTAAAAAAAGTCCAGACTTTTATTAAGTCTTGTATCCCAATTTTAACAAAACAAGACTTTAGATTATTTCCGTATCCATCTCCTAGTCGTCACCCATGCTTATATAATCAAGATATGTTTTGTTCTAATTTATATTCAATCCTGGATGGAGAACTCCACACAAAAACGATTTAAAAAAAAAGGGCTATGGTACGCAAAGAAAAAATATACAGGAACAAAGTAATCTTCCCATCTGCCATAAAAATCCAAGGAACGCTCCATATGCCAAATCAAGTCATTCATTTTTAATATGTATTAGGATCGACATGTGTGGAAATTCTACATAGAACATTACGCTAGTATACACTTTTTTGAAAATATAAGTCAGTTATACATAAATCGATCTTGTCCGTTAGTCTGCCCATCAATCTTGCTCGCTTAACAAACTATAATCTTACATGTTTTGGTGGAGGATGTTCATATTTGGCACACATTGATTGTCTATAGTGTCTGGATGGCATCAAATGTTTAGGAAACAAAGTTGACCTTGAATTTAAAGGTCAAAGTATGAGAGGACAGAGATCAGGAATCGATACAATCAAGTACTACACCTGACCCAGGATACCAATGGGAAAGTAACAAACTCACAATAAGACAAAAATACTTAACATCCGTCTGTTTTACTTGTAAAAAAATAGTAAGTGAGTATGATCAGGAAATACCACAATCACAAACCGCAGACAACCACGTGGCACCGCGAGGAGGAGCCGCTCAACCATCACGAGACACCAGGAAGACAAATTAAGCAAAGCAACCAGCTCTCTCTTCCCCATCAAGATGGTTGCAATACTAGAATGGGCATAAAGTAACGTACAACAAAACATAGAACAATTACAGACTCCCACAATGGGAGTAACAATAAAACAAAAAGTCAACAACAACAGAACCACCGCCTTAGAACGGACAGCAGCATAAGCCATCGAGGGGGGGGGGGGCTTAAATGCATTTTACTGGTACCAAATTTTCGCCCCTAGATTCTGCTGTTGTTGTAGTACAAGAAATGTTCAGCTCGCATTGAGGCCATCTAACTAATGCAATGTAACATCATGGAGAAACACTCTAATCAAATTAACACACCATGATGAAACAAAGAAAAGGCCTCATAACTCACAGATAGTCAGAGCTAAAGAAAACCTCCAGTTGAGCCACGGTGGGTCCAGCTACTAATAAGCATCAGGCACCAACCCACCGATTAAAACTTTACGTCAGAGCCGTCATAGAGTCTGAGGCCTGACCCACCGTCGTGCAATTAAAGAGGAAACCATAGCTATAAACCGTGATTGAGTTTAAAACCAGGCATGCAGACTGTCGCATGATATCTAAGTTATATCCAACCCTTATATAACGTTTTACTATCTTTTGAATTGATCACTAAAATTAGGTTTACCAACAATTCGTTTGAATTAATAAACTTAATCAACATAAAATATAGGTTCTGGTATGCCTTGTTGCAGAAGAATTTTAACCCAATGTTGTATTTTACAATTAACTCTAAGTGTCTGTGGTAGAATTTAGAAAATGCTTTTCGAATTTCATTATATCTATAACCTTGTTTTAAAAACTTAGCAGTTAAAAATAAGTTTCTGTTGTTGAAGACATCAACATTAGAACACACTCTAGCAAAACAAATAAGCTGAGAAATATATACACCATAGGAAGGAGAGCGCGAGGAACATCTCCATCAAGAAATGGAAATTTTACTATTTCAAAATTAAAAAAATCCCATTTATCATAATTTTAGAAGAAACTATGCCATTTGTTATTGACAAGTTCAAGTCCAAAAACGGAGCTTCAGTATCAGACGAATTCGCCTTATTTAACTGAAGTTCAGTGGGATATATCTGACCTACCATTTGTTCAAAATAATGATTATCAATATTAAGTAAGTCATCTTAATATCTGGAGGTTGAGTTAAAAGCTTCAATAATATCAATTTGATTATTGTCTGACAGAGACAACATAAAGTCTCTCTCTCATAACAAAAAAAAAACAAATCTGCAACAAGAGGAGCACTATTAGTACCCATTGGAATACCTACAATTTGTCTGTATAGTTTCGAGCCAAATCTTATAAATATATTGTCCAAAAGATAAAGGAGCGCATCACACATTTTCTGACATGACCACAATTTATATCGTTTAGATTGTTCAGAAGTAAAAAAGGCATTTTTATCATTACAAGCCAAATAAAGTGAGCCCTCTCTGTTAAGTGTTTGTTCAATTAATTCTGTTAGTTTTTCTTTGAATAGATTATGAGGCAATGTAGTATAGAGAGTAGAGAAATCATATGTAGACGAACCAGATGCTAGAAGACATCTAGACTTCAATTTATTAAGAATTTCACCTGAATTTTTAAGAGACCAAAATAAATTTGTACCATTTCTTTCATAAACTGTTGTGTAATATTTAATGACATGGTTTTTAATCTCAATGAGACAAGAAGTTTAAAGAATAGACAACTCAGTAGTTGTACATGCACTAGAATTAGCAATAAAACGCGACTTAATGGGCCGTTTATGAAGTTTAGGTAACCAGTATAACGTAGGAAGCTTGTTTTGGTCTTCATCAACGAACAACCCAAACTTAGGTGCCATATGGCATCGATGCCTATCAACGATAGACGTCTCATCAAGCCTGTTATGCTCATATGTTTTTGCAGTGCTAAAGTTTTTGATGGAGGGTGTGTTTGTCACACTAATAGCCAGTGGTGAATAGATGACTAACGAACGTTCAGAGCCCATCTATGACCTTGGAATCCAAGATCATGGTCAGGATATTTAAAACTATGTGATATTAATACAAGAGCAGATATCGACGATATAGGCCCAATCAATTGGCCCAATTCTAGTTTCACATTTTACCTCTCCTTAAAGTAAGTAAGGGTGCAAAGATCAGGAATCGATGCAATCAAGTACCACACCTGACACAGGATACCAATCTCACCGTTAGATACCACAAACGAGAGCCAAGAGGTCAGTCCTTTCCCAGCAAGGTGACCACAAGGCACATATAAACAGACGCGCACAAAGGCATAGCAAACACAAGACAGAAAAAAACACACAAAAGATCCACAAAAGAAGCTCCGCCCTGGAAGGTCAGTAAAATATTTTACTGGAGGGCTTAAAAACTCACTTTGGCGAATTCAATCAACTGGTACCTTCGTATCCCCATATTTCACATGCGATTAAAGCATTGGGTAAAAAAGAATGACCAAATAGCTGTAGTTGTAAGCAAAAAGGGGATTCAAATAACTGTAATATTTTGGACAATACATGTAAATATAAATTACCTGGTCACCATTCTGTTTTCTTGCTTTTTAAAAGCTTTGATATTTTGTTGAAATAACGCATAACTAACTCAATTTATTAATTTGATTAAAAGTGTTCTCACTAAGTTTTAAAATATATTTATCATCATTATGCGTTCTTTAACTAAGAAGTTTCGTCCTGTCAAAAGTGGTGGCGAGTTTCCATGTTCTCAAATTCACAAATAATGCATTGAGTTGTTATGGACTCTATTTTCTCTGTACCCAAAATGACTGTGTCATCTGCATACAGTATTACAAGAAGTTTGACAAAGTTGACCATTTTTTGATAAGATAGTCTGTGTTAATATCATTTTGTGTAGAGAACATTTTCTAAATTGCTCAAAATAATAATTACAAAATAAGAGACGACTAGGAACTTATCAAACACTATTATTGGAGATATATGTTATAGATTATATAACATATATATATATATATATATATATATATATATATATATATATATATATATATATATATATATATATATATATATATATATATATATATATATATATATATATATATATATATATATATATATATATATATATATATATATATATATATATATATATAGAGAGAGAGAGAGAGAGAGAGAGAGAGAGAGAGAGAGAGAGAGAGAGAGAGAGAGAGAGAGAGAGTTTAACTGATGTATTGAGTCGTACTGGTACAGAAGCAAAACGTTTGCAAATCAAATTGGTCTGTTGTTATCTCTGCTTGAAGAGGATCACCTTAGTCGTATGAATGGGTGTGGTATTAAAATGTGAGCAAGTGAGTATGGCCAGTTAATTTAAATGTCACAATCACAGACCCTGACAAAAATGTTTACTTTATATATGTTAATATTTAATAATGTTATACAATTAATTTGAAAGCATTACACTTCAGCATTTAATAATGTATTATTCTTGTCACCTGGGGACTGCTTTCAAATTCATTGCATGACACTTTCGTACACGCTATGTTTGGAAATTACTGTTTATGTGATTCAGAACAACATAAAATGCTATCAGATCATTTTTACAACAAATAAAGATTAACAAAATGTTGCAATTATGTGATGGTCAAACTGTGCGATTAACGTGTTTCTCAAGCAATTCTTCTTTATTTTCTATTTGTTAGCCATATAAGAACTCCATCAACATGGTTGCTGCCATATAAATGATACAAATCCAAACAGTCACCAAACTGAGTTGCTTCACAGATATCATCCAAAATTTTGGCAATAGAACCGAACCCAACATTCTTGTATTTTAGAAAACAATACAATCCTGTAAGAAGTTTACAGAATATATCTAGCTTATCACTTGTATACATATATTCCATGAGGGAAAACAAACCTGTTTGCACATTTTAGAAAAGAAGAGCTCTTATCTAAGAAATGTTGAATAGAACTGAGAAATGATGTCATATTTATAAATCAAGGACAATAGCGTGAACATATAATGAATGTCCTGCTTATTAATGTATCGTTTTAGAGAGTATGCAGATGAAAAAAATAGTAAGTGAGTATGATCAGGAAATACCATAATCACAAACTGCAGACAAACCCGTTGCAGGAAGAGCCACACAACGATCACGAGACACCAGGAAGACAAACAAAGCAAAGCAACCAGCTAACTTCCAAATCGAGATGATTGCTAAACTAGAATGGTCACAAAACAACGCACAAACAAAACGTAGAACAATTACAGAATCCTACAATGGAAGTATGCATGTGAAAGTTTCACAGTCATAATTTGTAATGTAATGCATAAAATTTTAATATTTTCTTGATGGGCGACATTTGGCGTACCCTGTATTTAAATTGGAATAAGGATTCTCCTTGTTTCTTCAACGAGATATCTGTAGACAGATACATTAACAGACAGTACATACCATATTGATATGATGTAGAACGCCCATCTGGTCAAGTTCTACGCTACTTGCCAAGGCAAAAACAACATTCAGTCAGAATAGAACTGCGAACTATCTAATCAATGGACTACCCTATCTGAACTGTTCCTGACACTGTCATTGATATAAAAGAGTTAATGGACATAGATGCATATTTGACGATATGAATTGTTTTCTGCAGCTAACAATAGATGTCTTTGATGTTTATATGAAGTAATTGTAAGACCAATTACTACAAGCTCGTATTTCTTAATCCCATTAGGCCGGAAACTATCTTGGATACAGGCTAGGTACATTTTTATTATCTTCAAACGATGGAAAGCGATGTCCAGCTGGCCTGGTGCCTGCTTCAAGTATTTTAAGACATGTTTTATTACCACATGGTGTGTGGCTTTCCCATTTGAACTAGCGATATGATAATTGAATCTTACCAACTGACCACATTCTGTAATTACTGTTGCAACTGTTCAAGCGCTGCATACCAGATAATAAAACAGCATTCTTATCATCATAAACATCATGAATGGCGCACGCCTGGTTACTAAGACTGGCTTCAGTCCTTAAAACAATTTATGTCATATATATATATATGTCATATCATAAACTTGACGCCAGTCTAACTCTGATGGCTCTGTTTCAAAACAGAGCCATCAGAGTTAGACAGGCTACAAGTATATGATATGATTTTTATCAATGTGTCATATCATATACTTGACGCCAGTCTAACTCTGATGGCTCTGTTTTAAAACAGAGCCATCAGAGTTAGACAGGCTACAAGTATATGATATGACACATTGATAAAAGAAGTGTTTTAAGGACTGGAGCCAGTTTACTGGTTACTGTACTTGAAAATGACTGTACACTGCAATACTCTAAATTAACATAATTGCCAAAACATGCTTCAGATAATTACGTCTTTAGACAAATTAACAAAAAGCTTGACAGTAATTTTGTTGCAGTCCAGCAATATACCATTTTTAAAACATTGATTATGTACAGTTTAAAACCAATTTCATGATCAATAGCCTAGGCAGGATCCAAACTTTCATAGACCTTCACTGCTCGCATACATATAGCCTAGTAATATGCAGATGAAGCACCTTCAGCCCTGCTGATAACGTCGGCATGTATGATTTTGCGCATATGCGATAAGCACCAAAATCTTATGTGCTGGCCCATATTATTATTATTATTATTATTATTATTATTATTATTATTATTAAAGTAAAACCTGTCTTAAGCGGCCACTCAAAGGTTAACCAAAATTGGTTTTCAATACCAATCATCGCTTAATGCAGGTCAAAAAGTATTGCAGAATGCTCCAAGGGGAGCATTCTGCAATACTTACGTCCTTCATTAAGCTTCCATTAGTCATTAAGATCTTTATTTTGTCTATTTTTTTTTGTTTGTTTTTTGTTTTTGTTGCTTTACGTCCCATGTCAACAGCTATGGTCATTGCGGGACGGTCAGTTCACTTAACCACACTTTTTCCTGGGCAGGCTTGAGCAAGCGGTTAACCAGTAATTTGTGCACATACTTGCGCTTGTAACTGACAACAACCCTTCTTGAATAAATCAGCGGAAGGAGGAGAATGACCGTAGAAATTATTTCATGATCAATCTCCACGAAAGTATGGTACCGGGCCGGGATCGAACTCGCGACCCCTGGATCTGCAGTCAGACACGCATCTGTAGCCAATCTTCAAATGTAATTTTTCAATATCTTCGACTGGAACACAACAAGACTTAAAAAGACATAGTCTGCAACTATGAACATTTTTCTTTTTTCTTTTTAAATCATTTGTAAAAGTAGAATTAAGTTATGTTTTCACAATATATCTGTTCACCATAGCTTAAAACTGCATGGAAAAGTAAATTATCTTATACAACAGGTGTATTTCTCTTGTTGGTAATTATTTGCGTCCCTCCAATAATTAATGACAGTTAATATTTAGCATAAATGCTGTTGTTTTGATACTGATAATTTGTTAAGATTTATGAAATTGGTCAAATATATACCTGAATTTTTGTTTTTCTGCTGTGTTCATGAAAAATTGAAACATTATTTCTAAAATTTAAAGATCAAAAGTTACAGACTATGCAGCTTTAAGTGTATTTCCACAGATTTCGTTGGGCTGATGACAAACTCTTAATCACTCAAAAGAGAAGATTAATAACTCCCAATCTCTTCTCTTGAGAATATTGGATCACAACCTTATTCTCATATGTCATAGTTGGTTACAAAGACGACGTATAAAGTCCGTGCTCGATAAGAGTAGAGTTACGTAGTTGGTCAGGTTATGGTACTTTATTCACCTGATTGGACAAATATAGGGTTTTCGTTCATACTTCTACCTGCAAATTTGTTTCGTCGCCCTACTCTTATCCAACATGGGCGATACCTCATGGTTTAATCCTACATACATGTGCATTTGTAAATAGTGGATTGGTTGCCTTTGTCTGTGCAGCTTATTGAGCATATGACATTAGATGTATGTCGTGTTGCTGGGCAAATACGTTGTGTTTACTAAAATGCTAATAAATTTGCTTTGTTTTGTGTTTTAGTTTACCAGATAGGGTTCATTATATTATATCAAATGACCTTATCAGACTGACGGACAGGTACAAAAACAGCATCAAATGTTGTCTATATATATAATTATTGATTGCAACTGGAAATTTTAATGACAGTAATTACGTAGTATGCTATGCTTTATAGTGGCACTGCTAGTAGATATCGAGGATCCAAAATTTGATGACATGGAACGAAATTTATTAAAGCCATATCTCAAATATAATCATCTAAATCTACTGACAGCCTTACTATTTACTACTCGTTAGAAGTTTTTGTTGATATTTAAATCATAATAGGCAGATTTATCATTGACAACACTTTACAAAAAAAGTTTTCAAGCAGCAGCCTTTGCAATGACCTTTAAACAACATTCGCACTTCTTTACGGTGTATGAAATTATAATTGTTTCAAATAGTTTCACTGATTTTTTCAACAAAAAGAACGCATCTAAAATGAATATCAGCAATCAAAAATTCAAAACCCTATAATTACCCTGACAGATACATGCAGATGCATAGTTCTGATTCCATCGCTCCATCCTTTTGTTCACAAAGATTAAAGGGGAAAATGCAAGCGTACTATTTCGTTTTCTATTGGCACGCTTTTCTGTTTAATTAAATGAATATTTTATTGAAAGTTGAAAAAGTCACCCATCATCTTGTTCGCTTGTATTGTATTAGCACAAAAGGATAAGTACCGATGTTCGCCGCGTGATCTGTAATTAATCTCCCATCCATTTTTGCTGTCCACGAGGGTGTTCTGCAAGGAGACCAGAGGAATTTTAACCATCGGTCGCATTATGCTGTCCCGAAATGAACCTTTGTAACAGTTTTGATAAATTGACAATTATTGTGAAAAAATGAAAATCTCGCTGCAGCAAGACAGAACAGCATGATTGATGTCCGTTTTGAACTTTCATAAACAGTAAAAGATCTTATTGCTTCGCTTTCACCTGTTAGTAATTGTTTCGAGCGGTCATTCGATAGTGAACGAACAATAAGATAATGCAGGACACTGCGATATAAGATGATTGACAATTGCACGCCGGCAATTAATATTTCGCTTTATATTTTTCAATTTGAAAGGTGGAAAATGTTGAGTGGACAGGGGTCAGTTAAGGTTAGCTAGAATGTAGCTTTCACTCCGTAATTATATTGTGGTCAATCACTGGTCACTATGGCGTGTCTGTTAGAGGTACCCGTAAGACGGGGTTAGATTGTGGCCAAAGGTTGACCCCTCGCTGTCAGGCCGAGATAAATAGGGACCTAAAACAACCCAGGACCCTCGCAGAACAATACATATGAAAATCATTATTCAAATTAAAAATACAAGCTTTTAATATTCCATCTCGTTGAACTTTAGTTGGAAGGGCATGAAGTATAGATACAATGAAAAATAATAATATGACCCGGTTCTGTGCATTAAAATGAATTTGAGCTCATGGTGTTCTTTCGGGTAATTACCTGACTGCTTTCGATCATAGATGCAGGTGCTTTGCAATATTTAATCTTTGCACGTCTTGCTGTGTGATTTTATGCTTGTTAAACACTTCAACAATTATTTATACTGGCATATATTGACATATGATAATAATAATCATAACCAGCATAATAAAAACGATTTCCTGTGGCATGTGGATGCGCAGCAGCTGCTCCCAGCCCCTAGCGTCCCTTATCTGCGCTCATGGCTATTCGGTTCTACTATGCTATTATATATTGTCTTATACATACAGTAAAACCTGTGTAAAACGGCCGCTAAAAAGGACACAACAACGATCTTTATGACAAATGGTAGCTTAATGAAGGTCGAAAATATTGCAGAATGCCTGGCTTTTGACCTGCATTAAGTGAAAATTAGTCTTGAAAACCTAGTTTTGGTCTTTCTGAGAGTGGCAGTTTTACACAGGTTTTACTGTATGGTTAAACAAGGTTCTAGTTCATGAGATCACATATACCAAAGAGCCTCTAATAAACGCCCATAATGACGTGGCCAGCGTGGCTAGAAGTCTACACTTTGACTTGAGCCTTCATCTACATCCAAACATTGTGTTTTCGAGCAGCGAAGGCTCTTTTAAGGTTCGCCTGAGCCCTCGCTGCATCGACAATGCGATAGGTACAAGATCTCACGTGCTCGCTCGTGGGTATATTTAAAGCATTCACATCGTAATTGCATTCATTGAGTTTCTTCAACATTATTCATCGCTTTATCATTACATTTTAGGGGGAATTTATTAGTATTGTCAACAAAAGCAATTATATATCAGATTATTTTTGTAGTCAATATTTTAACTAATAATTATAAAAACCATGTATCATTTTTTTAAACAAAACCAAAGTCCATTTTCCAAACCAGATGTTCAACAATAACCATTTCAGCCGTGACATAAATAGACTCAGACGAGCCTTTGCAGCCTCCTGCTAAGCTTAGAAACTCCAATGATGTTCAGTCTGTAGCTTAACACTCATAGAATTTTCAAGCCACTAGCAAAGGCTCTGATCAGACTGCGCGTATGCGCAGGCTGATCTGAGGCTTTGCTGGTCGCACATACCACATTGTTGGAAATCTCATGTCGCGGCTCATTTCCTAATGCATTCTTTTTTGTTTTAGCTGATGCTTTGCGTCTGAGTCAACAATTTTCAGTCATTTAGGGACGGGCTCCTTAACCTTAACTAAGTACTGGAGATATGAAAAAAGATATAATTATAAATAAAATAAACCAGTGAATTTGACCAGGAAAGGCGCACACAGTGTAAGATATAATACCAGAGAATTGAACAAAATTTGTTCAGGCAACTTGTACCCCTTTTCCCCAGAGTCAATCATGGAACACATTCTTGCTCCTACAAATGAAGCAGATTATGTGATAAGGTTTCAACTTTCTCCCAGCATTTTCAAGATTGTATATACTGACCATTTCAAAGCACATTTGTCTTAAACAACGAATGCAATTTTACTTATTTCGTTTTATTTATTGTTGATATGATAACTCCTAAGTTACAGGTAATTGTTGCATACAAAGTGATTGTTTTCAGAATAAATAGAACATATTTTTTTTTCATGCAGCTGATCATTGTATTTTTCTTACTTTTTTTCTAATGTCCTTCATACAAAGAATTATAAACTGATTCGACCAGCACTGATATTTTTCTCTGTGGTCTACACTACATTTACAGCAGGAACCAATCTCAAGGTGACAAGCTGATACTCTGAAAAAGAGCGACCAGAATTTCTACCTTTTTGAGTCCTTCGGCATTATATTCTAGACTGCACAGCCATTTTTCGACGTGCTGATACATCCAGCGTGACTAGAGATCTTGGTTTCTTTATCTATTTTAGACTGTAAGAGAGATCAGCTCAGGCTCCGAAGATACAGCGCTTATCGACTATACGATACATATAAGTACCAAACGCCCATGATGTGTTCTGTCTGGGTCATGTATGTATTTGCTTTCTTCTAACCTGGCTCGAACCTCAGTGCAGTCACAAGGTAGCCCGCACTCTTAGCAGTCACAATTCTGCGTAGCGTAGAGTGCCGAGTTCTAATTTACATTAACTATTCATAGTTAGAGAGGCGACTTACGTTCAAGTCTAATTCCAGTAGAACAAAATCACATAAAATACCCTGTAAATAAGTAATGGACCTCCCTGAATGACGTGAGGATAGGTTGTTTCCATGATTAAATCTTTATGGGAAAAAGAAACATTTTTTAAGACTGGACAAAGACTGCTTCCAGTTCTTAAAATAAGACGAATTGCCACCTCTTTTGGTGTTAACTTACACGTATTTTGCAGTGTTCTGACAATTAGATATAAGGGAAACCACCAGTTGAGGCTTGCTGGGCATTAAACATCAGGCATCAGCCCAATGGTGAAAGTTTGAGATCATGTGCGGATCAAGAGGGGGGGGGGGGCAGGGGGTCCGGACACAACCCCCAACACACACCCACTGAAAAATGACAAATTTAAAGGGTTTCCTAGTAATATTGGTACGGATCCCCTGAAAATCACAAAGCTGCCAAGTCAGCATTCAACGGTGGGCAATTATCGGCCCGCCAGCGAAACGCCATTGAAATGGCGTTTCGCTGACAGGCCGATAATTGCTCGCTTTTGGTGGTCTTTGGAGCCTCGCTCCCCTAAAATAAAAGAAAAAACTTATTAGAGTTGGACACACCCTCTAACAAAGCTTTCTGGATCCGCTCTGGATCCGCTTTCTGGATCAGGGCCGTCACTAAGCCTGGAGCCTCGGGTTTTGTTTTGAAATATCAGACCATGCCACAAAAGTCTTACAATACTGGCAACGATTACTGGGGTTCACACCATGGGGTCACATCTTTAAGTCTGTACAAAGTTTGAAACGATAAAATTCAATTTTTATATGCAAAACAATCAATCATTTTAATCCAGGGACCACATGAAAAAATCACGATTGAATCGCACATAAATGGCACTTGGATTCGTGTAGATTAAGATACGTTTATACATTAATGCAGGCTCGTCAGAGATTTTAATTAAATTCCAATTTATAAAATTACGACAATAAACTCTTTGCGGCTGGGTTACACTTATTGGGTCAATGCAAGGTTTGCGTTACTATGTCGCAAAGGTCCTTTAACTGTTTTCAGGCAAATTGATCTGTAAGCCAGTCCCAGATGCTGAAAAATACAGCATGGTCACCATCCTCCCGCCAAGGGTTTAGAGAGATAGCCTTTGTATAAGGTTACATCAGCTGTCAAAACGATTATTAATATTATGCAAAAATTATTACTATGAATGGGATCAATAGAATAAGGCTAGGGGTGAAAGGACGATAAAACATTGCGGTTACTTTGTAATTTATTTTTTCTATTTCGACTAGATTATCCTAAAATTTACATTCATAACGGTCGTTTAAAATTCTTTGTCCGTGACGGACGAGCGGATTTGATGAGTTATAATATTACATGTGCCGTAATCTGGTCATTGTTGGTGTTTTAATGTCCGAGAGGGCAGCAGGTGACGTCTACTTTCACCCGCGGAGTGATAAAAGAGTTGTTCGGTCCAGCTCGCGCCCATAATGGCGGCCACTCGTGGCTTCACTGTCGTGTTACGTTTATATTGTCATAATTACAGGTGCGGGTGGGGTATCTTCATATAACGGCATTGTGATTTGCGTCATGATAGGGCTTCATTGTGTGAAGATGAGGAGTTGTTTTGTCGTATTGTCATTTTGATGGTCATTTGCCTCTCAAGGTACTATTCAATTTTATTCGTCCATTTTTCATCAAAGAAGGGGCTGAACGATGGCCAATATTTTGGCATTGTAAATCAGGGTAAAATGAGAAAATGATACTGGGTAATATTAGCGCGTGAGAGTGGCGCGTGACCAACAATACCCTAGCTATCTGGTCCCTATCAATGAGGTTTTACAGCCTCGGTGTTGAATTACAGCACGAATGAATTATTAACAAGGGGATGTCTTTGCTTAAATAATAATGTTTTCGGATTACAAAGGAGATGCACCATTTACGTATGGTTTCTGTTCGAGTTGAGTAGAAACTTTTGTAACTTCTTAGATGTGGCTTTATACAGGCAAGTGAATCTGACCAGGCTATTCCCTAATAACAGGCCTCAGACCAGGAAAAGCATAAAACCCCTATATACTTCTAGGAATAAGGTACCCCTGTCAGACAGGAACCATTTTAAACAGCTTTTACAGCAACCGGTACAGGATTCTACTAATGACATAAAGTTTAGCATATTTTGATTGTGTTGCTAATTTTTAACAGAATATCATTTTTTACAAAACTATATATTGCTCATTAAAAAGTACTGTTATTCTACTAATATAGAACTCTACAAATCCTGTTGGCGTCATTGAAACGTGAGAACAGTACCTACCAAAACACTTCCAAAAACCAAAATGTTGATTTTCTTCAAAATACGGGAATAATTTTGATGACTGTCTGTCAAATTTTGCAGATAATCAACCATGCTAAATCACACTGGTAAAGCTGTAAGGCTCTGGCAATTTCGAATGGGTTTAAATAATGACAAAGTGTTGCCTTTTGAGACTAGACTGCATTTAGGATAATGGCTAGGAATCCTGTTTCCTGGATCGTATCGTCTGTAAATGCCACAACGATTCTTCTCACATCACCAAGCAATATTTTGCAGCAAATGTGGGCAGATTTAACAGTCAAATAACAAAAATATTTCATGAATTGCATTTCACTAACACATTTCATGACCAAAATTTGTGCATGTTTGCTTTCAAAATGCTCATTACCAGATCGTCTGACATGTCAAACTTTGCTGTAACAACTTAGAGGGAACATTGGTCTAAAACAACTAAAAAATGAGCCCTTTCCTATCCGTTTTATGTACACAGCATCGAAGTTTGGCATTTTGCATCCTGAGAGTTGACCCAGGAAACCCATTCTTTTGAGTCAATGAATATGTTTTGGAATACCAAAATGTCGGGTTTCGACTCAAATAAGTATGGTAGACCATGTAAAAAAGAATTTTATGTTAGACCATCAGAACTTTTTATTCTTTGTCATTGGATATTGTACAATATGCTTAACTTTATATCAATGGTATATATACCAAATAGCGTGTACATGTATATAATTAAATCCAATATATAGAGGTATAAAACATACATTTTATATTGTAGTAATACAGAGTTATCTGTGCTAATGTTGTTCGCTTCCTAGATACTATAAACATCAAAGAATTTCTAGCGGTAAGGCGAGCAATCTCCCTAGACGAGAAGTTCGTTTTATTTTGTTGAAATAACGACTCGAGAAACTAGGCACATTCAACAAATATATATAGACGTGTTGTCGATGTACCATTGCCCCCAATTTGTATATTTAAAACGGGGTTTCATTCATGCATGTAATAACTCTACTTCTTATTGAATGAGAATTTATTTCGATCATCAACTGTGCTTGTTATTCAGTAACATATATGGGAACTATAGACCGTTAAACAGGGAACCACGCTTTGCTCAGTAAAACTATTTATACAGTTGATGTACAATAAAAACGACCATCTTGCAAAGTGGTCTATTTTTGTCAGATATTTAATGTCTTCTTTCGCTTATACAACCCCTTTCCCCCCTAGACCCAAGACGCCATTTACATATGTTATATATTTGTACAGCGACATTTAATTGTCCAAAGGGCATCTCGGGTCTAGGGGGGAAAGCATCTGAAAACAAACTGAAAGACGCCAGTTTCATCTTTTCAATGACAAACGTCACAATTTTAAGTATATTTCGTACGCATGCGCAGAAGGATTACCGCAAAGTTTTGGAAATGAAGGGCACTTATATCCTTAACATTTTAGCACTTTTACTTTTTGAAAACTTGCAAAGAATTTACTAAAACTATCGTCCAAACGACACCCAGTCTAAAGACGTAAAATGAGGGGTGGGAGTAGAAGGCGCAAGTTTACACGGCTTTGTAAATGATGGATCGCTTTGAAACCTATTTTGATGCTTTCTGTGCATATTTTACTACCGAAACAGTCCAATTTTAAATACATTCGGGCTATTTGAAAATTTAGGTTTTGTAATCAAGTCAACTAGGGAAAATATACACCTTATCGCTAGAGCTCCTTCATAAGCTAGATTGTCTTTGTGCCGGCCCTTGCCAGCAAACCTGTTATGTAACGACACCAAAAGTCAGAACGTACTAAAATTGTCTTTTCCACCAAAGATACCAACGCACCAAATGTTGCTTTTTCCACCAAAGATACCAACGCTCCAAACGGTTGCATTTTTCACCAAAGGTAGCAATGCACCATATATTGCCTTTTTCAACAACAACACACAAAAGGTTGCCCTTTTCACAAAATGTAACAACGCACCAGAGGCAACACTGTTCCCAATGTCCATCTTCATAAGCTAGATTGTCTACGTGCCGGTGGTTGCCAGCAAACCTGTTATGTTACGACACCAAAGGTAAGAACGTACTTAAATTGTCTTTTCCACCAAAGATACCAACGCACCAAATGTTGCCTTTTCCACCAAAGATACCAACGCACCAAACGGTTGCCTTTTTCACCAAAGGTAGCAATGCACCATATACTGCCTATTTCAACAACAACCCACAAATGGGTTGCCCCTTTCACAAAAGGTAGCAACACACCATATATTGTATTTTTCACCAACAACGCACAAAAGGTTGCCCCTTTCACAAAAGGTAGCAACGCACCATATATTGTATTTTTCACCAACAACGCACAAACGGTTGCCCCTTTCAAAAAAGGTAGCAACGCACCATATATTGCATTTTCACCAACAACACACAAAAGGTTGCCCCTTTCGCAAAAGGTAGCAACGCACCATATATTTCCTATTTCACCAACAACGCATAAAAGGTTGCCCCTTTCACAAAAGGTAGCAACGCACCATATATTGCATTTTTCAACAACAACGCACAAATGGGTTGCCCATTTCACAAAAGGTAGCAACGCATCATATATTTTATTTTTCACCAACAACGCACAAAAGGTTGCCCCTTTCACAAAAGGTAGCAACGCACCATATATTGTTTTTTTCAACAACAACGCACAAAAGGTTGCCCCTCTCACAAAAGGTAGCAACGCACCATATATTGCCTATTTCAACAACAACGCACAAAAGGTTGCCCCTTGCACAAAAGGTAGCAACGCACCATAAATTGCCTATTTCAACAACAACGCACAAACGGTTGCCCCTTTCACAAAAGGTAGCAACGCACCATATATTGTATTTTTCACCAACAACGCACAAACGGTTGCCCCTTTCAAAAAAAGGTAGCAACGCACCATATATTGCATTTTTCACCAACAACACACAAAAGGTTGCCCCTTTCACAAAAGGTAGCAACGCACCATATATTGCCTATTTCACCAACGACGCACCAAAGGTTGCCCCTTTCACAAAAGGTAGCAACGCACCATATATTGCATTTTTCAACAACAACGCACAAATGGGTTGCCCCTTTCACAAAAGGTAGCAACGCACCATATATTTTATTTTTCAACAACAACGCACAAAAGGTTGCCCCTTTAACAAAAGGTAGCAACGCACCATATATTGCCTATTTGAACAGCAACGCAGTAAAGGTTGCCCCTTTCACAAAAGGTAGCAACGCACCATATATTGCCTATTTCAACAACAACGCAAAAAAGGTTGCCCCTTTCACAAAAGGTAGCAACGCACCATATATTGCCTATTTCAACAATAACGCACAAAAGGTTACCCCTTTCACAAAAGGTAACAACGCACCAGAGGCAACACTGTTCCCCATTTCACCAAAGGTAACAACACACCAAGGGCAACGTTGGTGAAGCATTGCCTCTGGTGCCATAGTAGACTGGCTCCAGTCCTTAAAACAATTTTTCATCAATGTGTCATATTATATACTTGTAGTCAGTCTAACTCTGATGGCTCTGTCTTAAAACAGAGCCATCAGAGTTAGACTGGCTACAAGTATATGATATGACACATTGATGAAAAATTGTTTTAAGGACTGGAGCCAGTCTAGTGCCATAGCAAACGGTCGAATAAAGTCTTGCTTGGTATAAACAAGACAACTTTCATCTACACACATGCACATTTGTCAGCCTGACACTATAATTAAGTTGGGGACTTTTAGTGTCGGTGCCTTTGTCTGTGTTATTACAACTATCCCCATCTTCTAATCCTCCGGGAAAATGCACATTTTCTCCTACTTTAGTGTTATTGCACCTCTTGCAGATAAAGTTGTCAATGTCGTGATGCTTGTAATATATTAGCCAAGTCTTGGGAAAATCTGCCGTCGGAACCTGCGACCAAGTAACACTCAAACCGGCATCATGCGCGGATCCAGAGGTGGTCATGGGGTCAGGACCCCCCCCCCCTTGAAAAATTACAAATAATAAAGGGTTTCTTAGCAATACTGGTCCGGATCTCCTGAAAATCACAGAGCTACCAGGCCAGAATTCAACCTTGGGCCATCATCGGCCTGCCAGCGAAACGCCATTTAAATGGCGTTTCGCTGGCGGACCGATGATGGCCCGCTTATAGTGGTATTTGGACCCTCTCCCCTTATCAGCTATAAAATAACAAACATAAAACAAAAACAAAAATAACGCCTAAGTTGGACCCCCTCTGACAAAACTTTCTGGATCCGCGCATGAGCCTGTTCAGTGCTCAGCTACAGTCACCAGCTTCTTTCTTGAAAACATTGTGTAGCAAGTTAATCTATTATTCTATCTTAGCCACACACCAGGCTGTTCGGATGCACATACAATCTTATTTCCCATGTACCGTGCCATTTGTGAGTCCTTAATGGATGCATTATCGCATGCCGTGCGCAATTCCCTCGCAATAGCGCTAGTGACCGTGGCCATTATATTACAATTCAAATTGAATGGCAACCGTTATATCGCAAGGTCGATAACCGAATAGAATGATTTTAATTCCGTTGACAAGCTGCCTACCGAAAATTCATAAAATATCTTATCATGTTATGAGGTTTTCGAGCAAACCAAGAACAGTACGAGGAATTGCTATATAGACACATAAGCACAGAGATAAAACCGCGACGTTTAATGTATTGTCTCATTGCAATAACTACTTTAGCTTTTTGATTCAACAAGGCAAAAATGAAAAAAAAAACATTCGGAATGTGAAATGTTTTTTGTGAACATTTATTTGGATCCATTGGAATATAGGGTTGAGATCCAACATAATTAAAGTCGAAGGGGTTTCTAATGTTCAGTTTTTCTCTACATGATTTGTCTATTGTGTATACCATTTATTGCTTATAAAAAGCAAATTGAATCAGTTAAACAAACTTTTAATATAGAGAGGGCTCACTTTATTTGTCTTGTAATAAAACGGGTCTTTTTGAGACTTCTGAAATACAGAAAAATGTATTTGTGCTCATGCTATTAAGTATGTTATACACTTAAATATATATCTTCTGACCTGGATTCTATAATGGCCTAAGTTAAAGTGTACCTATAAAGGCAAAGCTTGTGTTTTGCCACATTTAAACAGTAAAATCTGTCTTAAGCGGTCACTTAAAAAGAAAGGCCAAAAAATTGGTTTCAAATATCGATGATCGCATAATTCATGTCAAAAGTATTGCAGAATTCTGCAATACTTTCGACATTCATTATCTAGCATTTGTCATTAAGATATATGTTTTGCCTATCTTTGAGTGGCAGGTAACAGTGCACACCCATTGCAGTGTGCTATTCTCTTTTCTTTCTTAAAAGTGATTTTACTTTATTCGATTGTTCCTGGAAATCACAAAGCACCCCACATGCAAGCTTAGCAAAATATGAGCTACATGTACATTTGTAGCACATGAGAGTTTGGTACTTATTGCATAGGTGCAAAATCCTCCTTAATACGCACGAACATAATGGCGTAAGTAGCGGGGCTGGATGTCTTAAGTTTCTTCAAAGTCATCACCTACATCCATACTTTGTGCATGTGATCTGCAAAGGCTCCCGCGAGTTAGTTAATAACTTTTCCATTATTGGTGGTGGTACATGTAGTGGTAGTGATAGTAGTAGTAGTAGTAGTAGTAGTAGTAGTAGTAATAGTAGTAGTAGAGGTAAAATCCTTCTACACGTAAGCACTGTTTTCAGAAGGCTTTGTAAATTGATTGGACATGCAAATATGTTTTGTAAATATGAGTCTGTTTGATTCCTATACAGTCACCAAGAATTTTCTCGAAGAGTTTCAAAATAAAGATGTACCCAAAGTACATATCAAAATTGAAGCTTTACTTTACTTTTTTTCGTATTACGTAAAATTTCGACCTTGACGCAGGTTTGTATAACAACATTTGCAAATAAGTGACGGCATACACCCATCTACTGACTCAGCCAGACTCAGAATTACACAACCACTAGTTATTTAATAGATTCTGCTACAGAACTTGTTTCTAAGAGTATTGCCTATTTTTGTCACCGAGACTGTCGTTGATATGCATTGAATCGACGAGGGGAGTATCTAAGAAGTCTCACCAGGGCCTTCGCTGCTCGCATTAATAGAGACAGGCTCGGGGTAGAATTTCAAAGATAGCCTTTGGCATGTTTATTGCAATAATCAGTGTAAACCTACTGATTTGTTCTTCATGCACGCTTTCCCTTTTAGGACCAATGGAATGTTCCATATAACTTGATTAAGTCAGAATGGTCCATTGTGTTTATTCCGGGTTTACATGTTATAATTTCCCAAAACGATTGTCTTACTTTTTCTGAAGAACGATATTGTAAATAGCAAAGAGGGTAGTTCCTGATGAAATGCTGCCTTACGCAGCATTTCATCTGGCTCTTCACTCATTGTCCCTTTTTGTCGTCTGCTGACTTGTTTCGAAATCAACTCGAAAAACTCTTTCAGGAATACTATCAGAGTGTTAAACAGTTTTGCTGTCGGTCCTGATCTGGATCCAAACTGGTTGCAAAGGCTATCAGCAAACGATAGTAGGCTAAGCTTTCAACTGTGTTTCAAGAGTCTAAATAGAAAGTGCATAGGGAGAATTTGAACTATTTTTTTGGCCAGGAAATGTCACAATCACAGACCAACCAATTAAAACCAAAGGACTAAAAGACACAAAATCATATGAGCCATGACATGTTATTTCCAACAATGTGGCATTTTGACAAGTGTAGACTCAGAGGAGCCTGTGCAGCCTTCTGTTAAGCTTAGAAGCTCCAAATAATGTTCAGTCAGTAGCTTAATACTCATAGAATATCAAGGGACAAGCAAAAGCTCTGATCAGACTGCGCGTATGCGCAGGCTGGTCTGAGCCTTTGCTGGGCGCACAAACCGCATTGCTGGAACTCTAATGTCGCGGCTCATATTTAATGAGTGTAGTAAAGCAAGGGAAGTAAACAGATAAATGACAAACGCGTTTCGCATAAACGATTTATAAATCCTGTACTTCAAGCGCAAGCTAAAAGACGACATTCTTTTTCATTTAAGTGTCCATATGATGAGGTACAGTAAACCCTGTCTTAAGTGGCCACTCAAAAAGATGAGCAAAAAATGGTTTTCAAGATCGATTATCGCTTAATGCAGGTCAAAAGTATTGCAGGGGGAGCATTCTGCAATACATTCGACCTTCGTTAAGCTACCATTTGTCGTTAAGATCTTTTTTGAGTGGTCGCTTAAGACAGGTATAAGCTGAAATATTTGGGAGCCATCAGGCATACTTACATACATACTTCACTTTTCACCGTAAAACGTATTTCCCTTTGGCAGAAAGACATACATTTTGCGAAGAAATGCTTCAACACAATAACCTAAACCATTTGCTAATTCGCCGATTCACACTGGATAGCTGTATATGGATTAAATGCAGATAACATTGCTTATATAATAGTTATAAATTGGGCAAGCACGCGAGATTTTGGTACTTGTCGTATATGCGCAAAACTCCTCCTTTAAACACGCTTATTGGTGTATCAAGCGATGCAAGAGGTCTTAAGTTTGGTCTGAGTCTTTATATATATCCATACTTTTTGTATGCTCTGGCGAGTCTGAGGCGAGCAGCTAAATCCCATGTGCTGACCCAATTACATGTACATATACCTATATACTGTAACTGGGGTTGCCACTACATTTATTGGTTTTGCCACTACATCTATTGGTTTTTTCACTACATCTATTGGTTTTTCCACTACATCTATTGGTTTTGCCACTACATATATTGGTTTTGCCACTACATATATTGGTTTTGCCACTACATAATAGTTTTGTCACTACATATATTGGTTTTGCCACTACATATATTGGTTTTGCAACTACATATATATTGGTTTTGCCACTACATATATTGGTTTTTGCCACTGCATATATTCGTTTGCCACGACATAATTTGGTTTTTCGCCATATATGTAAGTTGTCAATTTACAGTACGTATCTGTGTAGTACTGAAACTCGCATCGAATGACAAAGAGGTGTTTGAACCAGCCAGTTAGAAACTCTGGGGTTAGAAAGTGGCGTGTGTTGGTTTTTGATCTGCGATTATGTTATTACCTGGTGCACTTGCTCCTCTATTTTATATAACTTATGCGAACGTTATGAAAATGCTAGAAAAAATGTCTGTCTAGTAGTTAATCAAAAAATACATGAATATATAACAATATGCACTGAATGACCATAATGGGTTGATAAACTTACCTTACTAACGATCGACGGTGCTTACACAACAACTTTATGAAACAAAAACACGTTGTATCATATGGCATTGCGTCTGGGAGTGAAATAACGTCATGCATTAAGTACGTTAAACAACTACTGGCTTACAGATTTTCGGGAAACTTTAAGACGTCCATAAAACGTTGCGTACAAAAGACAAAATCTTATCTCCTTTTTACGCCAGAAATGAGATTTCAAAGTAATCTTTATGTCATATAATAAATAGAATATAACATTCGTGCTCCTATATAATTGAATTTATTAATTTAACTCGTTGCAAAATAGAGATAAAATGCTCTGCAAGCCTCGCATTTTATCTCTTTTCCCCACCTCGTTTAATAAGTTTAGTAAAACATGAGTACTCATGTAAGATCCTCTATGTACATGTATAAGTCAGAGTTTAAAGACGACCTTATAAGGCTCAGTTTAGCATGCACATCCGTAAAGACTCGAATTGCACACACACTACTTTGAATTAGAATAATGTTCCGACCAAACACAAGGTTCAGATCAAATAGTACAAAATCCTAACACTGGGTTCAGGCCAAACACAAGGTTACAATCAAACAACAGGTTCAAACCAAACACTAAGCTCGGACTTAACAGTATGTTCAGTTGTAACAGTAGATTCAGACCTTACACTAGGTTCAGATCTAATAGTGGGCACTGTGCTAACAGTAGGTTAAGACTAAAGACAAGGTTCAAACCAAGCAGTAGGTTAATCCCAAACACTAGGTACACATCAAATACTACGTTCAAACCAACCGTTAGACTCGGACCAAACAGTACGTTCAAACCAAATGATAGATTCAGACTAAACAGTGGATTCAAGCCAAACGCTAGGCTCGATCTAACAGTAGGGCCAAACCTAACAGTATGCCCAGATCAAACAGTATGTTAAAACCACTCACTATGTTCAGACCAAACACGTGGTTCGAACCAAACATTAAGTTCACACCTAACACTTGGTTCAGAAAGATCAAGCATAATACTAGTATCATACCAAACACAATGTTCACCAAAGTTTGGGCTCAGACACAACAGTGGGTTCAAGTCAAGCAGTAGATTAAGACCACCAAACGGTAAGTTCAAACCTAATAGAGAGTGCAAACCAAACACTCAGATCTATTAGTAGGTAACAGAGGGTTAAACTCAGACACTAGGTTCAGACCTAACATTACTTTCAACAAACACTTGGTTCATATCAGTATATTCAGACCCAAACGGTATGTTCAAACCAAACACTAATCTTCAGTCTTAACATAAATTTCAAAACATACACACTCGATTCAGACCGAACTGCTGGTTCAATCTGAACAGTAAGCTCGGAATAAAAAGTAGGCTCAGACGAAATAGTAGGTCAACGAATCACTTTGTTCAAACCAAATGTTAAATTGTAGAATACATCAAATGGGAAGTTCAAATCTTACACTATGTTCAGACCAAACAAAAGTTTTACACCAAATACTAGGTTCAGACCTTACAGTAGACTGAGACATAATATAGTGAAGGACTTTAGAAACGCACCAGTTATATATTCACTGTCTCTTCCACAAGGTTGGTTTGAGGGTGTTTTCTTTATCACTTTTTATCCGCTTAAACAATGGACCATAATTTGCCATAGTTTCGATTTGCTAATGCGGATCATTCTGACGTAACACTGACGTTAGTGTTTTTCAACAATTGTCGCCTGACAGCTGTGAGATTAGTTCAATTTAAAGGCAAACACTTTGAGCTGGTAGTCAGATGTCTTAACCAACCGAAAAACAAGAAAAGATTCGGAAATAATCGGGAATAATCGTTTAATTACACTCCCAGTCGCAGCGTTTCTTTGCTAACGTCAGTCTTAATTTTTTAAACAGCAATAACAGGCGGATGACGTTCGCGCATGTCGCAATACTTTTGTCTTCTGTGCACCGGGTTGCGGAGTATCTTGTTGCACTAAAACATTTTGATTATTCCTGATCCTTATGATATAAACAGCCAATTGCGTCAAAAAACAATAATGACGTCACCTAGACGAAACGAACGTTACCAGAGGCATAAAACTTCATGATTTGATTTTGTCTTTCCTTGTGCTTTCAAGGATAAACATCGGTTCGAAAAGTTTTTTGCGTTCAAAATGGAAGGTATTGGTACTCTGTGACTTGTTAAATTTGGGATGTCGCAGAATAATCGCGACGTCACGGAAACCATAAGCCACAGCGTTTCGATTTTATCATTGAATGCAAGCTAAATGAAGGGACTTGTCAATTTTATATTTCACATAATTAAAATATTACATTTTGACAATAAATTAGCATTTTAGCAGGTGGTGCGTTTCTAAAGTCCTTCAGTATAGTAGGTTAAGAAAATCACTAGATTCAGTCCAAAACAGGAGATTCGAACGAAACACTAGTTGGTTCAAACCAAATACTAGGTTCAGACCAAATACTAGGTTAAGACCAAACACTAAGTTCAGATCGAACAGTTGGTTCAATCCATACACAAGGCTCAGATTAACCATAACGCTTTAGACCAAACACTGTGCTAGTAAAGTTCTGTCAAAATTGGCATTGCTAAGGTAGACACATACTAATATTCTCAGCCTAGTTTCAACACAGTTTCCTTCAAATATATGGATTTGTTCAAATAGGCAGGGAAGATGAGCAGCTAGTTTCAGTTCATATATCAAATCAACAAGTAAAAGCTTTTCAAAAAAGTTTGCCATCTTTCAGCACTTGACTCTGAAAGTAAAGCTTCCATTTGAAAGCTGTCTCAAGGGAAAGTGATGCACTGTTGAGATGGCGATGAGCTGAGTGTGACATTTTGATGCTGTGGCACCAAGAGACAATACATAATTCTATGCTGACTGCGCTGTTAAAATAGCAGTTATCTTATAATGACATCAACTCTTACTATGCTTACCTTTTTCTTATTAAAAAAATTATTAACCCGTTAAACCCCGACAAAAAATGCATCTGAAAATGTCATCTTCTGAAGTAGTCTACTGCAAATAATTGCCTAACGTTACTGGCTAATGTAAGTATAGAAACAAATTTAAGTATTTAAGTATTACTTGACTTTTCGCTTACTGTAAAGGCGGCGCCTCATGAATGCGTAATTAGGACTACTGGTCAACCTTAGACATAGGTGAAAGCTGAAAATGAGGCGTGGTTTTATTCAAAAGTAACTGTATCATCTTGCGCCATTACCTCAATATAGTCGCAAAATACATTATTTAGTCCTTAAAACGTCAGCAAAATAACTGCATCTGAAAATGTCTATGTAACATAGGCAAAGAGGCAAACATTGTGGACCCAGATCAGACTGCTCCTACAGGAGCAGTCTGATCTGTGTCAACACTGTTTGTCTATGAGGCTTCAAATATTTTAGCGGACGACAAAAACATACATTTTATGATTATGCACTTTAAGGGTTAATAAATGTGAGTCCAGCGTGTATACGGTTAGGATTTTCATGAAATGCACGCACGTTTGCTCGGCACAAAAAGCTTATTAACTCTTTACAAAATTATAAATAAAACCTGATTTCCCTTACTTAGCAGATGAAATAGCTGAAACACGCCCAGATATGAATATTGAAGTTGCCGCCTTTACAGTAAGCGAAAAGTCAAGTAATATAGATCCGACTGCTATACCTTGGTCCACACTGTTTGTCATAGAGGCTTCTGTTGTCATAGAGGTTTACCTGTTGAATTTCTTTTGCTCCGGTATTCAGTGTTATGTACTGTCGAGTCCTTATCTTTGCTTTATATCCCTTTCATATCTTGATTTATATTTTCTTGGAGATGATGCATGGATAAGTTAGGGGTCTTTCATGCAAACCAAACATCTATGTGTCTTGATCCACATCTGAACTAAGGGTGAGGTTGGCGCCGTGAAACCAGTTTAAGCCCTCGAGTAAAATATTTTTACTGACTCTTCCAAGGCGGTACTTCTTTTGTAGATCATTTGTGCTATTTATGCTTTGTGTTTTTCATGTTTTCGCGTCTGTTCATTGCTGCCTTGTGGTCACCTGCTGGGAAAAGGCCTGACCTCTTGACTCTTGTTTGTGATGTTTAATTGTTTTGTCACTGTCCCATGTGGTACCCTGGGTCAGATGTGGAACTTGATTGTTTCGATTCCTGGCCTCGAGGTTATAAAACTTGAGTGCATTCTCATACTCAAAATAAAGCGCAATGATTGGCTGCTTGCGGACACATGTCCGCAAGCAGCCAATCACTGTGCTTTATTTTGAGTGTGAGACTGTACACAAGTTTTATAACCTCGAGGCCTGATCTTAGCCGCCTTTCTTACTTTCTAAAACATTTCTGCAGATGACAAAAGTGTACGAATTTTATTGTGATTGGCGCTTTATGAGTTCATTTGATTTGATTCTTTGCATCCCATCAACAATCTTTCAGTTAAACAGGGACTTTATGAGTCAACCGATTTAGTTAGGTTGTATAACTTTAAACCGCGTTGGTAATTTGATATATTTGCAAGTCTATATTTCTGTATCAAGTGTTGCTCAAACAGAGATATGTGTCCTTATGTTTGTTGCACCTTTGTCAACAAAACTTTCCTTATTTTATTTCTGTAAACGAACTTGTGAATATGACCATAAGGAGATCATAAAGTGCAAATGTACCTACTTGACCAACCCAGTAAGCTTATATAAGTAGGCCACTTTCGGACCGTCGTGGCCAGATGCTGTATGTTGGCTAGGAACGCTCCCATGCGCGGATCCATAGGGGGCAAGAAATTTGGACACGGCTGGAAAATCACGCTATCACTGGATGCCATTATCGACATACCAGCATAACGCCATTGAAACGGACCTCATCTCCCCTCTGTAAAATATGATGACTAAAGCAAGAATAAAAGGTCTTAATGTTTGAACCCCCCTTCCCCTCACCCCCCCCCCCCCCCCCACACACACCATGACATAACTTTCTGGATCCGTGCCTGGATCCAACAGATAAAGCCGTGTTCCAGGTGACATTAAATTAGAAATGGTCACCAAAACCTAATCAACTCTTTACTGTGATTCATTTTGGAACTCCTATGCTGCTTTCTGGCGACTGCTTTCTTGCTATTGTGTCAACTCTTTCTTGTTTCCCGCGTTTTTAAAATAATTCTGGGCATGCGCATTTACCATTTGCTTCCCCTCTTTGCATTAGTTGTAACATTCTAAGCCCTTTAGTCAATCTCTTTACACTGGAACAACTTGTCCCACCTTAACCCTTTGTATACTGGAAACCCCTAAAGGGGTGCTTTGGCAAACAGTGAAGACCCAGGACCTGCACTCTTTGCTAAGATAAATACAATCTTCAGGGACTTAAGTACATACTTGTTAGGAAATTACTACCTGCGACCCCTTAAATATATAATGGACAGTCACATCCTAATCCTATGGGAAAATCCATCATAATACAAAAAGGGTTAAACATGCACTTTCATTTGACACTCTAATGGAAGTTAATTTTATACATATAGTTATGAAGATTGTAATTATGGTTTCAGAATGTCAAACCTTTCAATCATGCTTGGTGTAAAGCTTTAAACCAGGTGTGGGGCAGTTACTTATATAAATGTGGGTATGAACGTTGCCATTTAAAGGGGTCTAATTTTCAGAAATTGTCTTGAACTGGATAGTGTTTCATCAATGAAATATGGGAAAAGTTTCAAAAACATCTGTCTGGAAAAGTGTTCATGGGTTAAAATAAAGAGAACAAATGAAAACTTAACGATGACGCTGTAAATGACGAAATGGTTAATGGGGATCGCCATAGAAATGAGATTAGGAAATGTGTGCAAAAGGACGAGCAAACGGATGAGCTCATATCGACTTAGAAACAAGATAAAGACTCATCTGATGTAAAAGAACGAGCATGTATCGACATGAACAAGATTCGGGCCCATGTGATGCAAAAGAATGAACATATATCGACATAGAAATGAGATAAGGACTCTTGGGATGCAAAAGAACGAGCATATTTCGACATAGAAATGTGATAAGAACACTTGGGATGCAAAAGGACGAGCATATATCCACATATAAACGCAATTAGGACTCATATTAATGCAAAAGGGCGAGCCAATATCAACATAGAAACGAGATTGGGACTCTTCTGGTGCAAATGGACGAGCAGGTATTGTTTTTTACGATGGGGGTATATATTTTATCCAACAGTTGTCTAGAAATGGTCTTGATCTTGTCTGGAAAGGGGTACATGTAGGTGCTTGGGGTTCCCATTGGTACACCCTACCCATTTTGATATTGATATGGGGTGGGGCTTTAAAGATTTACTCAGAGAGATGGGGTATTTTGTAAATCATATTACGTTTCTCATCAGACAATATCATTGTCTTAAAGAATTACCAAACGTTTGTACTTTTTGGAGTTGAATAAGGAATTATGCAAAATTTGCAATAAGTTTTTAAACCGTGGAAGCATCAAAGTATCATTTTTGTTAGCCTTCATATGAACGCTCAAAAGGCAAAACAGATAGACACTGATTTAAATCCCTGAAATTCTTATCTTTAGGGAGAATAATAGATTCATAGGAAATAATTTGGGTTTAAACAGTAATCTATTATACAAGTCCTAAAACATTGAATATTGGCCATGTTCACCAAAATAACCTGGAAAAACAAATCTTGCGTAAATAGAGAGAACCTACAATACTAGAAAACAACCAACTCTTTTCTACAATTCATTATGGAACTCCTTTGCTGCCTTCTGGTGGCTGCTTTCTTGCTATTGAGTCAACTCTTTAGTTGTATACTGGGCTTTCATAATTGTTATGCGCATTCACATTAAATTTTGTCATTCGCTCGCTACCTCTCTTTGCCTTGGTTGTAGCAGTCCAGACCTTTAGTCAAGCTCTTTACACTGGAACAACTTGTCCCACCTTAGCCCATCGTACACTGCAAACCCCTAAAGGGGTACTTTGACAAACAGTGAAGACACAGATGAAATATGTTCTTTAAAGGGTATCCTTTGGAAGCAATGACTGCAACAAAGAACTGAAACTAGAGTGGGTATATTTCCTGGGCCAGACTAGCTAGTTTCTGCCATTTAGGCCTCATCAGTGACCCTCTAATGGTTTCAAAGTTCCACCATGAAACCCATGATCCCAAAGGACAAGAAAATAAAATCTACACTATAGTGAAGGGCAGGGAGACGTTCTACCGCCGCCACACAGGGGCTGCCATCAGGGCCTGCACTCTTTGCTAAAATATATACAATCTTCAGGGACTCAAGTACATAATAATTTAGAAATTACTACCTACGACCCCTTAAAATATATAATCGACAGTCCCTTCCTTATTGTATTTATCTGCATGGGAAAATGATGCATTTTCCAAAACGTTTGTAATTTTTGAAGTTGAATAAGGAATTATGCAAAACTTGCAATAAGTTTTCAAACCGTGGAAGCATCAAAGTATCATTTTTGTTAGCCTTCATATGAACGCTCAAAAGGCAAAACAGAAGACACTGATTTAAATCCCTGAAATTCTTATTCTTAGGGAAAATAATAGATTCATAGGAAACAATTTGGGTTTAAACAGTAATCTATTATTTTCCTAAAAAACATTGAATATTAGCCATGGTCACCAAAATAACCTGGAGACACAAATATTTTGTAAATAAAGAGAACCTACAATATTAGAAAACAACCAACTCTTTTCTACGATTCATTATGGAACTTCTTTGCTGCTTTCTGGTGGCTGCTTTCTTGTTATTGTGTACATCCTTCTATTTTGATATTGATATGGGGCGGGGGCTTTTAAGATTTACTCAGAGAGATGGGATGTTCGGTAAATCAAAGTACGTAAGGGTGCAAAGATCAAGAATCGATACAATCAAGTACCACACCTGACCCAGGATACCAATGGGAAAGTGACAAACTCACAGGAGACACCACAAACGAGAGCCAAGAGGTCAGCCCTTTCCCAGCACGTTACCACAAAGCACATATAAACAGACGCACGTAAAGACATAGCAAACACAAGACAGAACAAAAACATAAAAGATCCACAAAAGAAGTACCGCCTTGGAACAGTCACTAAAATATTTTACTGGAGGGCTTAAACCGGTTTAACGGCGCCAACTTCACCCTTAATTCAGATGTGGATCAGGACAAATAGATATTTGGTTTGCATGAAAGACCCCTAACTTATCAATGCATCATCTCCTAAGACATATAAACCAAGATATAACAAGGAGATAAAGCAAAGTTAAGGACTCAACAGTAAATAAAACTGAATACTGGAGCAAAAAAAAACCAACAGGTAAACCCCGGTGGGCCCGACAAGCAGCCAAAGCACCAGGCCCCTACGATCTCATCAATAGACAAGTCTTTAAGTCAGACCCATCATAGAGTATGAAGTCCGACCCACCTGCGCGCAATTAAAGAGGAAAGCAAAGTTGCCAACCGTAATTGGGTTGGCCACCAAGCATGCAGTCTGTTGCAATACATTAATGTTATAGCCAATCTTTTTATAATGGGAAATTATTTAATGAACTGCGCTGAAAAATTATCAGAGCCAACAATCTTCTTCAATTTATACACCAAGTCACCATAGAAATCAGGTTCTGAAAGTCCTAGGCGCAAGAGAGATTTAAGTCCAACTTGGAATTTAGAAATCAAATCATAGTATCGTCTATAAAATTTTGAAAATGTTTTACATAGTTTATGATACCGATAGCCTTGTTTAAGAAGTTTCTGAGTTAACAATGTATTGTGAGTGTTGAAGTCAGCAATATTGCTAGATGCTCTAGCAAAACAAATGAGTTGAGAGATATAGACTCCATAGGATGTAGAACGAGTAACATCACCATCTAAAAATGGGAAATTGACAATTTCAAAATTGAAGTCGTCACGTTTACCATAAATTTTGGTAGAAACAATATCATTAGAAATTGACAAATGCAAGTCTACAAATGCGGCTTCGGTATCAGAGGTATTGGCTTTGTTCAGTTGAAGCTCTGAAGGGTATATTTAACTAACCATATTGTCAAAATAAACATTATTAATATTTAAAATATCGTCCAAATATCTGGATGTAGTAGACTTCAGAAAATATCATAGTGTTAAAGAATTACCAAACGTTTGTATGTTTTGAAGTTGAATAAGAAAATATTAAAAATTTGCAATAAGTTTTCAAAACTGTGGAAGCATCAAAGTATCATTTTTGTTAACCTTCATTTGAACCCTCAAAAAGCAAAACAGATAGACACTGATTTAAATGGCTGAAATGCTTATTCTTTGGGAGAATAATAGATTCATAGGAAATAATTTGGGTTTAAACAGTAATCTATTATATAGTTCCTGAAGTACATTAAAAATAAGCCATGGTCACCAAAATAATCGAGAAAAATGGATCCTTCAAAAATAGAAAGAACCTACAATATTAGAAAACAATCAACTCTTTACTACAATTCATTATGGAACTCCTTTGCTGCCTTCTGGTGGCTGCTTTCTTGCTATTGTGTCAACTCTTTAGTTGTATATTGGGCTTTCATAATTGTTATGAGCATACACTTTAAATTTTGTAATTCGCTCGCTACCTCTCTTTGCCTTAGTTGTAGCAGTCTAAGCCCTTTAGTTAAGCTCTTTACACCGGAACAACTTGTCCCACCTTCACTCTTTGTATACTGGAAACCCCTAAAGATGTGTTTTGGCAAACAGTGAAGACCCAGGGACTTCTCTCTTTGCAAAGATAAATACAATTATCAGGGACTTAAGTACAAACTTATTTGGAAATTACTACCAGCGACCCCTTAAAATATATAATGGACAGTTCCACCCTAATTGTTTTTATCTGCATGGGAAAATCCATCATAAAATAAAGGGTTGAAAATGCACTTTCCATTGACTCACTAATCAAAATTAATTTTATACATATAGTTATAAATGAAGATTGAAATTATGGTTCCAGAATATCAAACCTTTCAAGCATACTCGGTGTAAAGGTTTAAGCCCAGGGTGGGGCAGTTACTAATATAAGTGTGAGTAGGAACCTGCCATTGAAAGGGGTCTCATTTTCAGTAGCTGTCTGGAACTGGATAGTGTTTCACCAATAAATTATGGTAAGAGTTTCAAAACACCTGTTTGGAAAGGTGTTCACAGGTTAAAATAAGGAGAACAAAAGTAAACTTAACGATAACGATGTAGATGACGAAATGAATCATGGGTATCGATATAGAAAGAAGATTGTGACTCTTATGATGCAAAAGGACGAGCCTTCATCAAAATTAATATAGAAACGAGATTGGGACACTTCTGATGCAAAACAATGAGCATATCGACATAGAAACGAGATTGGGACTCTTCTGGTGCAAAAGGATGAGCATATGATGCAAAAAGATGAGCATATATCGACAAAGAAACAAGATTAGGACTCTTCTGAAGCAAAAGGATGAGCATATATCGACAGAGAAATGATATCAGGACTCTTCTGATGCAAAAGGATGAGCATATACGTACATGTTATGTTTTTCTAGGATATGCGTATATATTTTATCCAGCTTTTGTCTGGAAATGGTCTTGATCGTGTCTGGAAAGGGGGAGGGTTTTTGGATCCTATTGGTACACCCTACCCATTTTGATATTGAGGTGGGGGACGTTAAAGCTTAACTCAGAGAGACAGAAAATTTGGTAAATTAAATTACGTTTCTCAGCAGACACTATCCCTTGTAGTTGTATTTTTGTAGTTGAATAAGGAATTATTCAAGATTTGCAATTTGTTGTCAAACATAGCGAGCATCAACGTTTCATTGATGTTGGCTTTCATTTGAAAGCACAAACAGCAACAAAGATAGAGACTGATTTAAATCGCTATAATTCTTTTTCTTGTGGAGATAAATAGATTAATAGGAAACAATTTTGTTTTAAACAGTAATCTATTATATAATCCCTATATAATGATATATATATAAAATGTAAAAATACAGAAATGACATCTATCAATATCTACAGTAAAACCCCAGAAATTTAATCGCCAATTTTTCAAAATACTTGCTTACTCAAAATAAATTTGGAACACACTAGATTCAGATAAGAGTGCCAATTAATGAACTATTTGAATAAATGTCTATACAAACACCTGGTTTGGTGCGTAAAAGAAATGTCTCCTTTTCTTTTACGCACCCAAAACCTATGTTTGATAGAGGGGTTTATGTATTTATATATTTTATTTCCCTATAAATCGAATTTTCAATACTTCAAAATAAAACCAATAGTCCGCAGAACTTCGAATTTACGAGATTGACTGTAGATGTGTCACAGACAGTGTTGTTAGGTCTAATAGTATGTATATAACACTAAAATAATATGAACAATATACATCAAAACCAGCAAAACATTTTGTATGCTTAGACAACACTCAGACCAGCCTATAAATCAGCCTAATCAACTAAAAGTAATCTTTGTATACCCAATGGCTACCTAACTCACATTTAATCAGTACTTAACAGCAAAAGAAACGCATATTTTAATATTTGAAACCATATTACATTTTACCCTGAATAGTATCATTATGTTTGACAGGACTTAAACTTTCATTCTGGGTCAGTTTATTCCCCCTGACACAGTTAATTAATATTAGTGATGAAAAAATGTAAAATAAAGCAAAATAAAAGGCTGTACGTTGGATAAGCCATGTTTTTAATCCAATTTTTTTTTTTAAAAAAAATAAACTCAGCACAGTGCAACAATAATGAAACCGAAATAAAGCTTTTAAAATCATCGCTGTGGATCCAAATTTTTTCATTTTTTCCATTTTTTACATTGATTTTGAAAATGGCTGGAAACTCTGGGATGCAAGGAAGTCGGATACATTTTGCGTCATATCAAGTGAGAAACTGTCCAACAGAACCACTTAGAACAATTATTTGGACAATAACGTGCCTGTCTTATGCACACTTCTGGTTAATTGTTTGACAGCGTAAGTCATACACATTGGCTAACCTTCAATAATTCTGGTCGATATTATCTTCTGTAGCCTGTATGTCCTAATTAAGACACAAATTGATTTTCATTCAAATGTGATCTGTGGTTTTAGGTATACAACTTCTCGAAAATTTGCGTTAATTAAGATTTTTTATAACACTCACAGTTATACCCCTTTTATTCGCGTTACTCCAAAGAGCCAACCGTTTACGATGTAGTTGTCTATACACTTTTTTGATACATCATTGATTCCTTTCATATCATCAAAGTATTATTTAACACCCAATTTATACAATATAGCAAGTAATTAAAATATGCATGTCCTTTGCTGTTAAGTATATATACTGAATGACTTTAAAAACGCAACAGTTACTTCCCTTTATATCTTTCAAAATACAGTTGTATGTAAAATTCCTTTGCTTAGATGATGTCAACCAAAGTTGGCTTCTTCAGCAAACACTTTAGTTTTAATTGTACAACTAAACTGGCTGACGTTATTTGCTCTGTATCAATTTAGCCAGTCATTTAAACATTTCTTAAGTAGAGGATATTTTAAGCTATTGAATGAAAGGGTACACCCAGAAAAACGTCATATATGCTAATAAGCTGTATCGCAGACCTGCCAATCAATATGAGAGTGATTCCTTGATAACTAACAAAGTTCATGATACAAATTTGATGCTTTTCGTGTTTCATGATTTAAAGAAGTAGGGAATCTTTCACTCAAAACATTTGGTCACATGAAACAGTTGACCCCTATCTCAAATCGTTTACATTTTAATGCGGTTGGACAATTTTTCCATGTTTTACTGACTAATGCATGCTCTTTAACATACAATCAAAATTATTGTTCTGCCTTCTTGATCTAGACATAAATTAAAGCGGCTATCCAAGTGTTGCGTTTTTAAAGTCCGTCAGTATATGACCAGTGTAAACTCTGATTAAACTCGGCATATGCTCAGACTGATCTTAGTCTTTGCTGGCCTCATACAGGTTATTTGAGCTGTGTTTCATCAAATGGCTGATACATGTATATCGTTAATAGGAAATTAAGGCCAGCATTTATTAAACTTATTTTCAAAAATGTTTCAGCGAAGTGCTTACATGAATTAATATCAATAAAATCATATGCTTGGAAAAGATTTAATAATGGTTAAATTTTCATAAAATGCAGTGTATATGCATAGGCCCCTTCCTAACCCTTATCCTATCAGTCACGAATTTTGTCTGCTACTCTCCTCAGACTGCAGTCTGGTCAGATTCATAGTTTTTGTTCCCATGATAAAACCAAATATGAAGTGAACTTGTTTATAAACAGCAGACATAAAAAGCAGACAACAATTTTAGTACAAAATAATATTGATAGGACAAGGCAAAACTTTATCATTAAAATAGGGGACTGAACATTTATAACAGTAAAATAAAATATGTTTAATATGTTTAAATCCTCATGCCATATATAAATTTTAAAAATCTGTTGACGTTACAAATATATCCAAATAAAATGACAATGGTAAAACAAAAAGTAAACAAAATGTAAAAATGTGGTGAGCAAATGTTCTACAAGTATTAGACTGCTATACCAGACATGAAGTGCAATCTATACAGACATAAAATTGTGACCAAATAATCCATTTTTTGTGCATATGAAGTACACTTAATATTTAAGCCTTTTCATGTCTGGGTACAATGACAAAGGGTGTATATTAGATATTTCAAAATTTCATATCTAATTGGTTAAGACAATTTTCAGCAGCAAAAATACATTATCATTTTAAAATACTTAATGGTGATCCATCAACATATTCACAACAATCAAAACTTAATAATACAGAAAGGGAAATATGATTGAAATACTTAACAGTGATCCTTTTCTTAAATTTTATGGACCCTCAAAACTTAATAATATTGGATGGAAACTATGACAATTGTAAAACAAAAAGTAATTAAAATGTGAAAATGTGGTTGGCAAATGTTCTACAAGTATTAGTCTGCTACACCACACAGGAAGTGCAATCTATACAGACATATTACCATAAAAATGTGACCAAATAATGCATTGTTTTGTGTATGTGAAGTACACTCAATCTTTTAGCCATTTTCATGTCTTGGTACAATAACAAACAGTATAGATACAAATTAGAAATTTCTAAATTTTGTATCTCATTGGATAAAACCATTTTCAGCAGTAAAAATACATCATCATTTTAAAATACTTAATGGTGATCCATCCACATATTCACAACAATCAAAACTTAATAATTCTGAATGGGAAATATGATTGAAATACTTAACAGCAATCTTTTGTAATAATATGGACCCTCAAAACTTAATAATATTGGGCGGAAACTATGACATTGGTAAAACAAAAAGTAATCAAAATGTCAAAATGTGGTGGGCAAATGTTCTACAAGTGTTAGTCTGCTATATCACACAGGAAGTGCAATCTATACAAACATGAAATCCAAAAAATTGTGACCAAATAATGCATTGTTTTGTGTATAAGAAGTACAATCAATATTTAAGCTTTTTCATGCCTGGGTACAGTGGCAAACAGTGTAGACACACATAAGATGTTTCAAATTTTGTATCTAATTGGACTGTGCTGCCTGATAACATAAAACAATTTTCAGCAGCTGAATACAATATCATTTTAATGGTGATCCATCAACATATTCACAACAATCAAAACTTAATAATACTGAATGGGAAATAGTATTGAAAAACTTAACATAATTCCTTCAAAATATTATGGACCACAAAACTTAATATTAAAGGATGGAAACGATGATTGGAATACTTTATGATGATCTTTCAAACTATTAAGGACCATCAAAACATAATACTGGCTGATAAAATTCCATTGCAATACTTAACAGTGATCCTTCAAAATATTACGGACCCTAAAAACTTAATAATACCGGTTGAAAAGTTCATTGGAATGCTTAACAGCAATCTATTGAAATATAAATTGGAATGCTTAACGGTAATCTATCGAAATATAAATGACAATTAAAATAATACTGGATGAAAAAATGATTTAAAAACTAAAGGTGATCCTTCAAACTGTAATGAGCCCTCAAAACTGATTAATACTTGATGGAGTGTTTCATTGAAACACTTAAAGGTGACCCTTCAAAATATTTAGATTTAGGATGTATGTCAGTTTAGAAAGAATCACATATTTCCTATTGGTCAAATATGCAAAAATAAAGTCCAGCAACTTTTCCAGACGCAGAGATGGGTGCACGGGCCATGCAGTATAAGTGGATGAGAATTGTTTTGCAATAATTTATGTATACTAAGTCATGAGGAAAGTAAAGTTACCTAATAACTCTGTATATATGCCCCATCCCTGATATTGCATCCATATAATATAGTCCAAAGGCATTTAAATCCTTTTCCTGATGTACAGTTAAAATCCTGTTTTAACCCTTAAAGCGCCACCTATGATTTGCAGCAGACAATAATTTCAAATTTTGCCGCTTTTTCAAAAATAACAAATAAGGCATGATATTTGATGAGAATCGTCTGCCAGCAGACGATTCTCATGAAATAGTATGCCTTATTTTTTAGAAAATTGAGAAAGATGTCGCAAAATTTGTCGTCCGCTGCAGTTGTGATTGGCGCTTAAAGGGTTAATAACAATGCAGAGCAAGTGACGAAAACAGCTAAGTTCAACAATGCGAGAGCTCGCGAGCGCTCATTGTTCTGGTACCTTTCTTTATTCGTAATGTGTAAAGCCTGACATCAGTATAACGAGCGCCTGAAGGCGCTTGCATTGTTGAACTCTCCTAAGGCCTAACTGCACTATTTTCTATTTAGTAAACACAATTATGCAACTTCCCAACATTTAAAAGAACATTTATCATGAAGATAAAATCAGCATGACGATGGCTTATTCCGCCAAACATCATACTATTGAAGCTTGTATTGTCTGGTTATAGTCTGCAGCCTGTAATTTCTAAGACCCCTAGAAAATGGTTTTGATGGCATTTTTTGTCAATGCTCGGCATCCATGCTAGAAATACTCTTTAGGGTATAACAAAGTTCCCCTGGGTGGATGCCACGTCTGAAACTTCGAATTAAGGTCACAGCAAGGTCAAAGGTCAAATAGGTGCATTTTTTTTTATTAGAATCGTCATTAGGTCTTAGTTACATTGCTATAGATGGTATCTAAATCATTCAAATTATGTTTAATATGCTGAAAACTAAAGGTCAGATATAGAAATGTTGAAAAGAATAGTTTTAGGAATATTATAGCTATGATGGGATAGAAAAAAATATACTTTCCGCAGAAAAATCAGTGATTTTGGAGTAGATTTGTCATATTTACTGCCTTTTTTTTCAACGACATTTTCAATCATACCTTAGTTATAGACCACTCACAGGCAATGCTTGTACACTGTGTTATTTGATTGGTAATAGGGGCTGCAATATATTTTAATGCTTTTTTATTTTGCCATTAACACAATAAATAGGGGGGGGGGGGTAGCGTTTCACAATTCTGGACACAGATTGGCTCTTGGTCATGTGAATGATATGAGGTGTCTGGAAAAAGTACATGCTTTTTTGTTTGTTTGATTTGATTCTTTACATCCCCTCAAAAATCTTTCAGATATAAAGGGACGGGTCTACCTGGGTTGAACCAGTGCTAAGCTAGGATGAATGTGTCTTGCTTAAGGACACAAGGCAATGACGCCAGTGAGCCTCGAACCCGCGGCCCCTATGTCTCGAGTCAAGCACTCTACCACTGAGCCACTGCACCAGCAAATTACCTAAGAAGACACAATTTGAAATTATGAAATACCACAGATATATTTATCAAGATGTCAATCATTTATTTATGATGTAACGATGCATCTTGATTGCTAATTTCGTGTGCTATTTAGATATAAAGGCCCCACTATTCATGTATCCAGTTGATTAATATCACCATGCCATTCCAAAATTTTGACACAGGCCCCAAAAAGGTTGTTCTTCAGAAAGTTCCTCTGAAGATAACATGATGACAGAACACACATTTTAAGTCTATTACTAGAACTGCTTTATGCTGTCACACAATTTCAAACTTATGGCTGATCTGATGAAGACACCTGGCCACGCTGATCCGTTGCAAGGCAAAAACCAAGAGCACGAAAAAGATCATACTTGAGAGAGTGTTCTTGTTTCTTAGTCTCCTCTTTGAGGGCATGGATATTTTGGTGGGTTTGATGGAGAACCTGTTGGAACCGTGATACCATAATGGCTATAAAGATGTAATATATGGTATGTCAAACAACAAAACGTTTGACACCAAAGCACATAGGTGAGGAGAGAGCTGGTTGATTTACTTTAATTGCCTTAATGATGTATTGTGACTGTTAGTGTTATATCTCTGTCTTCCGCGCGGTGCCTTTGTTTGGCCTGCAATGTGTGATTGTGGTATTTCCTGATCATAATCACTTACTTTTGGTCCAGCTTTACACCAGGCAAACAGACTGGAAAACCTGGTGCAGCTGTTCAATGCAGAAAGTCACGCTATTGGAATAAAGCCAGTCCATGGAATTGATGATGCAATTGCAAAATTCGTTTTTGACAAATGTGACGAAAACAAAATGGATATGTATATTTCCCTGATAATATTGACATAGAATGACTCATACAATTTTCATGCGATAATATTGCTTTGTTAAAAGCAACATTGGGTAGCAAATTATTCACATTACATTGATAGAGATCATGTCTTTGTAGCGCAGTTCTGACAACAGTTTGACAGAAAGCTTTGTACAACAGAACAACATACCTGCAAAACTTGACCAAGTGTTAACCCGTTTTCACAAGCTTGATAAAGCAAAACTTCCATCAAATGGAAGACTCAATTGCCGTTTTTATCATAAAACAGAGTATGAAATAGAAAAAGATAGTTACAAATGTATGTTAGAAAACAGATAAATGTTTGTTCGCTTTTACTAACTTGGCATTGGTGTTTTTAACAGTATTGTTCAGGTGACCAGAAAGTTCCAATCTGAGGTATAATAAAGACGTTATGGGGAATTCTTACAATAGATCGAGACGGTTCTTTACACACTTTTTTTTGTATTTTGGTGTTTTCAACGCTGTTCATTAAATTCACATGTACAAAATACATGTTGGAAGTAGTACCTGGAAGCTCAAACACTGGTACAGTCATAAGGTAGAGGCTTGCAACTTTGGGAATTAAAGAGTTTGTTTTCCATGCTGTATGGGTACTGCGTTGAAAGAGAAAATGTAGATATTGATTTGGTTCAATTCAATATTTTCTTCTATTTGAGAAAAGGGTTGTACCACCTATAAAGATACCTTTGAATTGCACTGTTTGAGAGTTGATTATTAGGCAAAATCATGAATTGTGTCACAAATTGATAAAATACCCCCAAAGGCAATAGATTTTCATAAATGAGATACAGTGATTTATAAACAGTATGTGACACTATGTATCCACCAATAAATTGGGGTTCCTACCGCCAATAATATAGGAGATGCAGGCCTTCAGATTTGTGATGGGCCCGGGTCATTGTCACATGATTTAAAAAATATGGCCCATGGCTTTCCAGGGCAGTGGGCCCAGTGGACCCATCCTTTTTAGTTGTGAAAAAATCTCACTTTAATAAAAAAATAGTCATCTTACAGCGAGTCTACGGACTCCACAAAACAGTTGTCAATACAGTAAAACATGTCTTAAGTGGGGTCTTAAGCAGCCACTCAAAATAAGAGAAAACAAAGATCTTAATAACAAATAGTAATTTAATGAAGGTCAAAAGGATTGCAGAATGCTCCCATTTGAGCATTCTGCAATACTTATGACCTGCATTAATTGGTCTACTTTTTAAGTGGCCTTTTAAGACAGGTTTAATTGTATAATCAGCAGTCAATATACATATATGCATACAAGTGTCTGTGTCAGTGTGTAGGTAAAGTATTCTTATGGTTAGTTTGATATGCTTGGGCCCATCATTTCAGAAAATGACCCACCGTTTTTGCTCCATGGGTCACATCGGCCCACCAAATTTGAAAAAAATCTGAAGCCCTGGAGATGTGACAGAGTTTAAATAAAGTGTCCCCAGCCAGTACAGGGCACTCTGGCACCCTAACATGTATCCACAATCTAAATTTGGGATTCCTACCTTAAAACAATACAAGATATATGCTCTAGACATGATTTTCCTAGAACTAGGGTCAGAGGACAAGGTCAAAATCACAGTAACCCCAGAAACAGTATGTGACACTCTGCGAACCCAAGGTGTATTTGGGATTCCTGTCTCAAATTATATAACAGATATGCTCCGGACACAATTTAGGTTCAGGTTCAGACTGACAGATTGCCAGCTGTGTGTCCGGCTTACATGGAGCTCATCATCACTTGTGGCTGCAAAAATGTGCAGAACCGTCAGATGTAAATGTTGGAGGTCAATGAGATCTGCATGCTAGAATGTGCATACGATGCAATGGGATGTGCCTATCTTATAGGACTACAAGTCGCCCTGGAGGCTTGCAACTTTGGGAAGTTTAAGATTTTGATTTTTGCCTGTATCATGCTGTATTGGTGCTGAATATGCTGAATCAGAATCCTATCTGTAGCTACTTAGTTTACCTGCGAATATGAGTCTAAAATTATATATAGGCACATTATTATTCGAAGCTAGGTGTATGATAAATGAGGTCATACACCAAATTGATACAATGTAGATGTGAATTAGAAGTGCCTTTGATAATGTAAAATTACAATTCAAATCTATAGGGTCATGTTTTATACAATTGACATATATAGAACTAGTCGGTGACACTTTTTCATAGGTGCCAAATTGTTCATTAGAATCCCCAAACACCCCAACTCTTCTGAATTGCATGATAGGTAGCCATGGAAACCATTGTAATTTTATATATTCCAAATGGGTTTATTTTTATGACAATATTTTTGTCATTAAGGTGACCCCACTAAACAAGTTGACATACATGAGAAAATGTCCTAGGGGTGCAAGGAATGTCTTATTACCACCTCCCCTTCCCCTCGTCCAAGGTTTATAGTTTTTATATGACTTTTCTTCATTTTATGAGTTTACACATATTTCATGGATATGCAATTGAGACAATTTTCAAATAGGACCATTGGATGAATGGAATTGTCCAATTGTATCACTGATGACATAGCAATTTGCATCAATGATGATATGCAGATGCAATCTACTTATTTATGTTTTTAATGATTTTCCTTATTTTTAACATTTTTATTAATATTCATGAAAACGCAAATTATGTAGATTAGATAATTTCTTATGCCACATATTGATAAAAGGCCAATGTCTAAGCTTTAATTTGATACCGATTAGAGTAGGTTTTGATAAGAATCAACTGAGATATCATTGATTTGGTAGGTACACCCCCATTCTCGAATCACATTTTAATGTTTTCATAAATAGTTATGCAAATTGGATAAATTAGATAATTTGCATAAGTGACAATGGATGAAAGGCCTCTGTCTAAGTTTTAATTTGACACCATAATTAGAAGTCTAGAGCAAGTAGTTGCTAAGATATGAGTAATTTTGTAGGCACATACCCATTCTTGAATAGCATCATGAGTTGCCATGGAAACCATGCATTTTCACATAGCCCCGACAGGTTCATTTTTAAAACTATATTTTGCATTTAGGGGGTCTTAATGAACAATTTGGCACTCAAGAAAAAATGCCCTGGGGGTGCAAGGTAAGCTTAATTGGCCCGGACTATATTGTTCTTTGATTTGTATTGAGACTGAATGTTTATTATCATATATACGGAATTTTTTTTGCAAATGTCAATTTGGAGGCTGTTGAAAGCCTCTGTGCCATTCTATTCTCATGTGCCAGTGTTTTTGTTCATATAGGTAGCAGTTTGTGATTGAAAAAATATCATTTACTACATTTAAATGCAGGAGCCGCTGTGGTGTAGTGAATAAACCGCTTGCCTTGTAAACTAGGGGTTGCAGTTTCGATTCCCGGCTTCACCAGTCTGTCCGATGAGATTTTAAGCCATGTCCCCGTCTCCATATGACCTTAGCTGTTGGCGAGACGTTAAACACAAACACACAACTATATTTAAATGCCATTTTTCTGAATAATTGCACTTACTTGACCTTAGACCTCACCGTGACCTTAAATCGAAAAATCATGCTTGGCATCCACCCCTATATTGTTTGTAATAGTCCAAGGAATAATTCTAGCCTGGATGCCGGGCATTTACAAAAAATGCCATCAGGAGTCCTCGTAGAAATTAAAGGCGGCAGACTATTATATAAGTTGTCTTCCAGCAAGTTTTAATCTACTGCCTTAAGAAATCCTGATATGTTAGTATTAAAACCCATAAACAAATATTTAAACCCATGTAAACCTCTCCTGAATAAAACAACAGGAAAAAAAGTCGTTGAGGTCATTGTGGTTTTCTTCCCCGTTAGGATCTTCTTCTCAAACTTTAGTCTTGTTCAGAGATTGACAAACCATGGCTCATATTCGTCATCTGCTGAGTGTTTAAACTGAAAGAAACAACAAATATATAAGAAAGTGCCAAAAAGCAAATTATTACATTTATTTCTTGTTTAAAAATAATATAAAAAACAAAACAATCCTTTGTCATTGTTCTAAATGATACTCATCTATGAATTCCATGTTAATTTGTATATTTGTGATAGAAGAAATATTGTTGTTTGTGATGGACATTGAATTGGGGGTGGACATTGAGCTCATTGGAATAATGATACTAATTAAAAACTTTGACCTACTATATTAGTGAATTGGTCCTCGCATGCCATCCTGATTCTCTCTGGTGTGGCTGGACTATCCAACTGAAAGTTCCCATGGTGCCCTGCATCTGCTCTGGCTGATAAAATTGCTTCCTTTACAGCAAAGAACACAGATGATCCAAGAAACAATGGAGGCTCACCAATGGCCTGAAATTCATACTATATATGTTAATCCCTTGTATATTAATGGGTTCCTCTATCTGGCTTGATACTATGACGCCTGATTATAAATTGTATCTGTCAAGGGTTCAAAGCCTTTAAGGTTATAATTTCTGCATAATGCTGTTATTAGGCCCTGAACATGCGCGGATCCAAAAGAGGGACAGGGGGTCCAGACCTCCCCCCCCCCCCTGAAAAATCACAAAAGTATAGGGTTTATAACAATATTGGTCTGGATCCCCTGAAAAATCAGTCAGCATTCAATGACGGGCCATCATCAGCACGCCAGTGAAACGCAATTGAAATGGCGTTTAGGCCAATGGAGGCCCGCTTTTAGTCTCTCTCCTCATCAACTAAAAAAACGTCAAAATTGGACCCCCTCTGACAAAAATTTCGCGATCCGTGCATGCTGAATATGTTTGTATCTTACCAAATAGTGTAGACGCTGAAAAATACCATATCTGGTGGCATTTCATCTGTGTCTTCGCTGTTTGCCAAAGTACCTGTTTATGGGTTTCCCGTATACAAGAGTTTAACATTATGCAGCTTCTATAACGTTTTACATTTTACATCTGCTGCATACAATTAAATGACCTTCAGACTATTTTTTATTAAGGAACCAAACACTATGAACCCTGATCACGCTGCATCTTGGGAGTAGTCTGATCCAAATCCAAATTGTTTGTAATATATAATAAGTGCAGAGTTCGCATAACCTTTTTCAAAATTACTAGGCCTATTTTGAAAGCAGTGTAGATCAAGATAATATGGCGTCTGGCAGCTAACCAGATTCCACACTTGTTCATACACATGATGATACTGTATTTATAATGAAATTGCACCAATGTTTTGGCTGAAAATCAGAATCATACACAGTAAAACCTGTGTAAAATGGCCACTCTAAAAAAGACTAAAAATGGTTTTCAAGACTAATTATTGCTAAATGCAAGTCAAAAGTGTTGCAAAATGCTCCAAGGGAGCATTCCGCAATACTTTTGACCTTCATTAAGCTGGTATTTGATCTTTGTTTTGTCTTTTTTTTTGAGTGGCCGTTTTACACAGATTTTAATGAAGTGTCAAAAACACATTAAGTACTCAGTTTGCGCTTTATAGAGCAGGTATATTTGTTTAGGCAAGTTTGGTGAACCATTAATTCAGTGTTGTCATTTTTATAGTTGGGACAGGAATTCAAGCAACTGGATGTAGAAAAACTTAGGAACTATCTGGAATTTTGCGTTTCTGTCATCATATAAAATATGCTTAATTAAAATCAATCTGCTACTTGATCTTTTGCATTCGACCAAATGCCTATAGAGCAAAAAGTACTATCGTCCGACCAGCTAATAGAGACAGAGCGTTGTCATACACTGGCAAATAAGACTAAACTCTAGTTTTTTATGTTTTTCACATTGATTTTCAGGGATAACTTTCTTATTACTAATTTTAGCAAACTGTGTTCGCGATGAAAGTTGTGGAGAAAAAATAGCGCCAATTTTCCAAATGGTTCCATAATCCAAGATGCTGCAGTTAACCCTGCGCATAGATGCACTCTTTGAGATTTTTCATCAAAGTTCAAATAAACTAGGATAAATATGTCAGTCAAAAAACTACATTGCGCCTATTGCGCCGCCCCAAATCACTAACTTCCGTTTTGGAGCACATGCATAAGAGAAAAATAACACGACATGCGTAATCACAGCTTCTGCTCCTACAAATGATCACGCTCAAATTAGATTCTGTACTTTATGGGTTTGCAAACAGCAGGATTATGCTATGCCCAGCCGCTGAATAACGGTTTATGCGCCGGTTGTGAATATTCTTTTGAGACGAACCCTTTCTGTCCCGCCTCTACAAAATTTACCTGTCAATAAAAGACTTAGAAATTTTTGCTGAATTCCGTTTATCGCCTATTCTTTATCTATGTACACAAAAATCTGTTTGCGCTACAAACTTCGGACCTTATGGAGAAATGGCACTTATTTTCCTCTACAATTTTCATCGCGATCATATTTCGCTAAAGTTGAAAATAAAAAAATTGTTGCCGAAATTAATGTGAAAAACATAAAAACTAGAGTTTAGTCTACAGTAAATCTGGTGTAAAATCCTATGTACGCTTTACTCGTGCAGCCAACTGAAGCGCAGTCGACAAGGGTGACCAACTTCATACGTTAGTATGCATGGTAAACGTTCATCTTTAGTATGCTACTGGGAACCTGCTGCATTTCATTTACCAGGATAGATACGAGTTTGCACTTTCTTCAAATACTGTCTGTATGGCAAAACAGGTTTGATTTTTAAGCCAGATACATTAATAACAAATCACCAATTAGAATTCAGTGATACAAGGGTTAAGTATCTGGATCATCAAAAAAGGGCATACAAACATGAGATCTGGTCTTATCGCATATCTGCAAAAGCCTCTAATAATCGCTTATTCTGGAGTGTCAAGAGGGACTAGATGTCTAAAAGTTGTTCGGAGTCTTCTTCAACTTGCATACTTTGTTTATGCGAGAAGGGAAAGCCCTGGCGAGGTCATGCATACATGCAGTCTCATCGAAGCCTTCACCACACGCTGATGTAACAAGACCCACCATCTCGTGTGCTGACTAATTTATAGTAAAACGTAAGTGTGATTAAAATTTCATTGTGAACCATTATTTTATTTCCTTATTCAGTATGATAATTTAAATAGTTAAAATTTCGAACATTGTCTGAGCACATATACGATATTTGGACTAGACAGTCTCCTTGTTATCAAAATTAATTCGAAATGCCTTTTTCTCACAATGGGGCTCAAAACTACTACAGGTAAATGTTACAGGTATACAGGTGTAAAACGTTACACAAGTAGATAAATACACCCTGTCTTACCGATTTTTATATGGAAATGTCCACGGGTGGATCTTAGCTAAGAACCGCCCAGTCTTTCTTATCTGGTCGAACTATACAGCCCTATTATAGCTTTTGATTATGCTTCAAACCCTCACAACCTTATTATAGGGCATTGAACCCGTGATGTTCAAATTTATCTCTTCAGCTGACAGACTAAATAGAGTCTTGACAAATGGCAGAGATACCGTATCTTTTATACAGTACTGCAAAACCTGTGTAAAACCGCTACTCAAAAATAGACAAAACAAAGATGTTAATGACAAATGACAGCTTAAAGAATGTCAAAAGTATTGCAGAATGCTAAAAGGGGAGCATACTTTGACTTGCATTAAGCGATAATTGGTCTTAAAAAACTGGTCTTTTTGAGAATGGCTGTTTTACACAAGGGGGGGGGGGGCGTTCTGTAATACTTTTGACCTTCATTAAACTGCCATCTGTCGATATTATACCTCACATAATTTTCCCATGTAAAACCTCCACAGGGGGGCTGGCAGTAATATAGACTATCACCCTGCGATACTTTCGACTATCACATGCGCGACATTGATGCGCATACGGTTCGTTTACGTGAGGAGACACTAACCTTACAATGGCGGATACATGTATGATGCCAGGGCCTGGTCACTTAAATATCTATAAAACTTCGTTATTTGTGGTCAGAAACATAAAATGTTGGTACTCGTTTTCTTAGTTAGACTGAGAGGAACACTTTGAGATCAAAATTGAGCAGATTTGGCGAAAAAATTTCCGTTTTGCATCAAAACCGCACCATCCATAGCAACTCCATTTTCAATGTAGATCTAAGTGACGCTGCTAAGTAGCCTATTAAATTTGCGGTCATCAGTGATTATGGCACAATTTGTTTAAACGGCGAGCATGATCAGCTTGAGCACTAAAACTGTTTACAAGCACAACACTTTTATGAAAAATATTATTTGTTCATTCGTAGCAAATGCGCATTGTTTCCAGCACCATGGTTAGAGGAAAACAGGGTAGAAAAAATTAAGGAATAACGTTTGGTATATAAAACAAATAATACATTTTTGCGAGGGTGATAGTCGAAAAATCATCCCTCAAAATATGATTATCAACCTCGGCTGCACCTCAGTTGATAATCACATTCCTCGAGATGATATTTTCAAATATCACCCTCTCATTAATGTTATATTTATATATTAACAATTTTGTTTTGTCTATTTTTGAGTGTCAATTTTACACAGGTTTTACTGTCCAAGAGCTGTATGGCTTTAAATCAGTACTGTTTGATTTTATTCTAAGTTATTTTGATAAATCCATTCTTATGCATAGTAAATTAACTGAAAGATAATTGACCCTGGAAATGGGTATTGCCTACATATTGAATAATAATATAATTTGAATGTATAAAGAGAGACAGAAATTAAAGTTGCTAAAATATATATGTTTACTTTGTTTTTACATTGTATTTTCTCTTTTTACAGAATATACCCTTTGCAAGTGTAAATAAACACAACTGTTTTGTTCTATAAGTAAACATCATAACGACTTAAAATAAATTGTTTGTTACCTTGGAAGAATACACAGCTCGTTTGTTTACACTGCCTTTGAGCAAAGATACATTCAGCTCTACGGGGATATCACCAAAACCTGGTATCTTGTAATTACTTGGTCCACGAGTAAACATGTAACCTTTAGGTGAGACTTTCTGTTGCTCCATTATAAACAAGCCATACCCCTGTTTTGAAAAACAAAAAATGATAACTTCATAGGTTTAGATAAACCAAAAAGTTTTACCAGCATGCAATCAACATGTTTACTCTTTCAAAATATTCTGGTATGTTTGATTAGTTTAGTTATCACTATGCAGATTTCAAACTATTCGAATGTCACTTCGTTTGATTGGATCTTAAACAATATGTTTCCATTGTTTTATGCTGCTTAAATTCAAGTGCACTAAAGACGTAATTTTAATGAAGAAGCAAATATTATGAACCCTGATCAAAATGCTTCCTTTCGGACAGATCTGATCTTGATCCATGTTGTTTGCAGTATAGGCTACTGTCCTGCCAGCCAAAAGTGACAGTGACATCACGTTTAGTTTAAAAAGTTATTAGGGACTTAGAATTGATATATCACTTGTGTATTAATCCTATCCACAGAATAGAATTTATACACAAGCGATCTTTCGATTCGCATTAGCTCAAGTGAAGTGAACACAATAGTGTTGTACTTAGCAATTGTAAACAAAATATACATCACTGTCACTCTTGGCTGGCAGGATAGTACCTTAGGACATAAGTAGACGGGAGAGCAAGCGAAGACAGTCGAGACTGGCGGGGAAAGTGTTATTACCTGCATGAAACCTCCTTCTATCTGGCCTATATCAATAGCAGGATTCAAACTCTTGCCAACATCCATAACAATATCAGTTCTCAATACCTGAAAGTATAATGCACAACACCATTTTCAACTTGTTCAAGGGAGTTTTGTGTTTGTCTTTGTTTTGTTATGCATTACTTGTGCCCATTCAAGTTATGCAATCATCTAAAGGAGGAAATGATAGCTTGTGCTTTGCTATTATTGTGTTACAGATGTATTGTTACTGTAAATGTTCTCTATCTCTTCCTTGCAGTGCTGCAGGTTAGTCTGCGGTGTGTGCTTGTGGTGTTTCTTGATCATACTCACTTATTTTTTGTCTGTTAATTTTTTTGGCTAAGACAACATTTCTCCATTGAAAGGAGTCTGATTTCGATATAGATGCTTCCAAAACGCAAAACTAGGTGAATTCCAACAATGGGGCATTTTGACATGGATAGCTTTGGACAAGCCTGTGCAGCCTCCAAATGATGTTCCGTCAGTAGCTTAATATTCATAGAATATTCAAGTGACTAGCAAAGGCTCTGATTAGACTGCGTGTAAGCGCAGGCTGGTCTGAGCCTTTGCTGGTCGCACATTCCACTTTGTTGGAAATCTCATGTTGCTGCTAATATGGGCTTGTACACAAGGTTTTGGTACCCATCACATATGCGCAAGAACCTCTTTTAAATGCCCATGCTGACGTAATTAGCTAGCTGGAGGTCTACAATTTAGTCTGAGCTTTCCTCTACTTCCGTGATTTGTGTGTGTGAGAAGCTAAGCTGCGCATGCCCAGGCTCGTCGGAGCCGTCGCTGCTGGCCTGTGTGATGAAATTTTATGTAATAATGTTTTTTTAAAATTTACAGCAGAGCCAAAAGTAAGGCAAGCTTTCCATTTTGCTTCCTGATCTACATCACTGAAACAATAGGAAGAATGCTCAAAGAATCACAGCGCACACCTTGAACAAAAGTAAACACGATGCAATATCCAAGTAAGCACGTAAAATCGGGCAACTATCAGCCTGCCAGCAAAACGCCATCTGGATGGTATTTTGCTAGCGGGCTGACAGTGGCCTGTAATGGGATGTTGGCTGGGATGGAAGCTTAAAATAAGAATGAGAGTCAATGTCTACCAACAGACATCAGCTGCTGTATAATCAAACCGTCACTTAAAGTACCCAGTTAATTGTCCAACTTCAATACATTAAAAATAGAAATAACACAAGCTACATGTATATATAGATTTTTGTAAAATATAAACTAAGTTTCAATGTAATCAAACACAAGAAAACTTGAGAAACTCAATTAATCTTGCAATTTAATACATATTGTCTGTTTGTTTGTTTGATTTGATTCTTTAAGTTCCATCAACAATATTACAGGGACAGGTCTTCCTGGGTTAAACCAGTACTAAGCTAGGATAAATGTGTCTTGCTCAAGGACCACAACACAGTGACGCCAGTGAGGCTCGAACCCGCAGCCCCTTGGTCTCGAGTCAAGCACTCTAACACTCAGCCATTGTGCTCCCACATATTGTCTGGTATAACTTCAAATATCTATATGTTTTTTTCCATCTAGGTTCTAATATATACTCATAAAGTCTGTCTGTCTGTCTGTCTGTCTGTCTGTCTATCTATCTATCTTAAAATTGATCTTAAAATTTAATGCAGGGAATGCCTATGGAATAGTAATATAACTTTTAATTAAGTTAGATAAAGACTGAATCTGACTATTTGTCTCATAATAGGTTTCACACTGGTAAATGTATAGATTGATTTGCTGGTATTTACGCGTATTGCCAGTACTTCATAGACCAGATGTGGTAGATATTGGTGTTAATACTATATAGAACACATGCCGTATGCCAAAGGGACTATAGAATTCGGTCATTTTTTAAGTATTTGGCATGCACATGGCAATTTATGTAAGCATTTAGGAATAGATTCAAGTAATGATCCAAATAATAGGTATTCGATCAGTACTCGAATCTATTCCTAAACCATAGCCCCTTTGGAATATTGCATGTTTTTCTATATAGTATTAACACACAAAAAATAAAAATACCTACCACATCCACTCTAAGAAGTACTGGCAATATGCGTAAATACCGGCAAAGCGACATATACATTTACCAGTGTGTAGGTTTGGCGTTGATGTAATAAACTGTATATTTACCTGATGGTCCCCTGTTAAACAATCAATCTCCACTTCAGAGCAGGCAGCTCCGTATGAAAAATAATTAAAGGGTGTGCCAGTGTTCTTTTTGAAGTCATAATCTGTCAATCCTGGGGTCCTGATAATATATATAAAAAAAACATAGGTATTATACAGATGTACTGGTGTGAAAAATAATTAAAGGGTGTGCCAGTGTTCGTTTTGAAGTCATAATCTGTCAATCCTGGGGTCCTGATAATATATAAAAACATAGGTATTATACAGATGTACTGGTGTGTAAAGATACCTGAAGGAATGAAAGAAAACTTACTGTCGTGCCAACCAAGAGTGACATTGACATAATATTTTGTTTACAATTGTTAAGTAAAATTCAACTTGTACACTCCACTTGAGCTTATACGAATCGATATATCACTTGTGTATTAATCCTATCCTGTGGATAGGATTAATCACAAGTGATATATTGATTCTAAGTCACTGATAACTTTGTAAAAAACATGACGTCACTGTCATTCTTGGCTGGTAGGACAGTACTGGTGTGTAAAGATACCTGAAGGAATGAAAGAAAACTTATTTTGTTAACTTAGATACTATTACTGTCTAACCAAGCACAATTTGATGTTTAGCTTACTGATACAATGTATTACTTGACCTCAGATGGATCAAAGCTTAGACGAGTATACTTAGGAGCACGAGGAAGGTTATTCAGAATGTAACGGTCGTTTCTCACCAAATACTTACTGCTTGTGCTATCAAAATTTCCAATTAATATATAACAAGTACAGGCTTAGTCAAGTTGTCAATCATCGTGAGTTGCAAATATTAGTAGAAGGTGTCAGCGTTCAAGCTCAAAATATTACTTATCTTTTTGTTGTCTTTTTTTTCATTGAGAAATTGAATTTCTTGTGTTTTCTGTAAAAGCTTTTTCGATATGACGCATGTTAGGTTCAAACTCATCTATTTTATTTGACACAAAGGCCAAGCAAGTATGGGCTGCGTAGCACAGTTTTTAACATGTCTGGCTACAGATACAAATCTGGCTGCAGATCCAGGGGTCGTGAGTTTCATCACCACCTGATCCCATACTTTCATGGAGATTTATCATGAAATAATTTCTACGGTCCTTGTCCTGCCTTTCGCTGAATCATTCATGAAGGGTTGTTGTCCGTTACAAGCGAAAGTATGTGCACGAATTACTGGTTAACTGCTTGTTCAAGTTTGCCCAAGAAAAAGTTTGGTAATGTGAACTGACCGTCCCACCATGACCATAGTTGTTGACTTGGGACGTAAAGCTACAAAACAAACAAACAAACAAAACAATGGCCACGCAGGCACGATATTGATCCTGTGCAGATGCGAAAGATATCATTCTGAAAGTACATAGCTTCTGCAAACAGGATACGGAAGATGGGGTGAAATTTTTACTAAACTAGGCGAAGGAAAGGGCTTCAACAATGACAGGTGCCAGCAAGACCACCATTGAGCTACAAAACCTGAGTAGCCTACAACACTACAACAGAGAGGGTCCACCTGGATGACTTAGATTTGGAGTTTCTGCGAAGGATAATTGTAAGCTTAAACTCTTGATAGTGTGTTTTTGCTCATATAAAATGGTATGGCAATCACATATTGTAAAATTAGTGTAGAGACATGTCTAAAAATTTTATGCATCAGACTTACTTATAATAGCCTGTGGCTGATAAGCTTATCCTTTCGAAGAAGGCAGCCTTCACCTACAAACAGATACAGAATAAACTCATTTGAGCCGTGACATGTGATTTCCAACAATGTGGTATTTTTACATGAATAGACTCAGACCAGCATGTGCAGCCTCTTTTTAAGCTTAGAAACCTCAGATGAAGTGCAGTGAGTAGTTTTCATGTAACACTCATAGATCATTCAAACGACAAGCAAAGGTTCTGATCAGACTTTGCATATGCGCAGGCTGATCTGGACCTTTGTTAGTCGCACATACCACATTGTTGGAAATCTCATGTCACGACTCATTTATTATTAAATCTCATCCTGCTGGACTAGGATTTGTCACTTTTTTTTTGAAAACAGGTAGATTCTGGTAAAAAATATGATCGGAATCTACGCTGTTTTCCACTTCCAGTGAAAATACTCGCATACAACTGAAATACTGCATTTTAAAATGTAACACGATACAAATTGTTGAAGAAAGAAGTACATAAAATATTCATCATGGCAAGGGTTAAGAATATGGTACTGTAAATTGGGAAATTTTCGCGAAGGTTTTATTTTTGCGATGCAAAGCTTCGTGAAAATAAAACACTCACAAAATGGCTAAATCACTCCGTTGTTTACTGATAAATGTATATCATTCCCAAGTCGCGACTTTCTAACATCACAAATATGTCTTTTAATGCTATTCACGAAAATAAAATCCTCATGAAAAGTTTCGAATTAACAGTATTCCCCCATTGGGACAGTTAAGTAATAACTCATAGTATACTAATGGATTCATTCTTGTGGTTTGATGCAGTAAAATTGGGATGTTCCATTGTTCCATTGGGATGTTCCATTGTATCACAGGTTATAATTTCCAAATAATATTGTAATTTTTTCTCCGAAGATCTTTTTAACCTTCACAAACAGTGAAAAACCTGATGAAATGCTGCAGTACCTGTTTAGGGGCTTTCAGTATAAAAAGGGTTAATTATAGGGGAGTTTGCTTTCACAAACAGTGATAAACCTTGTGAAATGCCAAAGTACCCATTTAGGGGTTTTCAGTATAAAAAGGGTTAATCATAAGGAATTTTGCCTTCACAGACAGTGAAAACCCTGATGAAATGCCGCAGTACCTGTTTAGGGGTGTTCAGTATAAAAAGGGTTAATCAAAGGGGATTTTGCCTTCTCAAACAGTGAAAACCTAATGAAATGCCACAGTACCCTTTTAGGGATTTTGAGTATAAAGAGGGTTAATCATAGGGAATTTTGCCTTCACAAACAGTGAAAACCCTGATGAAATGCCGCAATACCCGTTTAGGGGTTTTCCATATAAAAAGGATTAATCATAGGGGATTTTGCGTTCACAAACAGTGAAAAACCTGATGAAATGCTGCAGTACCCGTTTAGAGGTTTTCAGTATAAAAAGGGTTAATCAAAGGGGATTTTGCCTTCACAAAGAGCAAACGTCTGATGAAATGCTGCAGTACCAGTTTAGGGGTTTTCAGTATAAAAAGGGTTAATCATAGGGGATTTTGCCTTCACAAACAGTGAAAAACCTGATGAAATGCTGCAGTAACCGTTTAAGGGTTTCCAGTATAATGGTTAATCATAGGAGATTTTGCCTTCACAAACGGTGAAAAATCTGATGAAATGCTGCGGTACCTGTTTAAGGGTTTCCAGCATAAAAATGGTTAATCATAGGGGATTTTTCCTTCACAAACAGTGAAAAATCTGATGAAATGCTGCAGTACCAGTTTAATGGTTTACAGTATAAAAAGAGTTAATCATAGGAGATTTTGCTTTTTGCTACAAATTATTTTTACTGCAGACCTTAGGGAGATGACACATTTTGTGGCATAGCAATATCTAACCCTTAAAGCACCAATCACAACAGCAGCAGATGACAATTCTTGTGACATCTTTCCTCATTTTCGAAAGAAATAATGAATGTTATTTGATGAGAATCGTCTGCCAGCACACAATTCTCATGAAATATCATGCCTTATTTGTTTTTTTTTTGAATATGCAGCGAAATTTGAAATTGTCGTCTGCTGCAAATTATAGGTGGCGCTTTAAAGGCTAAAAACGGGCTATTTTTTGCACAGAAGTGAGTATGAGCAGGAAAGGTCACTTTCACAGCTCACAGACCACCTCATGGCATTGTGTAGAAAATAACTTAGAAAACAGACAAACGAAAGTCAAGGTGACCAATCACGTGGTATGCCTGATTTGGTTTACGTACATTATGAACCAGTAATCGGACATTGCAGGTAAGAAAAATGGTTCATAACTTTTGTTACACTTATTCAAATTTCATGCCGTAAAGTGCAAAAACACCCTCATATTTTTCTGCACAGACTGTGTAAAAGTTTTTTCTGAGTTTGCTGCAGTTTTCAAGATTACCTCGACCAACTGAAGAATAAACGGAAATTCTCCTGATATGATACACACCAAAGTAATAAAAAGGAGCAAAACACGTTTGTGAAAACAGTGAATGTTTTTCAATGGCGTGGACATGTTTTTTGCCATATAGACAAGACTTTCAGTCAAATTTTCGAAAGATAAGCCATCAAAATGTACAAATTTCTAGTATAAAAGATATATATTTTCAATTTTTGCTTATGAGTTTTTCAATGTCAAATTGAAAAATTATAAATAATACCAGAAATATATATTTGGGTCAAAATACTTCAAAAAATTGTAGTCGGATAATTGTAGTTAATGTTCATGCAATTGGTTTGTTCTAAAGTTCATCCAGCGTGTCACATCATTGTAAAAGGTATCAAACCAGGAAGTAAATCTAAAACGACTGATAAGCATGCTGCCGATTGCTCAAAAGGTTTATTATATACCTATAACTGATACGACTTTAGAACTGTCTGTTTTCTGGCCATCTGATACAGAAAGCCGGATCAACGAACTGAGGTTTTCTGAATCCATATCACTATCCTTTAAAACGAGGCTAACGTCGGTTACCTGCTTTTGTGGCGACGTTACGTAAAGTAAATTGCAAGCATGGAACCAGAGACGGAAAACATGATGACGTGACGTCAAGAAACTTACCGTTATGGCAAACGTTCCCGCAATTTTTCGGGATTAAAGACCAAAACAGGTTTTAAAATCAGAAAGAATGTCAGAAAAAAAGGCATATAATAAACATACTATCATAATAGTAACTTGATCTGGCGTACAGTATCACGTCTCGTGGATGAGGCCATACCATTGGATCACCCTTGACGCTTCGCGTCTCGGGTGATCCGATGTTATGACCTCATCCACTCGACGTGATACAGTACGCCAGATCAAGTTACTATTATGATAATGTGTATGTATGTTTGGGTGTAAAGTGATCAATGTGCGATGTATTAGTTGCTCATACAACAATGTGACCAAAGGTATCCGTCTCCTTGACAAAAATGCAGCTCTTGTTTATACCAGAAGATTTTCATGCAAGTTAGAGCTTTTGAAAGATATATCCCCTTAACAGTGCACATTGTCAGTCATTGTAGTCAGCTGTTATAGTTATGTGTTATAGTCAGCTGTAATCATAGGTTTAGATAAACACACTTTTGAGCGTAAAAATGTGAATATTTTTTTCTTTCTTAACATTTATTATGGATGCTCAAATGAACCGTCTCATTGAGATGGTTATTTTGAGTGCCCACAACAAATTGTTTTGATAGAGAATAAGAAATTATTATTCTGGTGCAGACTCTTAACAAAAAGCCTGTGTAATGGTCTGAAAATGAAATTATTTTGAATGAAAAATCAAAGTCAAAGGCATCAAACTTTATTTGACTGGTGCACACTAATTGGTTAACTGGGTATTTAATTGTATTCATGTACATTTTAGTAATTCAGAAATTTAATCAAATCCGATGCTTTTCTTTATATTTTACAGGTGCATAACTAACCCGGGCATGCACAGTTTGGCATTAAATTATAAAAATTACAATACATATTAATATACAATTACCCAATCTTCCCATGTGCCTTTTGGATTTTCCTTCATTATTGGTTCCAAACGCTCAAGAAGGGTGTGGCAGGCATTCTGAAATAGTTAATGCAAAGTTTATCACAATGTAAACAACTCATACATATAACGCAAATGAGTCACGACATGTGATTTCCAACAATGTGGTATTTTGACAAGTGTAGACTCGGACTAGCCAGTGCATCCTCCTTTTAAGCTTAGAAACTCCAAATGCTGTTCTGTCAGTAGCTTAACAGTCAAAAATTATTCAAGTGACAAGCAAGGCTCTGATCAGACTGCGCATATGCGCAGGCTGATCTGAGGCTTCGCTGGTCGCACATACCACACTGTAGGAAATCTCATGTCACGGCTCAAATATACAATACATTGTCACAACAGAATCTCAGCATTGAATGTGAATAACAGATATTGCATATTTGCACTGCACAAGCATCTATGAGCCATGACATGTGATTTCCAACAATGTGATATGTGTGACCAGCAAAAGCTCAGATCAGCCTGCGCATATGCGCAGTCTAATCAGAGCCTTCACTTGTCCATCAATATTCTACGAGTGTTAAGCTACTGACCAAACATCATTTGGAGTTTCTCAGCTTAAAAGGAGGATGCACAGGCTCGTCTGAGCCTGTTCATATTAAAAAGCCACATTGTTGGAACTCTCATGTCCAGGCTCATATGGCATTGCAAATGAGTTAAAACTGTGAGATCAAATGTCCACAATGTATCATTGTTCCTCATTTATTTTATATTAGTAGCAAATTATGGCATTCAAAGCGAACAGTGTGTCTAAATTTGTGCTGTTATATATAAACAGTACATAAAGTTATTTTTACAGTGTTGCATTTCTATTCAGTCCAATGAAAAGTTCTTTCAAACCTAGTTAGTTGTTTTAGACCCTGTTGAAGTTCTTACAGTTTCTTATTATCCCCTTTCAAGATTGTCTGTTAAACAACTTTTTATGATGACTTTGACTATTTATAAGAAGAAGACATACACGTGCCCTTACCTGTTGTTTATCTCCCACTAAGGCAAGCACTAATTTGGCTATCCTATCAGACCTCTAGATAAGAGTGCATAATTGATGATTAATTTTCTTATCTATCAACCAAAACATATGTTATGGGTACTTAAAAGAATCATCTCATTGAGACCATTCTATTGATCACCTAAACAAATGTTTAAACTGATGGATACGAAAATAGTTACCCTCAAAAAAGTTGTTTTTTCTTGACCGTTGGCTCATGTGATAAATAGAGAATACTGGGTGAGTGTCTTTTGATATCAAGTTTACCAGGCAAGGATTTCAGAACGCTTGTTGACATCGCGAGGCCTGTTGAGCGATTCAACATTTGTTCTCAAAGCCATTCCTGGTAAACCTGATATCAACAGACGCGAATTTATCAGATTACCAAGCTGATTAACTCTTTAAACTAGCGAAAATGATGTTATGATTTTCTGTGTCGATTCAGTGTCATTGGCGACTCATTCAAAAAGTGCAACGTCATCATGACCTGATAAAGGCACATGCCATGAGATAGACAACGTTTATCAGGCAACGTGCAACGCTGCAGTTAATATGAATGGTAACTGACAATTGTTATTATCACATGAACAATAGCCATACCTTAGACCTACACGTGTTGTAATCTAGTTATATTAGCCTTATGTTACCAGATGGCCGCACGTGTAGGTCTAAGTTATGACTAAAGCTTAGTGGAATTGTAAAATTAGCCACGACATGTGATTTTCAACAATGTGCCATTTTGACAACTGTGGACTCAGACGAGCATGTGCAGCCTCCTTTTAAACTTATAAACTGCAAATGATGTTCAGTCAATAGCTTACCACTCATAGAATATTCAAGCGACTAGCAAAGGCTCTGTTCAGACTGTGCTTATGCGCAGGCTGATCTGAAGCTTTGCTGGCCGCACATACCACGTTGTTGGAAATCCCATGTCGTGGCTTAAATGAGCCATGAGTTTTTGTTTGTCTCAACCCTGTGTATACTTGAAACCTCTAATCAAGTACTTTAGCAAAAAGTAAAGACCCAGATGAAATGCAGCATATGCTGCATTTCATCAGGGTCTACACAGTTTGCTCTGATGATTCAAACGACCTTCAGAGACAGAAATACACCATACTTTAGAAAATTCTTCTTGTGTCCCCTTAAAGTACAAAATAAGCAGTCACATATTGTTTGCATCATTATACGAGGGTTGTCCCAGTAAATCGTGGACTTTTGTTATAAAATGAGTCTGTGTATCAGGAATTCTATGAAATCTGTGCGATATGTTTATCTGAATGAAATCACAGTTAAGATAACAACGTCTAAGGTATGACTATTGTTCATGTGATAATAACAACTTTACTTGAGGGTCTCTCAACGTATGCGGAGCACACCGCAACTTATTTAGCTGTACTTTCAAAGAGGGGTGGTCAAATATTTTGACTCTACTCTTTTTATATAAGCTTAAATGGTAACAAATATTGTCATCTATTTGTTGAGTAAGTCTCCTTGGTTCAAGTAATGATTATATAGTTAGTTTAGATATGTTTAGCACACAAACAAGCAAGATCTTTTAGATTTACTTTTGACTTGACTTGATCCTGATTTTATATTTCTACTGTTGCGGGTGTCCCAGGTACTGGGGAAGGCAGCAGGTGGCTAGATTGTCTAATACCCTATCCTCACGCCTCTCTGTTCAGTAGATCGATGCTGCCAAGACTGCACACTTTCATGTCAGCCTTAACACACTCGATCCAGGTCTTTTAGGTCTCCCTCTTCTTCTGGCGCTAGGAATCGTCATACTAGTGATGGAGTTTATGCATGAAGAGGAGCGTGCAACATGTCCAAACCATCTTAAACGCCTTGTTCGGGGAGCTGCTGTCACCTCCTGCACTCCTATTATTGCATAGAGTGTGTCCACGGACACTTCGTCATCATCTCTGACTCCACAGATCCAGCGGACCATTGATCTGTCATTCCCGCGAAGCCACTGCAAGTCTGGTGCAGTAGGTGCCCAGGTTTCACTACTATGTGATAGGGCAGAACTTACACAGGCGTGAAGACTTTCCAGCGGGTCCTTAGGGACACATGCTTGGATGTCAGAATAGGAAGAAGCCTTTTAAACTTTCTCCAGGGAGTACTACATCTGGTGACGATGGTAAGCTTGCATCCTCCGCCGGCACACAGCATGTCTCCAAGGTAGCAAAAGTTGGATTCCACGTCAAGTAGCGTTCCATCCACATCTACCTGTGTGACAGGTCTATAGTCAATCGGTCAAGCCTGATCACAGCATCTTGGACAAACATAGTCTGGATCCCGAGACCGAGAATTTAATATGAGATAACATATTTATCATTAAAATAACTTACAGAAAAAAAGAATGTGTTCTGTTAAATTGACAAAAAAAGCTTGTCTTTGTGATATTACTTAAATAATTTTACACGAAATCCATTTCACGATACTAGTGACTGTTCTACCAATCATTAAACATTAAAAGAACGTACTTTAATTTGCTTAATAAGCCAAAAAATATTGAAAGTCTAATTTTTGTGCAGTACCGTTCCCATAACATTAACTTTAGCTGTAAAATAGAAATGCAGTAGGTACGTAAAATATTTTATAAAATCAATGCGAATGGCCACAAACGTTTCAAATTTTCAACACTTTACCTTGCACTTTACACTTACCTGGCATAGTTACTTGTTGATGTGGTAATGCTTTGCTTGAAATACAACAGCGAAATTCGTTTTACTGTACACTACATTTTGGACTAGAAGAATTTCATTGAAAATATTTTGATGTGCGCCACTCACGTGGACATACCGTCAAGTAAAGGTTCATAAATTTGTTATCTAAACTGCGATTCCATCCATATTTATACAAGATGTTTTCCATATGTATATAAACACATCATTTAAATATCATAGAGTTAGTTGTACACAATCTTGTGTTATAACAAAAGTCCACGATTTACTGGGACAACCCTCGTATATGGGTAAATCCATCAGAATACAAAGGTTTAATATTCATGTTCAGTGAAACATTGATTAATCACATTCAGATGGCTAGAAGTTTCTGCTACAACAAAATACATTTGGGGTACCTTGGTTTCAGATAAAAGAGCATAATTATTACAACATTATTAAAGGACCAAAAAAATATCTTTATATACTGAGGGAAAAAAATTTAGCAATATACTTTGGGGATTGACAGTTTAGAAGACATAGGATTTTTAATTTCAAAATATCAAAAATATATGTTGACAAACGTTTGCAAGTACTATGAAATTATCCGGTTGACATTTCACATAATGTTAAGTCCAGTTTTCATTTCCCTTGCTAAAACAGATTATCTGGCAATAGCACGAATATTTTCTACTAAAATTTTCATTTTTCCGTCAAATGTTTAGATCTTAAAGCCAAAAAGTGAAAACCGGTTTAAAACTGAATGTTCTGTTCACCATTTTCGTACAGGTTTTAAAATCATATTTTTTTAATAACCTCCCATTCAATTGAATAGCATTTGAAATTAAAATGCTCCGCAGATCAAATCCTCGCTATGAAATTGGAATTTGTTTCTTTTGATCTCTTACGGGTAGCCATTAGATCATTTTCAAACAACTGACATGTTTGTGCACCTTCTAATAAAAATGATCAAATGCTAAAAAGATCTGCTATGGGAAACCCATTATTACTGATTGCTAAACTTTTTCCCTCAGTATAGAAATTACTGAAAAGTGTTGCTTTGGGATCATATATCATTTTGTAAAATGAACAATTCGAACTACTGATAGCTCGAAGTAAAGCTTCTCATGTTGTGAACTATTAATTAACAAGATTCGATGGTACTAGCACACTTTGTACATGTAAGTAGGGGTCTTCTCAGAGACTTCACTGGCGCCTTAAGGATAAGAACTATCATGTAATAAACGCTGATTTGACTAGCTAGCCCAGTGTCCTTTTGAACTTGGATTTATCCTTTTAAAAAATGTAGATACAGATCAGCTGGTTTCTGACGATGCCATCTGATCATGATCCACACTGTTTTCTACCCTAATTGAAAAGAAACATCCTTATTACTTGAAGCATGCAGGTTAACAGGATAAAAAATGTAAAGTAGTGGCAAGGGATAACTATAGACTGAATATTGCGATATTATAATTACCATTACAGCCATGCCATTCAAGTCAGAACTAACGCTGCCAGAGGTAGGTAACGTGTTAGGAACCAGGTTAGTTCCTATTTCGTTCGTGTAGATCTTCGAAGCTGGAATTTTGAGAGCTCGACTAGCAACCTGCGATGAAATAAAGCTTGATTTCTGGTATTTTACCAAAGGATTGCAGTTTTATGTTAATGTCAAAGAAGCAAGAAATCATGAGTAAATCATGGATGTTGGATTTCCACGTATGTTACTTAGGGTGGGGAATCAAATGATTTTGTGTTGATACACTGTATGGACAATTGCTTTCTTCACAAAAGTAAATGGCATAGATACAATTGGAACTGATTCCACTTGTTTATGGCCATCTATAGAGGTCATAAAACTGAGTCTGCTGTTTTCATAAGTGGTAAATTCTCTCTATTTGGAAAACATACAAACTCCATATCATTTAAAATCTCAAGTATTCAGATACATATTAAGCATATGGCATAGATATGCAGATTAATTTGGCCTTTTGTTGGATATAAGTATGGAAAGGTTTTCTCAAGATGTCGTTTATAAACTCAAAATACGTTAAGTGCAGCTCTACTTTCTCATAGACTCATTGCAAAAACGTTCATATTTGTTTTATCATGACTGTTTACCAAATTAAGAGTTTTGCATATATACTTAAAGCCATTAAAAACGCAACTGGTATAAGTGTTATTTTTCCTATAAATATCAGGTTGATACACTTTGTCTTTGTACTAACAAGCATTCCGAACGTAGGAGCACGTTTTACCAAAACTTGAGCTTAATTGCAGACTTCTGCCAAAAATTTTGATGAAAATTAACAAATTCATCAAAATTTTTGGTAACCATATTTAATCTTGAAATTTTACTCAATTTTAGCGTGCAAGTACTGCGTTTCACTCAAACAAACAAGAAAACGGTTTACAATTCAAAATTCACTTTGCTGGAAGGACATAAAATTTAAGTTTTAAACTTTATTTTTCGTGAAATTTCCCCAAAATTTGAGAAATCACTAAAGCTTCAATTAAACTGAATCATTTAAAAATTGGCATACGTAAGTTGTAAGGTCATAACCTATGGTTATCATTTATCACAATATTTACTGTCGAAAGTGTCGCATTTTCGTTAACTTCCGGTTTTCATGCTGAAACTTTGTGGACCATTTTGAAGGTTAAAAATTCAGACAAAACCAGTATGTTGCATGTGCATAGAGAGCAGAGCAATGTTGAAATTTTCCGAAAGTTTGAATCCAAAAGAGCCATTCATAATGAAGGTCTGATATCCAGATTAATAAGGTGATTTTTCAGTTTTTTGTGTCGAAGTTCGGGTTGTGTCCCTTTAACAAAATATACAGCCTGGCTTATCTGGACTGCTTTATCTGCACCAAAAGAGTATTGACTTGATATCGCGACCGTAGATATATGCTTTTAATTTATTAGAATGATATAATAGCATTAAATCTCGAGTAAGGCTATACTGTAAAGTTGCGTTTTTACTGGCGTTAAGTATAATTTTCAGCGAAGTAGCAGTTAGATTTCACTCCTTACTAATATATTTATTCCATGGAGCTCCACGTATTTGAGGTAATGTCCTGTTTCGTTCCCTAGCATTCTTAAAGTAAAAGTGGCAAAAGCTTGGTACACAAGGAAAATTTCAGAAAATGTCAAAAGGCAATCAATATTTTCAATTAAACTAACTGTTTGTAATTACATCTAAGAAAGTATTGTAAAACTTGGGCTGAGTTTCAAATTTCAATTGTTTTGCATATTTTGAATTAATGGCTAAAATATAAGGAAAATTTACATTATGTCTTTGGAAAAAATGACATGGGGCTTAACTTATTTGAGCAGTTTATTTACTTGGATCATCTTGGTATGTAGTCCTTGACCCATCTCAACACCACCATGTGTGAGTAAGACTGAACCATCTGTGTAAATATGTACAAGAGCACCACCCTGAAACAACAACCATATAAAAGCCAATTTGTAGGTTTAGTTAATAAACGTTCTTAGTTTATTAAGTGAGGTTGGCACCGTGAAACTGGTTTAAGCCATCAGTTACTTTATCCATCAGTTCATTACTTTAGCCATCAGTTCAAACATGTGGTTTGGATGGTCAAAAACGCCTCACGCATTCACACAAGAAGGGCTGAGTTGCGACCCCATCCTTCGAAAAAGTGTTGATATTTTTTCTGATCCCTTATGAAAAGTGGACAAATTATAGTTCTGGTGAAAAGCAGAAGTAAATACAAAAGATGTGAGAGTAACTGCATTCTCAAACTCAAAATTAAGCACTTTTTCAAGCAGCCAAACATTGCGTTTTATTTTTAGTTTAAGACTGTACTCAAGTGTTATACCCTGAGGCCTGACTAAACGTGACAGAAATAGTTAGTGATTATGATCAGGAAATACCACAATCACAAACTGCAGACAAACCCATGGCACTGCAAGGAAGAGCCACAGAACAATCGTCAGACAACAGGAAGACAACTAAGCAAAGCAACCAGCTCTCTCTTCCCCATCAAAAATGATTGCAAAACTAGAATGGACATGAAGTAACGTACAACAAAACATAGAACAATTACAGACTCCCACAATGGGAGTAAAAATAAACAACATGACAACTGTTTTCAAATTAAGTAATTTCTCTCTCTGTCTAAATGATACGGACAGTTCATTTCAGTACCCTCAACAAATATTTTGTATAAGAAAACTATTGAACTGTTACACTTATAAGCTTTGCTAAACTAGAGCAGCGCTTCTGACTCAAAAGTAAAACACTGTGGTGTCAGCTTTGTTTTATGCTCAAGATAAACATAATACACATGTATGATGGGTGATAGAGCCTGACTCCAATGTAAGTTTCATTTAGCCCTTAAAGCGCCAAGATAAAAATGCATTCTGAAAATGTCGTCTGCTGAAGTCGTCTGCTGCAAATAATTGCCTAATATTACTTGCAAATTAAGTATAGAAGCAAACAGTGTGGACCCAGAACAGACTGCTCCTATGAGCAGTCTGATCTGGGTCCACACTGTTTGCCATGGAGGCTTCATAAACATTTCAGCAGACAAGAAAAGCAGACGACTTTTGTTGCGAGATGCACATTAAGGGTTAAAACAAAGTATATATTACCTGGTTCATGAAAGGTACTTCGTATGCTACAGAAAATTTTGTTGGCATCAATACTATGCCCCTCTTCTTCCAGCGATTTTCTCTATAAATAAAACACAATACTTTAGGTGCAATATTTACATTTTTTAAAACAAGTAAATAAATTGTATTTGAAAAAATAGGATTTGCTATGCTTTCCTGTGTGTCTGTTTATTGTTGCCTTATGGTCACCTGCTGGAAAGGGCTGACCTCTTTGCTCTTGTTTGTGATGTCTAATTGTGAGTTTGTTACTTTCCCATTGGTATCCTGGGTCAGGTGTGGTACATCTTTGTATCGATTCCTGGTCTTTGCCCTATCTAGTACTTTAATTAGCTCAAATCAAGCGTAAAAACGTATTAAGCAATTGCAGTCTTATCTAGCAAAGGTTATGTTACTTGTCAATTCACAAACCACATTATTGGTGTTAGAAGATAAACTTTATATCCAGCATTTCAATTCATATATGCTGATAGAAAAATAAAAAGTAAGTGAGTGCTTGTATACATTGTATGTTGATGTATTAGAACTTTTTACAACACATTACCTGTTAAACATATCAACCTCATTCTTCCTTCTATGAAACTCGCTTCGATTAATGCATTCCTTCCAACATCTCTGCAGTGTACATTCAGGAAGGGCTTGATTGTAATGAGTCGTATCGCCTTCATGATAGAAATTCATTTCTCGCACCTGAATAAAATAAACAATGTATTTGTTCTTATAAACGCACATGTAATTTATGGATTGTTTAAACTGTTATAACTTCTAATTGCAAGTAAATCTAGTGATCCAATGATATTGTCAATATGTTTTCAATATGTACATGAAAAATGGTGTGAATCATTATCAGCTCGCTTCACCAAGAGCAAGCTGATTGATCTGGATCTACACGTATTTCAAAATATAGTTTAGAATTTTAAAAAAGAAAAAAATACACAAAGGACACTCATACAGCAACCCTCTTGCCAAGTATTCTTAAACAAAATGTAACACAGTACGCTCAAAGCAACAGAATATTATGCATGTCCAGCAAATATGGGCCTCAATGTGAAAAAACCTGTCTTTGGGGTTTTCGACAAAGTGAGACTAAAAAATAATTCTGTGAAGCTTCAGAGACTCGCTTGAATATTGACATTTTGTATTTCGAAAGTGAAGTTATACATCTTAGCAGAAAGTGGATAACAAAGGCGTTGATCTGACTGCATGGATGCGCAGACTGGTATGAGCTTATAAGAATTCAATCCTGATTGAGAGGCTGGGATAGAAAAATGCGTCCTGGGTATCACAGATTGGCATCATGAGTCTTGCGACTGATGACAAATGATTATTGCGAAGGACGAATTTTTCTCTTCAATCCTCACACAAATAATGGATTCTTTTTCTTGCTCACCGCTAAATACCTCATTTTTATTAGAAAACATCAAAAATACTTCCAAAAAATCCTGAACACATTGAGATGCAACATGGTTATGTTAACTTCAGTTTAACTAGACAACAGAGGAGTTTGTGTGGGGTCTAAATAGATGGACAATGCCTGGTAATAATTGTTTTTGATGAAACATATTTGATATATTACACATAAAAATTAAACACTAGAAAAAATATGCCTCTGTCATGCTGAATATTTTATGCACTACACTCATGTTTTATTATTCTGTTAACCTACACCATTCCAGTTGTAAGAATTATTTCAATCAGAGTGAAGTGAAAAACAATGTATATCCTGATCAGATGGCGTTGTCAAAGTCTTGATAATCTGGGTAGAAGTTTTTTCCAAAAGAGGATAAAACCCAGTTCAGCAGGGCAAGGGATAGTTGAATATATTGTATTTTTAAAAATTATATTTCACAAGTCATATATTATAAGAATCCATCTTACAATAATTTGCATTGGATGGTGGGTAATTTTTGACACTTTGTCCAATAGCAACGAGTCTCATGCAGATGTAGTGTTCATTTCAGCACTTGAGTGTTCAATATGAGTTTGACTTTTGAAATAGAAATGTTTTGCGTGTGAACGTGGGTTATTTCAAAAAGTCATTACTCACAAATTGTGCCACAATAAAATGCGAATTTTGAAAATGGGGGTACCACTATTCAAAATGGCATCCTGCATGTACTGTTTAACATTTTATCAACATATTTACAGTCTAAGGTACATAACACGTCTTGCTATTTCGAGATTTAAAAATACTAGTCATGTCATTTTACGTTTTGAAGAAAATTAATAATATGCTGGCATGCAAAAAGTTATACTTTCTACATTACAAGTAAACCTTGCTGTTATACCTCTATTATATTTACCATAAATAGTGTGACACTTTAAATGCATTTTGACATGTTATACGTTTCAAACAAACAAACGTGATATTTAAGGCATTTAGTTTAAATCAGTCCTACTTTCCAACACTAAATGGTGCGCTTTGATTCATTCAAAAGTAAAATTTCTTTTTGTTAAATTTTTAGTTTTTCTGTTATTTATGGTACATGTAATAGAATGTACAGATAACTTGTAAATTATCTCCCCAATATCGTTCTATTACAAAACATATATGAAAAAATTCTCTCCATGCATTGATATAGTGTTGATATTTTTATATTCACAACACACTGCTTAAGCTGGTGCTAGGGGCGTGAGAATTGTTGCTTTTTCCATTAGTTCTCATTAACAGACTCAATAAAACCGAGTCTGCTGTTTGCTAAAATTGAAGGTTCTCTCTCTTTCTGAAGGATCCATTTTTCCAGATTATTTAAAAGTCACAACAGCTGTAGTTGTTTCTGTATGAATTTGGTAAAACTTCTCCCCATGCATCGTTATATATTTTCATATTCTGGTCCTTCAGGAATAATGGGTTCTGATTGAAAACAGGTTACCGCTTAAGTCGATGCTAGGGAGCATGGAATTGTTGCATTTTCCATTAGTTCTTATAAACAGACTCAATAAAACCGAGTCTGCCATTTTCTAACATTGAAGGTTCTCTCTATTTCTGAAGGATCCATTTTTCCAGATTATTTTGTGTTTAAAACAATTTTCATCAATTATTGGGATTTGTAAATACTCTGCATAAGATATATACAATAAATAGTGCCATGTCCACAATAAAATCACACAAAAAAAGCAAACAATGGTCACTTTTCATTATTATGAAATTTCTACCTATTCAACCAGCCATATTTTTTGAGATGGTAGAAATATTAAATATATTTTTAAAGCAGGGTCTTGACATTGGATTCACCTATTGCAATGAAACTACACGCATCATGCCAGAAGCCCAGGAACCGCGTTCTGAGGGTAAGAAAAATAGCTGTATAAGGCTCAAACCTTCAATGATCCCTTAATTACCTTATATGGTTCAATATTCAGAAATACAGCAATGTCCATCATGATTTGTTCCATAGCCAGCATACCCTGTGGTCCTCCAAAACCACGAAAGGCAGTATTAGATGGTATGTTGGTCTTGCACAGAGTCCCTCTGACCCTGAGATTTGGTACTTTGTAAGCATGATCACATTGAAACAATGCCTTATGCATTACCTAAAAAGAAAAAAAATTAGTATAATAACATTATAAGAAAAGTTATCTTTGAGCTATTTTACTCTTACTATGCAAGAGGCGACTTTGGTTGTCTGCAAGCAATATGGTCCCAGATCAGAACTGACAGAACATCGATCCTGATCTGGATCCAAACCTTTGACACTCTGATAGTGCTCCTGAAAGATTTTTTGAAAATTTTAATTTTGAAAAATGTCAGCAGACTACAATAATGCATGAAATATTACCCAGCATACAGAGTGCTTCTTATGTCTACAACTGCTGTCCTTTCTAAGACTATTATATTGTTGTTGTTCGTTCTTTGTTTGTTGTAAATCTCATTGTGTGTGTGGTTTCATGTTTGGTCATGATATTGTGGTGTACTTCTTTGTGTCCTTTCAAATAATACAATTATCATGTTGATGAAGAGAGCGCATATTGCTTTGCTTATTGTAGCTATGGGCAGAGACAGGAGGGGTGGTGAACAGGGGTCCTGGACCCCCTGAAAATCATTTTGATATAGGTTTCCTTAGAAATACTGTTACGGACCCCCTTTGAGAAGCAATTGGACCCTGGGTCTAATTGCTTCTCGAGTGAGGTTCACACAGCTCTCTGTAAAATATGTTGATGACTAAAACAAAAACATTGATAGGACCCCCACCCCTAACGGAATTATCTGGATCCACCCTTGGTAGCCTTGCACTAGGCGTGTGTGTCTGTTCGTCTGTGTTCTGGTGGGTGGCTTTCGATCTAGGATTGTGGCGTATCCTGTCAGGACCTTTGGCATGTAAGACATTGTGGAGTTTAAAATGAAATTTGAGGGTCAACATTTAAGCCCATTTATGCCAAATGGAATTTCCCATCTTGAGTTTATTTTCAATTTAAGGGTTGTTGGATAGTAGTTTACAATTTTATTCAAATTTCAATATAACAATCAAAGAAACTAAACAGACGCTACATTCTGTGGTGTCTGGTCTGGTACTGCACCATTTGCCGATGTCCCATAAAATGACGCTGAACTTATATATGTTAATATTCATTTGTGCTATAAAAGAGTCTCGTTTCAGAGAAATAAACTTTAAAAGAAAGAAAAAAAAATGGTTTGTAAAAACTTGCAGAAACTTCAAAATCAATTTTAATGAAGCTAAACTGATTAGAAATTGCATATGGTCGCCTGATCATAAAAATCCTAAAAATACTCAAAACGTTTACAAAGATTTGGATTAGAATGAAGAAAATGGTAACGATTCTAGCTGTAAAAATGAATCAACAGTAAAAACTAATGCCTTATGGCCTCTGTGTAAAGCTTTTAAAGTAACTTACGAGGGCATAAGGTTTAATTATTTGAAGTAAGCATTTCATTATGTCAAATTTAAGCATATTGCTAGCTAATAGAATAATGTATTTACCCTGATGTATTCAGGAAATACCTAAATGAGTATTTTTGCAAACAGTTTAGATCCAGGTGAAATGCAGCACCATGCTGCATCTCACCAGGGTCTACACTGTTTGCTAAGGTTATAAAAATCTTCAGACAAAAGAATATACAATTTTTTTTAAATTATAACCTGAAAACCCTCAATATGATCAATGGACTATCCCAAGTTGATTGTATTGAACCAGAAGGAATAATCCATTAGTATACAAAGGGCTAACAACGCTCAAATTCTTCCAGTCTAATACCTATAGGCCAGATTGCAAGAAATACTGTTGGTGTCGGCTACCAGCTTACAATGGAACTTATACCATAAGATTGCGTCCAAGCCACAGATTAACCCTTAAAGCGCCAATCATGACTGCAGTAGATGACAAATTTTGGGACATCTTTCTTAATTTTCGAAACAAATAAGGTTCAATATATATCATGTCATATTTATTATTTTTGAAAAAGCATCAAAATTTGAAGTTGTCGTCTCCTGCAAATTGTATGTGGCGCTTTATGGGTTAAGTATCTGCACTGTATAATGTACTTATCAACTTACATAACCTGACATATCCCTAGACATCCCAGCATTGCTGTATAGGTCAAGATCAACAGCAATCAGCTTTCCATCATTGTTAAACCCAATCTAAAAATAGACATTATTATCAAAGTGTTATTAATATCATTCGACACAAAAAATTACAAAATATTAAATTCTATTAAATACAGTTGAATCTTTTAGATTCGAGGTCCTACGGACTAGAGGTTTTATTTGGAAGTATCAAAAATCAAATTATAGGGAGGTGGAGATAAAAATACGAGGGGGGTTCAATATGTAATGAAAACCCATTCATAACTCCATCCACAAACGCTTTAGGGTTGTATGCCATATGCCAAACGAAAGATCAAAGCGTCGCCGTTATAACGGTGCATGAAACAGTATTCCATCTTACCAAATTTGATAAGTTACAGACTTTTTAAGAAGCACACTAATACACACTGCATATTTTTTCCTCCGAATTGTAGACTGATTTTAACAAAGGTAGAAAGGAATGCTGTATTTTCTAAAACAAACGTTTAACATACATAAATCACATATCCATAGCTTTCTGACTCATTTCCCCTTTATCTGCTATAACGATACAAACTTTTGACCGGTACCGATTTCTCGTGCAAACGGTTTTATTGCGTTACCCCCTCTTCTGTTGACGTCGTTTAAAGCAATGAACGTAACACTAAAATACGCACCGTTTTTGAAAATGGGAAATGTGGATTTATACCAGGAAAGGACAATTTTGATTGTATCGAAGTTTCAATACAGACAGTGCATAGGCAGCAGACCAGTGAAACTGAAACCAATATCTAGAGGTATCCCATCTGAGTGCTATACCATTTTCGTTTCCTATGATTTAATCGTCTGAAATTAGCCAGCCAGATTATGTACATCTAAATACGTGTAACAATGTCCAAATAATGCATCCGAATGCAAACATCGATGAAACGCGGTATTTCGTCTGATCTATTTCAGTGTAAGCCAGAGAAAGCAGTCTTTAAAGTGATTTCCTTGTTTCAAATGACGTATTTGGGGGTACTTTATGAGTGAGATTAAATATGGAAATTTCAAAACCGGCTGTATTACTTGCTAATGAACACCAAAGCGACCAGAAAAAATGTTACCAATGATTTTCGTATAAATTTTCGCTATGTATTTGTTCAGGCAAAAAGGACTCTGTCAAAGGAATGTCAATGAATGTAGCATCAAATAGGATTTTAACCAAACTGGCAGCCTCAGTATTTCATAGAATATGAAGCAATATCAAAATATTTTGCAGGTATAAATCACCAATGTATGGATACTTACCACACGAAGAAGCAGACTGAAAACATCCCTTGATCAAGTAGTTATCTGCTTCTGAAAACATTGTTTTATTTCATATCGCAGTGTACTTCAGAACCCTATTCTGAATGTGGATTTTGTAAATTAGATAAGGAGCTGGACAACTGCAATTTTACATTTATTTAGCCAAGAAACAGACCTTTTAATGAAAGTAATTATGAAGTGTGTAAATATTAAACTTTGGGATTTATTAGGCTGTTTTCATTACATATTGAACGCCCCTCGTATATAGCCCTCAAAATGATTATTATCATTCCCCCCTTTCAAACGTACATTTTGACAGCCTAAGAGAAACGTCTTCTGAAGACGTTTCTTTTGACAAGACTTTTCTTTTACGCACCCTATAGCATATTAGATAGTTATTTAAATAGTTTTTTGATCGGCGCTATTTTCTGAATCCACTGTGTCAGAAATTTAACTCGAATTAGCAAGTATTTTGAAAAATCGGAGTTTGAATTTTCGAGGTTTTCAATTTTAATAAACTGTTGTTACCTCATTATTTACAGTATTTAAAATGTATCTTATGTTCAACAATTCGTAAAGCATTTTCTAAATTCTACCACAGACACTCAGAGTTAATTGTTAAATGCAACATCGGGGTAAAAACTCTTCTGCAACAAGGGATATCAGAACCTATATTTTATGGTGATTTAGTTTATAAATTCAAACGAATTGTTGGAAAACCTAATTTTAGTGATCAGTTCAAAAAGATAGTAAAACGTTATATAAGGGTTGGATATAATTTAGATATCATGCGACAGTCTGCATGCCTAGTTTTAAACCCAATCACGGTTTATAGCTATGGTTTCCTCTTTAATTGCAGGACGGTGGGTCAGGCCTCAGACTCTATGACGGCTCTGACGTAAAGCTTTAATTGGTGGGTTGGTGCCTGATGCTTATCTGTAGCTGGACCCACCGTGGCTCAACTTGAGGTTTTCTTTAGCTCTAACTATCTGTGAGTCATGAGCCCTTTTCTTTGTTTCATCATGGTGTAGTAATTTGATTAGAGTGTTTTTTCCATGATGATACATTGCATTAGTTAGATGGCCTCCATGCGAGCTGAACACTTCTTGTACTTCAACAACAGCAGAATCTAGGGCGAAGATTGGGTACCAGTAAAATGCATTTAAGCCCCCTGGTGGCTTTGGCTGCTGTCCGTTCTAAGGCGGTGGTTCTGTTGTTGTTGACTTTTTGTTTATTGTTACTCCCATTGTGGAAGTCTGTAATTGTTCTATGTTTTGTTGTACGTTACTTTATGTCCATTCTAGTATTGCAATCATCTTGATGGGGAAGAGAGAGCTGATTGCTTTGCTTAATTCGTCTTCCTGGTGTCTCGGGATGGTTGAGCGGCTCTTCCTCGCGGTGCCACAGGGTTGTCTGCAGTTTGTGATTTTGGTATTTCCTGATCATACTCACTTACTATTTTTTAGTGTAAGTGCATTTTGCACAGGTTTCACATTTAGTAACTTTCCTGCACTTAAAACAGTACAGTAAAACTATCACAAACAATAAAGCAGGCAATTTTAATAAACTGTTGTTACCTCATTATTTACAGTATTTAAAATGTATCTAATGTTCAACATCACAATTGTAAACATATGATAGGTGTAACTCCAATTATGCAGTTACTCACGTGGGTGATGAAAGTTGTATACATTCAAGGGAAATTGTTTAACGTGTAAATTGTGTTTTTATACCAGAAGGGACTGTTTCATGCAAAACAGATTTGTCAGTAAAAGGGGCTCTTACATGGTATGGGAAATTAACATGGGAGTCTGCCCACGCTTGGATTTTGAAAATATTATGTTATTTAATAGTCTCGGGTATAACTTTAATATTTATGGTGCGTTTGAGTTCTTATGCAATTCTATTGCTAATTTATGACGTCATGAATGATATCACTGTAATACCTTACGGTACCAAGTTATTATCATTTCTAAAGTAATCGACATATCATGTAACGAGAGGAAAAATGTTTTATTAAATAGCTATATCATTGATAAGTTCGCTGTTACTTAAATTGGCTTTGTATGTATTAGGATATTGGGTAGGCATTCATTTTTATAGCATGGTACCCAAATTTTTGACTGTATATTTTGTATTCAGTCAAATTTGAAATTAACATTTTTACAGGTTGCGGTCTTTGTCAAGATACCATTTCAACATATAAACTATCCATATATGTTAAGAATATGTAGACCAAATTTCATGAAATTCAAGGACCGGAAACATATTTTTTAACTTGATGTAAACACATGGCCCTAATTCATCGAAATGTAAAATATACAATAATTATGTTTTTGTGTAAAACATACTTGAATAATTGCTTAGTTTGAATCATCATGCTAGTACGTTTATTGGTAGAAGTTGATATGTTCAGTGTTTTCCCCTATTATTGATTGGAAAAAGAAAAAAACAATATTCTTTGATATTAAGCGCCGCGATTCTTATTTAATGAAGTGCTTACACAATAATATTAGCCAAAATGATACAAAATGTTGACACCTGTACTTAACACATCTAGTTTCTAACATTAAAACTACATCTAGCCAATGTTACACTTAATATGTAACATTATTAAGAATTTTAATTCATACAGAAGAGAAACCTTATGACAAGTCAGTTCATGCAGGAGAAGAACCTTATATCTATGATTTTACAATTGTAAGACTCATTAATAAACCTGCTTCACAAAAATAACCTCCTGTCAAATCTATTGGTTAAAATTAACCATTTTGGTCACAGATAACTCTTGGCTTCAAAGGTTTTGCTAATTTAATGCTTAAATCTCTGTTCATTCAGTTTTGTGAAACTGATGCTGATTTCCATCAAATAGCAACATTTATACTTTAGTTGGCTGTATATTCTAGGCATACAGTTTTGTTTCTGGACCTCACTTATTCATGTAGAACACTGTTTTATGATACATTTAATAAGACTCTCTTACACGTTATCCTGGTCACGGCACCAAAATGTGGTTCCTTAAGTTCAATTGGGATGTAAAGGAAATATTTAGTCTTCTTGTTTTCACATGTTTATTGTTAGGATATTATGTTTCTTAAACAATATCATGCAGGACTTGAGGAAGTGAAACACACTTTCTTGGTCCCATAGTGCCATGACACAGGGCCATGACTTTCGGCAATTCTGACAATTGAATCATTTAAAATTGTCTAAACATGTCTTATTTTAAGAAAAGTGGAAGTAGATTAAAAAACGACCTCCTTATGTCGAGTTATTTATTCATTTGAACTAAATTATTAATTATGCTAAAACTGACCTATACCCTAAGGGGTAGGAAATGACAAAGTTACCGGATTTGGATTTTCATGATATTTGGCTCAGATCAGCAGTATATATATATGGCATGTTTTTGTGATAATATGATATCTTGACAAAGACTAGAACATATCCATCTTTTGATTTGAATGTTGAATGTTTTGTAAATTTTTGCAAAAAAATATTGAAATTTTACAATTACTTCTTCTGAAAACGTAAACCATAATTTATCCAAATGGTTTCGTGGTATTAAAATAATGTCTATGGTATTTTAGATTAAATCGAGATGACAAATTATAGAGATAAACAAAACTATAGATTTAGGACATGGAAATTTAGAGACAGGTACCACCTCAAAGGTGGAGTACGTCAGTGTTGCTTTCTAAGCCTTATTCTTAACTATCTAATTCGATAAATACATTTTTATAGTTCGTATATAATAAGTTATTAATATGCAAAGTTTGAAGAAAATCCATGCGTGGGCACAGATGAAAGTACCCCTTTATGATGACTCCATAAATTATTTTGAATTTAAGCCAAAAGCTTTTTTCCAATTGTCGGATAGTGTATCAATGAACTAAAATGGAAAAAATGTTTAGATGAATATCCTGGTAAATTGACATACTGTGAGACTGTTGTGGTATTTGTTCATTCTCTGACTACATTTTTACAGAATTTGCCCGCCATGATGTACCTGTATGTTATCTCTCTTGCAAGTTTCGGATACATTACATCTGAATATGTGCATGTAAAATTACTAGTAGACGCAGTTGTGCTCAATAAAGAATTTGATTCTACAGTACTCAAATAGTAACATTTTGAAATAAAAGCAGAGTTTACTGGTCTGTTCAGTTCAAAATGAACCAATATGTCTTGCAAATTTGAAGGTATTTTTTGTAAACAGCAATTGCTTTACAATTAAACATTTCTCTTTCATTTTCATTTAATTGGTAACAAAATGGTGATAAAATAAGACACCAAACGCCCAGATTGGCAAATAAAATGAACAAAAACAATTTACTTATCTTTGAACAGCTGAAAATATTTTGTACAATCACATATAGCTTAGTCATTCTTTAAAATATACATGCCAGGGTATCTAGAGAGTCAAGAGCATAGGTGTAGGACAGGTGGTCCGGATCCCCCTGAAATGTCACAAGTTACTGGTACAGACCCCATTGAGAAGCAATTGTACCACTTGGGTTCAATTGCTTCTCAGGGGAGGCTCATAACACCATCTGTGAAATACATTGATGGCTACGTTTTCAGGACCCGTCTAACGGAAATTTCTGGATTCGCACATGAAGAGGCCTTGATTTATGCTTAAGCATTTGTCTGCATCCTGATATTTATCTTGCAAGCAATGAAGTCTTTGTTTATGGGGCACATACGTGCAGGCTTGTCTGAGTCAGTGATAAGTGTCAAAACCCCCAAAAGTGACCCATATATTTCTGATGCTCAAAAAGACAAATCTTATGTGTACCTTCAACTTATTTTAAGTGGGAAACAAGCAAAGATAATTATCTGGAGGCAATGCTACACATAGTAAGTAAGGGTGCAAAGATCAGGAATCAAAACAATGCTTACCTTATATTTACCAAAGAATGGATGTCTTGTACCCGAACTGATCATATCTTCATCTCTGTCAAGAGTCATACGAACTGGAAACCCTAGCCTGAAATCAATGAAAATAGTTTTGTCTAACATATAAGATAATGGTATCTATTGCATGTGCATACAGCCATTCTAAAAACATGCATATACAGCTACTCGCTGGAGTTTGCTATCCTTTTAAAACCTTCATCTTCTTGAAATTTATGCATAGAAGCAGTGAGTGCTCTTACGAGACTTGGCGTTTGCAAAAGTACCAGAGATTTCTAAGCTGGCTCATTTATTTATGTATATAAAAAATCTGAATCTAGATTAACAGCAAGTATTTTTGTACAGAGAATAGGTGCACAAATTAAAAAAAAGCATGAAACGGAAAATAGACAAAACAACTTAACTATTGCTTCATTGGGAAGATATTTTCAAAGCTATATTAATGCAGGAGACGAAATTGTACACTCTTCACGCGACACAAAGACTGCTGTTCAGACCTTAAACTGCATTTGTTTTTAATGCCAAACATATTGGTGTCTGACATATTTAAAGTCAGTATGCTAATGGATGATAATATCTATGATAAATCTATACATATGCCCACACATGAGATTTTGGTACTTATCTCATAGACAACGAGCAAATGTTCATAAAAGTCTGCACATCTTCACAAAAATTAGGTTTCTACCCTACACAATAGCTTTTTATGCATCTTTTAATGGTGATTTTACACATATGCGATAGGTAACAAAATATCATTATAAAAATATATATGAGCTGCACATTTGAGAAATGAAAGCTCATGCCAGCCTGTACAAATGGGCTGGCAGACTCGCCAGAGCCTTTGCTGCTTGCAAATAAAATGTATGGATACTGAAAAAGACTCTGACTAAAATTTTAGACCTCTAGCCCCACTGGATCTTTGCCACCATGTGTGTAAAAAGAAATTGTTTAAGCATATAGGATAAGTACCAAATAGTTTGTGTTTGCAAAATTTTTGAGACGTGACATGTGATTTCCAACAATGTGACATTTTGACACTAAGTGTAGACTCAGACGAGTCTGTTCAGCCTCCCTTTAAGCTCAGAAACTCCAAATGATAAATAGTCAGTGGCTTAACACTCATAGAATATTCAAGCAACAAGCAAAGGTTCTGATCAGACTGCGCATATGCGCAGGCTGATCTGAGCTTTTGCTGGTCGCTAATACCACATTGTTTGAAATCTCATGTTGCGGTATAAATTATAATGAGAGGCTATAGTGGCTTGGAGAATAGCAGCAACCATTGTATAACTAATACTATTATCAAATTCTTACTTCTTTGCAGCAATAGCAACTGGAATAGAGTATACACTGCTTCTTGTATCCTTCCCACCAAATCCACCACCTGAAATAATAGCAAGTATAACAGTTGAGTTAGACTGGCTCCAGTCCTTGAAACATTTTTTCATCAATGTGTCATATCATATACTTGTAGCTAGTCTTACTCTGATGGCTCTGTTGTAAGACAGAGCCATCAGAGAAAGACTAGCTACAAGTCAGAGCTATCAGAGTAAGACTAGCTACAAGTATATGATATGACACATTGATGAAAAATTGTTTTAAGGACTGGAGCCAGTCTACAGTGGAGTCTATGTCATAAACTATACTTGGAAAAGAATTGAAGGATATTAAAATTCTATTCCATTTCTGACATGCAAAAAATATAAACTATTTTCAAAAAACAATAATTTATAAGACCCAGATATCATCTATCAAAATACAAGTTTAAATCAATCCACGCTTCAATGATCAAAGTACAGTACACTTCTGAATGGTGTACATGTAACCCTCTACACTAACAGTTCAGAAACATTTAAAAACGATAAAACCCCATTTTTATTGTTTGCATACTTTAATGATTGGATACAAAAACATTGCTGGCTCTTCATAGGTTTTACACCTAATTTCAAATCGTTGTCAATGTTTTACCGCCAATCTGATGTCATTCTGGCTAGGGTATGCTATGTACGCATATTTTTACAAGAAGTTTGCGCATCTTTTGGGGGGTTATGAATGTTAAGGGGTGTGACAATTAGCATGTGGCAAAATTAAAGGGTAAGCAATGACCAGGTCACGTTTTCAGCAAAAAGTAGAAAATCTAAGTTTTTAGTGTTAATTATCGATAGAGGTTTTTTATATTTGGCGTGGTACTGTATTGTAGCCAATGACCCCATAAATTTCATTTTCACATTATTTCAATGTTATATTGATAGTTCTATCATATACAAAATAATTTTGGCGAAAATATTTTCTTGAATATAAAACAATCTAATGAGTTTTAATATTATTCAATTGTTTTCTGAGTATATAATTGACATTATCAGTAACCTCTCATATTATCTGCATTGCTGCCCGTTGCCTAATAAACGTTGTCTATCTCACCGCATGTGCCTTTATTGGGTCATGATGACGTTGCACTTTTTGAGTGACGTCGCTGTAGTTTTGCTATAATCTTATTGTAAACAAAGCTTTATAGTCGGGGAACCAAGTTAGAAAAAATGCTAACCCTTGCACCCGAAAGGTATACAGCTGGATTTTGTATGGTTGCAAAGGTAATTCTATGGTGTATCTGAAACCACTGTATAGCAGACTCGATCGACTTGCATAACGTCAGAGCAGTCAATTTTCTACGGAAGCCCAGCAAGATCATGTCAAAATATTATTTTTCAAAATGTTATATATTTTTATCAAAAAATTTCAGGACTGAAAAATATTGAGTTTATATAATAATACAACATCTACGTAGACCTCAGAAGCAAGGGTGGTCATCTAAGAATACTGCTATTGATTTTTAAAGCATGTAGATTAGGGCACCCCCATTTTGAAATTAAATTTATAGATTTCTTTTCTTCTAATCTCACTAAAACTGCATTTATTGCCCAAAAATGTATTTAATAATTATTTACATATCGCTTGGAAGTATATCTCGTAAAAAAGTGTGTGCTTACTTATTCACTTTTGTCCTCCCGCTGAAGTGGTTTGATTTGCATATTTTTTACATAAATAAATAAATTTTAAATTGAATGTGTTTAAACACTGCATACAGTTAGACAGACGTTTGGGACATAATTTAAGACAATTTATTTTATTTTCTATGGCAAACTAGAAAAGGTAGCTGAAAAGTAAAAATATGAAAACACGATAATTTGATACTTAGTAATTAAGTCCATGCCAATTGGTGCGTAGATAAATACCAGGACAACTTAAGAGCAGTTTAAAACAAACATGAAATTTATCAAGATTTAAAGCATGTTTATCTTCCATATTTACAGCAGCTTTGAAACGGAGGGTCATTGTAGGGACCAAGGGGATTTTATCTACTGAAAAGAATAATTCCATTAACAGTGGCAAAATAAATATGAAAAAACTCGTATAACTATAATCGTATCACCATGAAAAAACCTGTCTGTCCCCGTCTGAGATGCAGAAATATAACCGCATAGTATTTGTAAAGACAAAAATGTCCCTTAGAAGATTATTTTGGTGCACAAATGACTGCCCATACTTTTAAATGCATTTGATAGTGTATTATTGTGTTATCGAAAAGTCAAACGGCTTCTCATACCCATCCTCCAGATAAGAGTGCGTAATGGAAAATTAGTTTTGTTATTTCTCAACCAAAACATTTGTTGCGGGTACTTAAATGGACCTATTAAATGAGGCGGTTCTTTTGAAGACCAAAAGCATACTATTTAACTTATTGATAAGGAAAACATCAAAATTTCTATGCTATAAAAGATTGCTTAACATGACCTATGTGGCATACAAAAAATGCATTTTTCCGCGAAATGCAATTCTGGTCGCCTTGCTATACAGTGGTTTCATATCAAGCACTATTTAGACTATCAGTATACAAAATTCCAGCCGTATACCTTTCGGGTGCAAAAAATGTGTGTTTTTGCACGATACGCGACTTTGGTTCCCCGACTATTATACTTACACCTCACACTAGCATTGAGTCAGAGGTTATAGGTCAGGTTATCATATTGGTAGGCAGCATGCTTCAGAAATACACTTCAGTTGCTTTGTGGAATTTGTGTATTAAACATCTTAGATACCGTATGAGTTATAAACAATTCACCTATCTTACAGTCGTGAATCACACTGATTCCACACAAAAATTGAAAATTTTGTTATATAATGCTAGTTTGAAGAGAGAAACTATGGATAAGCTGATAAATATAATACCAGGTTCACGTCTTTTGATATCAAGTTTACCAGGCTCGGCTTTGAGAACGCATGTTGAATCACTCGGCAAGCCACATGATGTCAACAAGCGTTCTCAAAGCCTTGCCTGGTAAACTTGATATCAAAAGACACTCACCTAGTATACTCTATTTAGAAATGCAATAGAAAAAAATGGACCTCAGAAAATGGGTTTAAGCCCTCGTGTAAAATATTTATTCTGACTGTTCCAAGGCGGTACTTCTTTTGTGGTTCATCCATGTTATTTCTGTCTTGTGTTTGTGATGTTTTTGTGAGGGTCAGTTTATTGTTGCCTTGTGGTCACCTGCTGGGAAAGGGCTGACCTCTTGGCATCCCGTTTGTGTTGTCTAATTGTAAGTTTGTTACTTTCCCACTGGTATCCTGGGTCAGGTATGGTACTTGATTGTATCGATTCCTGATCTTTGCCCTCTTTCGTACCTCCAAGGGATATTGCTTAACTTTGCTAACTTATTAGATAGGCATGTGTAAATGTAAATTTGTAGAGAGGGTTTTTACATTTGGCGTGGTACTGTATCATGGCCTCATTCGCCAAAATTATTTTGTATATGATAGAACTATCAACATAACATTGAAATAATGTTAAAATGAAGTTTATGGGGTCATTCCCCATACACTTCATTTTAACATTATTTCAATGTTATGTTGATAGTTCTATCATATACAAAATAATTTTGGCGAAAAATATTTTCTTGAATATAAAACAATCTAATATTTTTAATATCTTTCAATTGTTTTTCTGAGTGTATATTTGAGATTAGAGATGCAATAGAAATAAAAACGGACCTGAGAAAATGGGGCTCCTAGAAAGATTGCTTAATTTTGCTTACTTACTAGACAGGCATGTGTAAATGTAAATCTAAGACAAAGCCCTACAGCTAGAACACACCTGACAACTGATTATGCCCATCTGGGTCAGGCTCCGAGGTTATAAAACTTTTTCATGGTCTACTTGACTGAGCATGAAAATTAAAATGCTAATAAATCATTAAATGTCACCAATTGGCTATTAACGATTTATTAGCATTTTAATTTGCATGCTCAGTCAAGCTGAGGGGAACAAGTCTGTTCACTGCCAAGACAATTCACCGACACGGTTTTTGAAGACAGTTCACCGACAGATTTGAAGACAGTTTACCGACACTTTTGAAGACAGTACATCAACATTTTTATCACGTTATTGACATATGGCTCAAATATATAATTGACTATTGTGAAGAAATATTGATTTGAGGTGATATGTTGTTATAATTTGTTGAGAAAGCGATATTTTGTTTGTCTGATTAATGATTAATTGAGGGTCATTTGATTGCTACATGAAGCTATATTAATGTGATCATATAGTCAATCGTACATTTTTTGTGATGAAATTCGCCAGCAATTCAAATAATTCCTTTTGAATATTTAAACAGATTTGTTCAGTCCTCCCTTTTTATTTTTATAAAGTTATTTACGTTAGTGATATAAGACGTATTATCGCACAGACAATGTAATGATCGCTATATAGGCAGTTGTATGCATGTCTAATAAAATCATATTGCAATAGCAAATAGGTAATTTAATTAGTTTTATAATAGGCCTTCGTTCATTATAACATTAATAAATGGTTAAAATTGTGACATTCCATATAAATACAATATAAAATTTGTCGATGAACTGTCTTCAATTCTGTCAGTGAACTGTCTTCAATTCTGTTGGTGAACTGTCTTCAAAATGCGTGTTGGTGAACTGTCTTGTCGGTGAACTGTCTCGATTCCAAGCTGAGCATAAAAACGATTGGCATTTAAGCTTTTATTAGCAAAGTAATTTCAACATTTGAGAGTTTGAAAGCAAGAAACATATTTATCTATCAGTATGTTGGTTTTTTTGAGCAGTTTGATTTTCATGCTCAACTGAGTTGAACATGTATAAAACTATTATATCGGGGCCATGGCTAGGGATATTTGTACTTATGGATGTGTGTAATGTCACTCTTATATGAGCTTCAAAAGGAGATTTCCAACAATGTGGTTTGTGCGAAAGCAAAGGCTCAGATCAGCCTGCGCATATGCCCAGACTGATCAGAGCATTTGCTAGTCGCCTGAATATTCTATGAGTGTTACGCTAATGACCGAACAGCATTTGGAGAGGGATATTTGTACTTATGGATGTGTGTAATGTCACTCTTATATGAGCTTCAACAGGAGATTTCCAACAATGTGGTTTGTGCGAAAGCAAAGGCTCAGATCAGCCTGCGCATATGCCCAGACTGATCAGAGCATTTGCTAGTCGCCTGAATATTCTATGAGTGTTACGCTAATGACCGAACAGCATTTGGAGTTTCTGGGCTTAAAAGGAGGCTGCACAAGCTCATATGAGTCTATTAATGTCAAAATACCACATTGTTGGAAATTACATGTCACAGCTCATACTAAATTACTGATACGTTTTTAGGAAAGCTTATATCTCAAAATGTATGGGAAGTACAATGGTTATATGTGTAGAAACAAAACTTTTGAAATCATTGAGGAGACATGATGTGTAGAAACACAAAAAGTTTACCTAGTCTTTTTACTTTCACCGTCACTTGATTCAAAGGAACAGCCAAATTTGTAGCAACAAAAGTCTGAAATTGAAGCACAGAAACACTATATGGCTATTGACGTGAGAAAACCTGCCTTTGTTGAATGAGAACATTAAAGGCATGGCCGACCTGTACATCCACGCAGTCAGATAAGCTCTTTTATTATTTCATTATGTTATTTCTGTCTTGTGAGTGTTATACTTTCGTGCCTGTCTGTTTATTGATGCCTTGTGGTCACCTAATGGGAAAGGGCTAACCTCTTGGCTCTCGTTTGTGATGTCTTATGTCTTATTATGAGTTTGTTACTTTCCCATTGGTATCCTGGGTCAGGTGTGGTACTTGATTGTATCGATTCCTGATCTTTGCCCTCTTTCTCACTTTGTATTATTTGCTCCCTGCTAGGTATAATATATAAACTAGCTTCAAACAAAAATTCAATTTTCTATCTTGCCTGGGCTCCCTTGCCGTTAGCGTCATGTTGCTGACACTGTCATGTAGTGTAAAGGTTTGTGACATTATAAACTTTCAGTGACGTTAGTAAGTGGGGCTAAACTTTGTTGAAAACCTTTGATTTACTCTGCCCATGTATGAAAGTTGTCTAGTGGTCGTGTAAGATGGAAATTCCTTACATGAGCTGACAGCCTATCTAACATTGGTGAAAATGGGAGAATGATTTTACTTGATGGTAAAGTGACAATGTAAGTAAGGGTGCAAAGATCAGGAATCGATACATTCAAGTACCACACCTGACCCAGGATACCAATGGGAAAGTGACAAACTCACAGTAGACACCACAAACGAGAGCCAAGAGGTCAGCCCTTTCCCAGCAGGTGACCACAAAGCACATATAAACAGATGCGCACAAAGACATAGCAAACACAAGACAGAACAAAAACATAAAAGATCCACAAAAGAAGTACCGCCTTGGAATGGTCAGTAAAATATTTTACTGGAGGGCTTAAACCGGTTTAACGGCGCCAACCTCACCCTTAATTCAGATGTGGGTCAAGACACATAGATATTTGGTTTGCATGAAATACCCCTAACTTATAAATGCATCATCTCCTAAAACATATAAATCAAGATATAACAAGGAGATAAAGCAAGGATAAGGACTCAACAGTTGTAGTATTTCAAAACTGACCGGCAGTTAGAGATGTTTATAAAAAAGGCAAAAACAATAGAAAATAATACTTGGAAAGTATAAACTTAATAAAAATAGTTTTTCTTATTTTAAGTAGCATATGTTGTTGGTACAGAGGCAATTCCAATGGGTACATTCAAATACAACATATGTCTTTTTAATAAATGAGTGTTTTACCATAAGCTTAATAAATCCTCAACTTTTATTGTTTCAGTGAAATAAGCATGTAGAAATGAACATGTATATATAGTTTGTCATGTGCCTGGATGAAAATAATAAACTGCATATTTTATGCTGTTGACAGATTATTTTAAGACGTTTTATTGGAATCTATTGAAAAATTGGTAGTTACACTATTGTCTACAACTGACTTACATAGTACCATATTACTAGTTACCTCAATCAGGAAAGTCTGGCACAATTAGAGAATCGAATCAAGCCTTGGGTGTATGTAAGGCGCATTATGTGTAGTACTATGTACGAAAAAGCTCCATTTTGTTAGCCAGAACTGGCATAAGGAAAATTAGTTCTGTTATAGTAGCATGTGGGTTCAGCCCTATTAAAATCCATTTTTCTGATTACCTGAAAAGTTTAATCAGCAGAATAAATGAAGTTTATGTATTTTTTTATAAAATATCGACGTAGCGATGGGCCTATTTTATTGACAAAATATATACTTCATTTATAACCATTTGTTTTCTGCAATCACACTTGTTATTGTGTTGGCATGGTTTCTATGACATCAGTGTCATATTATGTAACGTCAGCGTCACGTTATCAAAGTAGATCCTGGATATACATCTGAGGTCTGATTCCACAGCATTCTACAGAATTGGCTGAGGCAGTTCCAAATGTACTAGTTACCTGTGTTCCAGTGGCATTTTGTGTAGAGACGTGAAGTTCTATCTCTTTATCTTCTTTAGGAATAGCTATTGTGCCTTGCGTCTCCATGTAAAAGTGTTCCTGTCCGCCAATATGATACTCGCCCTCTATCACGTTGTCAGCCTGTTGTAATGCGTTTTCAACATCACCACATGTGATGCTCGCATCATAGGTGTAGAAGGAATTAGCTTTTATAGCATCCTGAAATATAAAGCCTTTCTTTCACCCTTGTCAGACCAATGGTATTTTCCATAAAGCTACATGCAATAAGTCAGGAAAGTCTATTGATTATATGGAGGGGTCACAGGTTACAATTTCAAAATTATATAGTATACCTCATTGAAGATCGATTTTCCCTTACCAAAAAAACAGGCCTCTGGTGAACATTGCCGCTGAGCTGCAATAAAGCTGCCGCAAGCTTTCTGCAATGTTTGCTGCAAGGTTATGGCAAACTTTTACCATGCAAATGAGCTTCTTATTTGTTTATGGCTATCCTCTGGCAAACTCACAGGAAAGTCATCGCTTTAATTATGGCTTCTGGCGATGCTTCAGTGATGACTTCTCATAATGAGTATTCATGAGAAACTTTCGGCGAAGCAGCTGTGAACATTGCCAGAACATTACCACAGCTTCTGGTAATGCTATTGCACACTGATAATGGCTAATGAATATTCATAGGTTTCAATCATGTTCATATGATAGATTACCTCCCTTTAAGAGATAGATTAACTCCCTTGAAAATTACCTATGATCTTCCTTAAAGGGTATCTATTGTTGGTTAATGCAATATATAATAATAGGTAAGTGCCCTTGAAATGAATATTTCAAGTGCTTACATGACCCTTATATGGCAATTCTTCATGCTTCTGTTAATTCTATTTTTCAAAGTTTTCGAACATGAAATAGTTTGGATCCAGATCAGGTCCTATCTTTTGCACAGGTCCAGTTAAGGAAAGTTTTTCATCGTAAAATTGCGATTATTTCCCAATCTATTAATTGAAACATGTGTTTTTGGTGCTCAAGATAACCCTCTCAACAAGAACCGTCTCGTTGAGACGGTTCTTTTGAGTACCCTCAACTACATATGTTTGGGTTGAGAATTAGAAAATTATTTTTCAGTCACACACTCTTATCTGTGGGCCTGCTTTTGTCATGCAATTTTGCTGGGCCTGATCTATACTATATGGTCTAAACTATATGCAAAAGTTACCAGTTGATGAAACTATTGTGGACATGCGCGATTTTGCTGGGCCTGATCTGGTTCTAAACTGTATGTAATACTTTCCAGTTGATGAGACTATTGTGGACAAAGTGTTTAAACACTGAGTGAACGCTGTTTAATACTGTATATATTATATAGAAACATATCATTTTTGAAAAAGTTTCTTTAAATGGCTTGAATAGCTGTACCAGCAATGTCTTCTAGAACAGTTATGGCATCTACATTTTTAAGAGAGAGTATAAGTTCGTAGTACTTCCATCAAGGATAGTGTATAATTTTTATCTAGAAATTAATGACTTAAATAGTTTAAACTTACCTTGGATCTTTACATCTCTGAGTCCATATTAAGTATTTACAAAATAGCTATATTCCAGTAAAACAAAGAAATGAGAATTCCTTTCACACTCAACTTTATTTTCTGACCAAGTTATCTCTTTCACTCAGTTTCTATAAGTGACCAGTATTTAAGAGTTTTGGACAAGATCTTGTCTTCTAAATTAATTAATACCATATTGTAACTATGGAAACTGAGAATATAATTCTTTTGGCAAATCTGTGGTGCTTAATTGCATTTTGATGCTTCTCTGGCGAACCTGTGGCAAAGTTACCAGCAGGTGCAGGAAATTAAATAATTTCTGCAATGCTTTGGTGAGGATCACAAGAACATTGCGGCTAGCGGCGAACTCCTGCAAACTTTTTTCAAGTTCTGCGGCAAAGAATTTCTTCGCAGTAACCTTGTGGCAACCTTACAGTAAGCTTGCAGCAGGATTTTCTTTTAGTAAGGGTTGTCTCAGCAAAATGTGAAGACATTGATTGTAACATTTCATACAGGTCTTAACTGGTTGCCAAAGTACATGAAAAACTGTGTAAAATGGCCACTATCAAATACAAAAAATTGGTTTTCAAGACCGATTATCGCTGAATGCAGGTCTTGGAGCATTCTGCAATACTTTCGACTTTCATTAAGCTACCATTTGTAGTTAAGACCTTTGTTTTGTCTATTTTTGAGTGGCCGTTTTAGACAGGTTTTACTGTACACCCATTTAGGGGTGTCTTGTCTACGAAGGGTTAAACCAAGCAGCAATTTTAAAACTATTGAAATGGTTCTATCAATGTTAGTTGTTTTAATATAAAAGATATTTATATACATACAGTAATAGATTCTCGAAACGCGGTTGGCCAGGCCGAATATTAGTCTGCTGCCCCATGTCACAAACTCTGGACTAACGAATGTCAAAATTATTTTCTAACATATATCTGCCGTTTATTTGAAATAAAACAGCAATAAAAACAAATTATTGTAAATACTTTAATCCTAGTAAAGACACCAAATTCAATACTCAAGCAAAATTAAATGGACTATATATACCTGATCTAAAGAGATATACATAAATTTAAAAAAACAACATCGTTGTGAGTTTACCTTTATAGTTATAATTGGTGTTAGCTCTTCATATTCTACCTTCACACATTTTGCTGCCCTTCTAGCTTGGTCTCTTGTTTCTGCAACAATACCACCTATAATCTGTCCCTGACAAAGCACCTGCATCAGAAGGTAAACTAATGAATTATGTATATGAGCCGCATCATGTGATTTCCAACAATGTGGCATTTTGATAAGTGTAGACACAGAAGAGCCTGTGCAGCCTCCTTTCAAGCTAAGAAACTCCAAATGGTGTTTGGTCAGTAACTTAACAGTCATAGAATATTCAAGCGACTAGCAAAGGTTCTGATCAGACTGTGCTTTTGCGCAGGCTGATCTTAGGCTTTGCTAGTCGCACATACCACATTGTTGGAAATCTCATGTCACGGCTCATATGCCTTTAAAAATTGTATACAGAAAGGTATCACCAATTCGTATCAGTAAATGATTATTTAATATATGATAAAACAAATTATAAGCTTGGTCTACAGTATCAAAGCAAGTAACCATTATCATTGCAACCAGTGTTAAGGAAATGCCACACACCGTATTCTGGCACAATTTGCATTGTAAGTTGAGTTTTTGCTTTCATGCTGAACTGAAACTTAACATCAAGCAAAAACTTATGATTTTTTAGAAAGATCACATTTTGTTTAAGTGACCTACAACTATATATTAAAACTATGGTTTTATGGATACTATCAATCATTTCTAGCCATTGGATTTTGCTTGCAAACCTACATATGGACAAACACATGATTAGATATTTAAATCTTGCATTCCCTGAAACTTAAAAAATCCTATGAGATTGGACTGACAAATCTCCTGCTATGTTTGAGAAGCTAAAGGCCTATTGTGTGTAGCAGAAGATAATCATTATCTATACAAGAACTGAGAGAAAGAAAGCTGAAATATATTGCATACCTTTGAGCTGGCAAATACTTCCTCGTCAGCCACATCAACTCCCCAGATATTGGGGCCAGGAACATCCTTATGTGATATATAGTCTTTTACACCTGGCATTTCTAGTGCTTTTGAATAATCCACAGAAAGGATCTTGGCATGTGCTTTCGTGCTGTATACAAAAACCATATGATGCTCATCTGCAGAAAGAATAACATAATTCAGCATAAGGGAAAGTCCATCACAATTCAAGAATCAAACCATGACTCAGGTGTATATAAGGAGCATAACGCGTAGTACTATGTACCAAAAAGCTCCAACCTGTTAGCCAGAACTGGCGAATGGAAAATTAGTTCTGTAGCATGTGCGTTCAGCTCTATTTAAATCGATTATTATGATTATCAGAAAAAGTTAATCAGCAGAATAAATGCAGTTTATGTATTTTTCAATATTTTATCGCTATATAGCGATATTTAATTGAAAAAAAACATAAACTTCATTCATAACCGTTTGTTTTGCTGCAATTCTATGTGTTATTGTGTTAACATGGTTTCTGTGACGTCAGCGTCACGTTATATAACGTCAGCATCACTTTATCACCCGCGTTATCAAAGTAGATTCTCAATGTACATCTGTGGTCTGATTCAACGGAATTTAGTGGAAATGGCTGAGGCAGCTCTGATTGATAGTTCAACTGTAACATGAGAAAAACAACAATGTGACTGTGTGTCTTGAAAAGACATGGATCAGCCTAGCCATCAGCTCAGGCGGATCTGAACCTTCGCAGGGTGCACACTTACTTTAATGTCATTGTTATATCATGGTTTTATCAGTTACCTCTCATATTAACTGCATTGCTTCACATTGCCTGATAAACATTGTCTATCTCAAGGCATGTGCCTTTATCTGGTCATGATGATGTTGCACTTTTTGAATGACGTTGCTAATGACGCCGAATCAGCAAAAAATGAAAATTACGTCATAATCGCTAGTTTGCAGAGTAAAACAATTGGTAAACTGATAAATAGAATACCAGCTTCGCGTCTGCTACCAGCAGCTGTACTACAGATACATGACAAATTAAGTCAAGCAACCAGCAGCAAGATGATTGCAAAACTAGAAGGTACACTAAGGACTACATAAAAACAATGACAAACACAAACCCCACAAACAATGAGAGACACAATAAATAATGAATCTGAGTCTTTTGAAGTAAGTAAGGGTGCAAAGATAAGGAATTGATACAATCAAGTACCACACCTGACCCAGTATACCAATGGGAAAGTGACAAACTCACAGATAGACACCACAAACAAGAGCCAAGAGGTCAGCCCTTTCTCAGCAGGTGACCACAAGGCACATATAAACAGTAGCGCACAAAGGCATATCAAAGACAAGACAGAAAAAAACATAAAAGATCCATGAAGTCTGATCAGTGTCTTAATTGTGTAATATGAAAAAAACACGAGTCCTTAAATCACCAGTGAGCCCTATGTCTTATCTGAGTGAGTTGATGTGCATGCTGAATTAAATTTCTCTAGCCACATATGTCGTTTTTTGTTGTTGTTTTTTTGTGGGGGGGGGGGGGGGGGGGTTGTCATGCACTTGCAGTTTTTAACTATTAAATTTGAGAGGCAGTACCGTATTATAGAATTAGTCTTTCAGTTTTACTCAAAGTTATTCATTTGACCAGAATATGAACATTGCTGGGAAACTTAATTTTGTGAAATATGATTATTATTAAAGCTAACTAGTATCTATATCATTTGGATGTTGAATGAACAAAAAATAAACCATTCAGACTGTGAGTAACAAAGGCAGTGGCCACACTGTACAAGTTTTAGCATTATTTAAATAAATTTCAATTTAAAATTATTTTCACGATCAACCCTAGATAACTATCTGCCTTTTTATTTATGTGAATCCAAGAAACCATAAGTATGAATTACTTTCCCTATGTCAATACGACTACAGACATTGATTATTGGAATATTAACCATAGCATCACCTGCAATAATGCATCTGAAAATGGCATCTACTAATATAGTATGTTGCATAAATTTACTTACATTGGCTTACTTAAGTAAAGAGACAAACAGTGTGGGCCCAGATCAAATTGCTACAAAAGGAGCAGACTGATATGAGTCTACACTGTTTGACCAAGAGGCTTCTATAACTTCCACAGCAGACAATAAAGCAGATGGCTATTGTTTGGATTGGCCTTTTAATAATTAATTGATATTTTAGAGAGAGCTTTGACTGAGTTTGGTAAGATGCTGATAAATCCGAATAGCTAGGGTAAATACAGTAAAAAACAAAGTAATAGTTATCTTATCCTTTCGTACATGTATACTGGAAACCACTAAACGGGTACTTTGGCAAAGAGTAAAGACGCAGATGAAATGCCGCATAATGCGGCATTTCATTAATGTGCACTGTTTATTAAAGATATAGACAGTATTCAGGGTATCGATGCACATCTTAATTTAGAAATTCCAACCTGTCATCCCTTGATGTGTACAATGAATCATCCAAGGCTCATTGTATAAAACTAGATAGAATAATTTACTAGTATACACACGGTTAAAGCTTACTTATAATCGGTGGAATATCATCTACATATACTGCCTCGCCAGTAGCCTGTTTGATTGCTGACATATGAGGAATTGGTCGACCCACTGGGTCATCTACAACTTGCCCTTCTGGAACTTCTTCAAACACTTGACTGCTCCTTGATGGATCACGATGAAAAAGACCTGTTGCACTTTTGAAGTCAGTAGGGACTTGACTCAAAGTGCTTATACCCTAAAAAAGAATGCAAATTGTAAATAAAAAGATTACAGGAAAAATTATTGAAAAGTTTATTTCTGACTGTATGTTTCTAACAAAACATAACCTTTGGATGTTAATAAACATCTACATGCATAGCTAAGCACCTAAATGCATATACCATATATTTTTAGAGTGACAGGACACTCCAATAACATACCAATAATCAACTCAAATAGCTCTGCCGGGCATCTAACACAGGTAAATGAGGGGAGTCAATATCATTTATCTACACCCTTTGCGTTTATATGGCGGTTTGGAATACACAACGTAATTTCTCTATTGTTTACCATATGTTTTACACCTTTACCAACACCAAAATAGTATAAATACCATAATAAATGAGTCACAGGGCATGTTAGTTTATGAAAATGAATAGATAGAGGCAGAGTCATAGCCATATTTTGAAGTTTTATTCGTCACAGTGAACAATGTGTTGTTGAAGCCATATTTGATAAAATCAGCAAATATTTACAAGGTAATAATTCCATAGGGTTAGTTATCACATTGCAAAAATATATCAATTAGAAATATTGCATATACAATTTTTCAATTGCTATTAACAAGATATATCAATGAGCGATATTTACAACAAAGTACGCTCTTTAAAGAACATATTAATGCAGCGGTTTCTCAAGGCTGTGTCGTCATTTTGTGTATACGATGAATGGCGCAACTGTGTAAGTCATGTGACACATCCCCTAACATTCTGATATCGCTGATAAATTGAGTTTCCAGTCACTCTAATATAGGTCACTGGTTCACAACAACACAATTTAGTACCTTTTGATTCAAAGTGGTAAAGGACTTCAGTTTGACAGTCTACCTTTTGCACTAGCTGCTGGTCTGTTATGTGAATATTGACGTGTTTTGAGATATATGAGCCATTGCATGAGATTTCCAACAATGTGGTATTTTGACAAGTGTAGACTCAGACCAGCATTTGCAGTCTCCCTTTAAGCTTTGAAGCTCCAACTGATGTTTGGTCAGTAGCTTAACATTTATAGACTATGCATGTGACAATCAGCTCTGATCAGACTGCAAGTATGTGCAGGCTGGTCTGAGGCTTTGCTGGTCGCTTATACCACATTGTTGGAAATCCCATGTCACGGCTCAATTATGTTCTCTACTTTTACAGTGTAAAAGAACACATCTACACTAGCTACAGATGAAATTTTAATTTTCTAGCTAGCCTCTGTAGCTAAGAAGATTAGTGTGAGTCTTAATTTGTCGGAAATCTGGAATACAGATTTTGTTGTGTCACAGCCAAAATAATGAAACATCTAATTGTGCATTCATAGCAACATAACATTTACTCACTCTCTTCTGTAGATGCCCCAATACTGAGAGGTAGAACTTGAAGAAGAAACTAGTAGTAAGGGTCTGTCTGTACTCTTCCATACCACCTGGTGATCCCAGAGCTAAGGGTAGGTCTTTTGCCAAACCATTGCAGATCTGTGTAACAAGATTATCTTCCCATTTCCTGAAAATCGTAAATTTGCATCATTCCATATAACTCTTTCTATGCTAGTGACGACTTTTGTCATCTGCTAATAACCTTTGCAGACAGTTTGGACCCAGATCAGGACTGACAGAGCATTGATCGCGATCTGGACCCAAACCATTTGACACTCTTTTTGCGTTCTTGAGACAATTTTTTGAATAACATAATTGAAAATATTAGCTTACAATAATAAAACATGAAAAATAACCAACATTCCACGAGTTAATGGTCCTTTTTTGTAATTTTGAATGAGCTTTACAGTCATTGTAATTGATAAAATCGTAAGGCGTTGAATATCTGCTGTCAGTGTTTTTTCAAGGCATAAGCCAAAAAATGAACTGATATTTCCCATCAATTGCACAAAATAGACTTCAATGCGATAGTTCATGTTGTTTTAAGGACAAATAACTACATTATTATATAGTATAGGCATCATTGTAAAACGTTTGTTAAAATAGTTTATTATTTTGTAACTTTGTTTTAATTAATGTGCAATGCTGTTCTTTGTAAATTAAATGATAAGCACATGTTTGATTTGACCATTTCTTAAACTCTTTTTCTATGTTGTAATTTTTAACTGATTTGCAAAAGTGCCAAAAATAGGGCATTTTAACGTTTGTTTGAGCGTGTGTGATAGGTTAATTTTTTTGTTATTTTCTAATTTCACAATTATTATTTGATTAAATTTGTGTTGTTAAATCTCGATATAGATTAGCTATGATTTGAGCCTTGGCGTGAGATTTCTAACAATGGTGTATGTGCGACCAGCAAAGGCTCAGACCAGCCTGTGCATATGCACAATCTGATCAGAGCCTTTGCTTGTCGCATAAATATGCTTTTAATATAAAGCTACTGACCGAACATTATCTGAAGTTTCTAAGCTTAAAAGGAGGCTGCATAGGCTTGTCTGAGTCTATTCCTGTCAAAATGCAACATTGTTGGAAATCACATGCTACGGCTCATTTGTAATTTAGGATTTATCTGATCATGTCCACTTGTAAGTTTAGGTGACTTTTTGTTAAATAATGTAGGCCAACCAACAAGACTAGCTGTGTATCAAGCAATACGTAAATCAGCCATGGCATCCATTGTAACTGATGATAGCTATTGCTGTTAGCATGCACAATATAAGAATCTATCATGAGTGTGAGGGTAGGATAGAAAAATCCGTCCCGAGGATCACCGTTTGGCATCATGAGGCATGCCGAGTGATGATAAAGGGTGATCACGAGGGACGGGTTGTTCTTTCCTACCCTCACACGAATAATGGATTCTTTTTCTTGCTCACTACATTTTTTTTATTTTAAGATAAGCTTCCAGAAGTCCCTGAAATTGCTAAGACGCATTTCACATGATTACGTCACTTAAACATAACAATGACGTCATTTGACGACCATGTGCGTGAGTTCCAATACAACCAATCTATGTAGCCCTCACGTGACAGCCTGGGTAAGCTAGAATGGGTAAGATAAGATTTTCTATCCTCGGGTAAAATCTCAGATATCCTTATCCGGTGTGCAAGAAACAAAGAGTCCCAGCAGAGTAAGATACTTTGATCAAACTGGGGATGCTCGGATCATTTTGTTGGCTCTACCATGCACTATTTTAATGTATATAAATTGACTTTCATATCAATTTTCTAGAAATCTCAGTAGACAACATGCTTCCTGTTAGTATTAGACTTTATTAATTGTCCATACTTGCCAACAGCTGCTGCCATTGTATTCGTTGCCATGACCGTTGTAGGAGCCATTCCACCAAAAGCAAGTGCGATTTCCTTGATAACATTACTTTCCTCTTCAAACAGAACTCGTATGCCAGCATTAACAATTGAAATGTCATCCTCTCTTCTGTGTGCTTGTTTGTAGCCATAGAAATACTCATTCTATTATAAGAAAAGTTAGGAGCCATGACATGTTATGATAATAATTTTATAATGTCATTTCTAGTTGCGCATAAAATCAAGTGTTTTTGAGCACTGGGGTCAGTCCAGTATTAACCCTTAAAGCGCCAAGAAAATATACATCTGAAAATGTCGTCTGCTGAAGTCGTCTGCTGCAAATAATTGCTTAATATTACTGACAAATTAAGTATAAAAGCAAACAGCGTGGACCCAGAGCAGACTGCTCTTATAGGAGCAGTCTGATCTGGGTCCACACTGTTTGCCATAGAGGCTTCTTAAACATTTCAGCCGACGAGGAAAGCAGACGACTTTTGTTTTGATTGGCGCATTAAGGGTTAAGAGTATGCAACGTAATATTTGATAAGTTTATTTAAGAGTCTATTTCAGTATATTATTTGAGATGGCCTAGTGTAATGCTGGATTGGCCCCTGTGTTTAGGAATACGACAACGTTCCAGTATTCATTCACTGTTACTCTGTATGTTTGTAGACTAAGAAAACTCTGGGGAGACTTTACTCATGCAAGCTTCATTTTTTACAATTATAAAAATTACTATTAACCATATAATCCTAATAAAGTGCATCATATAGTTAAGGTCCCATGTAACTGTGACTGCATTGAATATGTATCAAACTAAAAATGAGTCGTGACATGTGATTTCCAACAATGTGGTATTTTAACAAGTGTAGACTCAGACGAGCCTGTGCAGTCCCCTTTCAAGCATAGAAACTCCAAATGATGTTTGGTCAGTAGCTTAGTATTCATAAAATACTCAAGGGACTAGCAAAGGCTCTGATCAGACTGCGCGTAAGCGCAGGTTGATCAGAGGCTTTGCTGGTCACACATACCACATTGTTGTAAATCTCATGTTGTGGCTCAAATGCAGTTTGATACCCATTCTGTGCTTTACTTAACTCAGCATTTAAGTGAGGAGATGTCTGTGGCCCTGAATTTCCATGTGGAATGTTGTGTTTTATTTTATTTTTTCTATCGTTGATATAGTTTACTTGGAAAGTTACAGATGATAGCTTGGCATATTTCATTTGTAAAATTTGATCCCAAGAAAAGCTCTCAAGCATTTTGTATTAATTGGCGCATATGATTTGATACATGATTATAACATTTCTAAGTCATAATTATTTAATTTCAGAACCTTCATTAATTTTTAAACGTACTGTTTATTTAATTATTATCAAAACAAATGAAGAAAAAAGTTACATACTGGAGTGAATCTGGCATGAATCTTTAATGGTACATATAACTAATGTTTACTTTGTTAGAGGTGACTATGTCACCTGCTGGTAACATTTACAAACAGTTTAGAGCCAGATCAGGCCGAATGTAATGTCAATTTTATTCAAAATTGAAACTGTTTGACACTGATGGAATTACTGAAATATGCTTTTAACATTTGAATCATGAAATAGCATGTCACATTATCCTGCATGCAAAGTCACCACATGGACTAGTCATAAACTTACTTCTGATGTAAAAGGTAAAAGAACAGATGTCAATATTTCGTCGGCTTCAATAGCAATTTTTCTGTAGCTAAGGAAAAACTTGTCATCCATCTTTATTGTCCTCTTACCATTGTCTGAAACAAATAAAATAAACACATTCATTCTAACTTATTACAGTAAAACCGCGAAAATTCGATTTTCTAAATACTCACTTATTCAAAATAAATTTGGGACACACTGGATTAAGAGAATATGGCCTATTCATGATTTTTTTAATAACGGTCTTTAATAACATATGTTTTGGGTGCGTAAAAGAAACGTGTTTTACGTGCCCCAGAACTTATGTTTGAGAGAGAAAAACTGATAATAATTACTTTTGGGGTTACATATTTATAATATCTACATCCCAATAATTCGAAATACTGATAATTCAAAATAAAAACACCAGACCTAATGACTTTAAACTTACAAGATTCGACTGTATTTGAACAAGTTTTCAAATAATATTTATACTTAGCTTCTGCCTAAAATGTAATTTAAGCTAAAATAGTTCGCTTAGGAAGAGAAGGTTTGTTGCTATACTTGAAATGTATTATGGCTGTTGTGTGTTTGTGTTTTTGTTCTGTGTCTCTTCCTTGCAATACAGTGGGTTGATCTGTGGTCTTCTGTAATTTTAGCATTTCCTAGTTATACATACCTGTTTTCAGCGAACCGATATCTTTAAATAACAATCTATAATCATTATTTCTGTAAATTCGAAAATTTTTGCGAGAATTCTATTTTCGCTTATAGCGTTAAAAGACATATTTTCCAAGTTAAAAATCGGAACTAGGGCATGATTTACCTACATCAATAACTGATAGAGGGATTTCGCCATTTTGCAAGGGTTTTATTTTCACAAAACTTCACGAATAAGACCCTCCATATTTTTTTAGAATTTACAGTACCATCTACCAAAACTTGGGAAATGCTACAGCACAGTCTAGAATTATAGATCTGGCTGCAAGTATCAGTAAAAACAAAAATGTAACAGAAGCAAACCTTTAGACTGCACTTCAAGAAGAGCTCCAGCAGCCAAGAACAATGGATTAAGGTCAGAGATAGGACTTGCAGTAATTATGTTTCCACCAATACTCTGACAAAAGAAAAAGAAAACAGGATAAACAACAATGAGATACAAATACTTTATTTTTTTCGCAATTCAACAATTCAGTTGTAAGTTATTTTATTTTGCGGTGGGTTGAAGAAAAACTAATTCGTTTGAGGGGTAGGAGATTCGTCCAAACGAGTTGACCCAGTTTCCACTTCAATACCATGTCTCTATTTTTACTTGTAGAGATGAACACTATCTTTATAAAATTGATTTTTTCGATGTTTTTATGCATTTTGAGCTTCGTTGTAATGCCAATGGTGCTTCCAACTTATTAATTGAGGTTTGGGACTCAAGTGCTAGTGGGTTTTAGCTATTCGAAGTTTGTAAAAAAATATGTTTAATTCAGCATTTTTTCTTTAAACATGTATCATGTATGAAAAATTAATGAAGTGCAGATGTAATGATTAAATACAAACAAAAATTCATAGGTAGATTTTATTTTCTTGAAAATTATATCCAATGCTCAGCATCAGTATACCCAATACGTTTTACATAAAAGCAAATTTAGTGCTTGCAAGATATTGTGCCTTCCATAATTATTCATGAACAGATTCTATAAAACTAAAACTCTGAAAAAAGTATCCTTCTGAAATAGAGCAAACCTATAAAAACAGGTGACTCATTTTCATTCTTCATGAGATCAAATGGGCCTTGTTGCAAGAAAAACCTGTCTTTGCAAGTTTGTGAACAACAAAGGCGCAGTAAAGTACCATGGCTATGCTTGCTATAAGCAAAATTTCAACATTCTAGCTAGTCTTTGTAGCTGATTAGACTGGTTTGAGTCTCACTTTGTCAGAAACCCAAAAGACAGGGTTTCTCGTTCTCGCGACAAGGCCCAAATGGAAAGTGCAGCAACTGTCCTACCACAAGCGCCAACTTAAGCCAAATACTGCTTTTGCCACAAACCATTCATGTTCTAGAGTCTTTTTATCAAATTGTCATATTTTCCAGATTATTTAAGATAAATTAGTGTTTGATTTCATTATTGGATCATGGTATATGTGTAATGTCATTCTTTAAATGTGAATACACAGCTATGCAATGAACAATACTCTAATCTATATGATTTAGTGTGTGCGTGAGCAACTATAGAATTGCACAGGATATTCTAAACCATCATTTGTTTCATGTACCTATGCAAAAAAATGGACCAATGACCGAAGTTTCAGTACTTATAGCATATGCGCATCTGCCTTGAATAAACGCGAATCCTGATGTAGCCAGTGGGACAAGAGGTCTTATTTTGATCTGAATCTTCATCCACATCCATACTTTTTGTAAACGATCAGCAAAGGAGCTGTTGACTTTGAGCTTTCATCGCTATAATGTGATAAGTTCCTAAAACTCGTGTTTTGGTCGAAATTCGAAGCGACTAGCCCAAGTACTTACTGCAACGTTTCTAATCTGGTATCCAGCGAACCATCTTAACATCTCAACAACACTAGCAAACATCCTTGTCTTATTCTCTGTAAAAAGCAAAGCTTAAAATGATATTATTATGTAATTTTAAACACATATATGTATCCATTTTTTTGATAATAATGGTCTCTATTTATACTGCCTCTTTTATGATAAACACTTCAGATCACAGGCGCCTGAATTTGCTTTTTAAACCATGTAAATTGTTTTCAGATAAAGTATCATAATGTCATTCTGAGGCTATATAAGTGATATGGGGGCCAATATTAAACTCCTGTGTACAGACCAAGAGGAAGTTAAACAGGGTTAATCACGGTCTAGATATTTTTCTGATTGGGTCAACACTGCTTGCCTTTACTTAATAGTTATATATGCAGCAGACGACATAAACAGATGTCATTGTTAGGTGAACATTTGTCCAGTGCACTCGTTGAGTGCTACAGCAGGAAATTGACTGAATAGATCTGTCAGTCCTCTGAATTTACTAGTAATATGGACAATTTTTCCCCTGTTTTATCAGAGGTTTTCAAGTGAACAAGTCAAACAGTGTAGATGCAGATAAGACTGATATAAGAAGTATAATTTGCGTCTACACTGTTTGCATATAAACCTACATTAGTCAATAATGTTAGATTGTAAATGTAGCAGATGACATTTTTTCATATTGATATTTTGGAGGCAATTTAAAGGTTAACTTATCAAATGAAGGTGTTGGATGAAACAATTAGATCTGTCAGTCTTGGTGGATAAAGGAGGACCACTGTTTCAATACTTAAATCTGGTTAGACAATGATTCATTAAGAAAATGTTTTACTTGTAATTTTTATAAACCCCTTGTCAGTTTATAAAATTTACTTGTACAAAGCATTCTCTAAATATAACTTACAACTTGGGTGATCATAAATATTTTCATGATATTGGCCTTAATACAGGTCTTATATCCTGATAATAATTTAAAAAAATCTTAAAGAAAATGAACTAACAGAACATTCCTTAGTTAGTATGGATTTTCTAGTTTACCAACACATTCTTAAAACAAACCTGAATATTTTTGTTGTGCAGACTTGAGTTCTTTTTCCATCCTTGACAGAGTGACAGATGCTCCAAATTTGATACCTCTTTTGTCATGTGTGATAATTTGTAGTTCTTGAATATGTGTTGGTGCTATAATAACAGGGTAAACCATGTTCTTTAGCCTCATTTCAAGACCTGAAATTAGGTAAACAAATGTGAAGAAAAAATGACAATACTTCAATTAGACCAACAAGTGTAATTTTGGTACTATCACATATGCATAAAAGCCTCCATTATATGTCCATGCTAACGTAATCAGCGAGGCTAGGGGTCTAATTTTGGTTACCTGAGCCTTCACTGCTCGCAAAAAACAATAAGTACTAAAGTCTCACTACCAGCTGATATATTCCAAGGGCTTAAGGGTCAGTTATGGAAGGTAGGTGTTCTGTCAATTTCTGTTTGATAATTTGTTTTACATCACATTTATATGTTTAGGAGATGATGCATTGATATGTTAGGGGTCTTTCATGCAAACCAAATATCTATGTGTCTTGATCCACATCTAAATTAAGGGTCAGGGTGGCGCCTTGAAACTGGTGTAAGCCCTCCAGTAAGTTATAACTGACCGTTCCAAGGCGGTACTTCTTTTGTGGATCTTTTATGTTTTTGTTCTGTCTTGTGATTGCCATGTTTTTGTGTGTGTCTGTTAATATGTGCTTTGCGGCCACCTGCTGGGAAAGGGCTGACCTCTTGGCTCTCGTTTGTGGTGTCTAACTGTGAGTTTGTCACTTTCCCATTGGTATCCTGGGTCAGGTGTGGTACTTGATTGTATCGATTCCTGATCTTTGCACCCTTACTTACTTTACTTCCCCATATATGCACTTTCTTGATTTATTCTCCATAGCCTCATTTCAAGACCTGCAAGCAGGTAAACACAAGTGAATTAAAACGACAGTACTTTTTTGTATCTATCAGTTTTAACATGTGATTGTGTTACTCAAAACAACCGTCTCATTGAAATAGTTTTTGAGTGCCAATAAAACATATTTTGATTTGAGAAACACTAAAAAATCAGTTGCACACTTTTATCTGGGGGCCTCATGCGCGGACCCAGAAAAATTTGTCAGAGGGGGTCCAACTTTGTCAACGTTTTTTTTTATTTATTTATTTATTTTTTTTTTGTTCATGAGGGGTGGTTGGATCCAAATAGTACTATAAGCGATCTGAACCAGAATTGGTAAGAAACGCTATATTTTTCTCATTTTTCAAGGGGGTCCGAATCCCCAGTCCCCCCCCCTCTGGATTCGCACATGGGCCTTAAAAAAATATACCTACCAACTTCTGTGTTGCCATTCACAAGCTTCGCATTTGGGTATTCTGATTTCAAGTTGATCAATTCCTGTAGTGATGTAGGTCTGTACCAAACTACTCTCTCTCCAGAAAACTGAAGGCTTTGTTTTTCTAGCTTAGATGAATTCTGAAAATAAAAGAGTCAGTTGATTTGGCAGTTAATCAAAGTGGTGAAACCAATGTGTTTGGAGCAAAGTCTGTGTTGGCCAGGAAACAGCCAGGCCTCGAGGTTATAAAACTTGAGTTCATTCTCAGAGTCAAAATAAAGCGCAATGATTGGCTGCTTGCAGACACGTGTCCGCAAGCCTGCCAATCATTGCGCTTTATTTTGAGTCTGAGACTGGGCTCAAGATTTATAACCTCGAGGCCTGGAGTATGTGGTAAATATCAGGGTGAAACAGTCCCCTTCTCTTCGCCATTGTGCTGAAAGCATTGTTATGGGATTTCCACTCTGGAGTTCACTAGAAGGATCTCTACGTTGATGATCTTGTTAACACTGCTGAATCCCTGGAGGAATGTGTCAGTAGGCTCTTGATGTGGAAATAAACGATGAATGAGAAAGGACTGAGGGTAAATGCCGGGCTGGAAAGACTAATGAGTCAGTGATTTCCAACAATGTGGCATTTTGACATGTGTAGACTCAGACGAGCCTGTACAGCCACCTGTTAAGCTTAGACGCTCCAAATTATGTTCAGTTAGTAGCTTAACAATCATATAATACTCAAGCGACTAGCAAAGGCTCTGACCAGACTGCGCATATGCGCAGGCTGATCTGAGATTTTGCTGGTCGCACATACCACATTGTTGCAAATCTCATGCACAGGCTCAAATGTAATTATATGCAGTTCTGGCCGTTTACCTCCTGCTGAGGGTAGGCAAATTCCCATGCGCTGCCTGCCTCAAAGAAGTAGGCAACAACAGTATCTACTGAAATGTATGTTATAGGTAAGCACAGTGCAGGTGAACTGCTTATCTAAATGATGACAGGATCAGAGAGCGAAGTTCATACGCTATACAACAAGTTGGAGGTGGTAGATCCGTCTGCTACCTTGATATGTTTTCAGCTGCCACGGCTGTTATCTGGCAACACAACTCGTGTATAAACCTTGATGAAATTCAGGGAGCAGCTGCCTTATCTCCCACCCTTTCACATCTCTAACAAGAGCTGTGGGCATTTATACAGCGTTTGCATGCAAAGAGTGATGCCAGTGAGACTGGGTCATTTGCAAAGAAAAAGCGCCTGCGCTTGTAGCAAAAGAGACATGGCCATGTACAGACAGATCTGCAATATCAAGCCAAAAGACTTCATATCAAGAGAACTACTAACTCAACTTGAGCTCAAGGAACGTCACCTCATCTTAAGAGAGTATCAGAAGGCTTTGCTATTGTGGACATGTGAAGTGCTCTAACAGTTTAACAATTCTGTCAGAGCCACATGTGAAATACATATTTTTAGAACACTTATTGAGACAGGGAGGTCCAAGATGGCGTGGAAGGAATTGACAGAGAAAGACCACTATGATTGTAAGCTCTCCAAAGGCTACCCAATGAAAGGAATGCCTGGAGACCAGGCATTATATTATAAGCTATATGCCCGCAGATAGTCACCTTGAGAGGGACCCATTGAAGTTGATGATGCCCCAGTACCAGCACATTAATAAAAACCCTTGATGATGATGATGATGATGATGATATCTATCCAAAATTCAGCTACTATTCATAGAAACTTCATAGCTGGTATTTAAGATATTTACGTTATCTGTTTATCAAACCTCATCAGTTTGATAATAAAAAACACAGACCTTGAAACAATCTGCTTGAGACTCATTTAAATACTAAAAACTAAAACCTATAGAAAAGCAAATAATGACATTGGTAAACTTCAATTTTAAATGAGCAGTACAACTTTATTCATTTGATTTTCTTGCTAAAATTTTATACAGTTACATGTAAATTCTGAGTACTATTTGTATGCGATTGCTACAATTGGTTATTGATAATATGTTAAAGTGACGTTATACCTGGCAAGATTTTTATAGAAAGTCATCTACTGGTGCTTTCTCATTATATAGCTCCTTCTCTTTATTTGATGTAGCAACAAATGATTCAGTGTCATACAGATATTATACAGTGCCATAAATATCAAATGGAATATGACTAATTGAGGACACTTGCCTGAAGTTCTGGTGGAAAAATAGGCTCCTGTGATGGGTCCAATGGCAAGAAATCATCTGAGCCATTCTCTAGCGTTGCCTCTATCTAAAATGAAAGTTTTTATATTAAATTCTGTACTTTTACCTAATAAATCATATACATGTAGCATACAATAAGAAACAATCATGTACAATCATATTATCGTTCGTACATTGATAACCATTTAATATTTTGATGTAGTATTTTAACAGGCTTTGGTGTCTTTTATGCTGTAATTACTCAAAATATTCAGACACATTAATTCCTTACCATAGCTGTCTTTAACTCGTTTCAGTTTGATGGATTTTCCCAAACATAGTGATACAATAACTATGGAATAGTACAATTTGTGTTTTAAGGAATCACAGGTCAAAACTTCTAAATTATGATGTTTTTACGTCCCTAAAGTGTTTTTTCTTAACAATCAGTACAGAATCTGACGAAAAGCCACCTTTTTTGGCATTTCATCCGGATCTGATCTTCATTGTTTGCCAATGTACAGATTTACCAGTAACCTGAATAAAAAAGATTTTTAACTCCAATTAGGCCACTGGCTGGATATGGTTTACCTCCCCCCACAGGGGGAATTTTGTAGACCATATTTTTCATGAAGCCCAATGTCTTGCGAGGATTTTGCAACATGTTAGCCCTCTGAAAATGGCAGCGTTAAGCTGTAACAGCCTGTTACATACGTTACCCTACAAAATATTTGATAATTAAAATTCTTTTTAAGACTTTAGAAAAGTGCAAAAGATAAGGTAAGATGTCCAAATTGGTTACATTTTCAAAGTAAGCTATCACTGAGCCACAGATATTGACATTTGAAAACAAATATAGTCACCCCCGATGTAGTGTATGTTACATTTTTTCATTGAACCCCCTTTTAAATGATAAATGCATCTAATATAGTTTGACTTAATTTTTTTTGTAACCAGTCTATGTTCATTAATTTGGTATTATATTATAGAAATTTTATTTACCTTTTCAAAACTGCAAGCATTACGTTTCTATCTTATATACTTTTTGAGTTATTAGATGTTGAACATGGTACCCCCATATTACACAAAAATGTAAAATGTAATTCTCTAGACATTGCGCTGGCTATAGACCCCATCTACTCCCAGGAGGAATTTCCTACACTATGATTTTCAAATACTACATTATATAAGCCACAAAATGAAATATGCTAGCCCTCTGAGAGTGGCAGCGTTAGCGGGTAACATCATGTTACGTACGTTACCTGCAAGATAACATTAAATTTTCCTGATAATGTCTCCAACATGACATATTCACACTTTTTTTTAGGTCTGGCACAGGTTTAAGAACTTCTTATAACAAAATTACATAATTTCAGCATTTATTTTATAAATGTCTTGAGTTTTCTCCGTTGTATATGTTACTTAGTGTTTCATATGTTATTTCCAAGTATCAGTATGGCAGTTATTGACTATACATGTATTACATCTGTCAGTTAATAAAGTAAATCCATAAGGCTGCTATTCAAATGAATTTAAGTTTCTGATTATGGTGTCTTACACTATTTTACAGCCCAGGTTACATACGTTACTCTCTGAATACCATTACACATTCAAGATATGGTCTCCAACACGACCTGCTTGTACTTATTTGCATGCTGGCACTGGTCCATGTACTTCAAAATACGCTGGCTCATTTGCTAAGGAAGTAACTCAAAACATAAACTACAATAAACCCTCTTTTCTTCTATAGAGACATCAAATATAGTTAACATAATACTCATAGAGAGTTTGTAACATACAGTGCAATGGGCGAGTAACAACTTAAAAAATCAAAGAAAACCCATCAGATAGAAGCTATAGAGCAAATCTTCGTATATTATCCAAGGGTTTAAAGAATTTTCCTACACACAATATTAATCCTCTATCAGATTCATCTTGCAAGGATTTTGCAATATGCAATCACTCTGGTAATGGCACCATTACCTTGTAACAGCCAATTATATATATTACCCATCAACATCTTTGATAATTTTAGTAAATGATATGACTTCTGAAAAGTGCAAACCATAAGGTAAGATTTCCAAATTGGCTATATCACCCAAGTAAGCTTTAATTGCATCACAGATATGGACCTTTGAAAACAAATATGCACCCCAAAGTGTTATGTCTGTTACTTTTTTTCATTATTCCTATATAAATGATTTATGAAAATAATGTGGTTTGATATAATTTTAATGTGAATGTACTTACTAACTCATCTTGTATTAAAAAGATTTTATGTACCTTTTGGAAACTGCAAATGTTATGTTTCTATCTTTTATAGGGTTTGAGTTGTTGAGCTTTGAGCATGGTAACCAAATATCACACAAAATGTAAAATATTATTCTGTGGCTCTTTTCTTAGGGTACAATCAAGTTTTTATTCACCCAGAGGTACTCCATTTCCTTCCCATTGATTTTCCACACATCTGTCCCCATCTGGAAAGCCTCACTTGTTTTCATGGGAAAGACTTTTAAGATAGTTCAATCTTTGCTTGTAGATCATAAGGACAGAAAAGCAGGGTGGAGGTAAGCTCATGTTCATGCCATTTGAAATAATCAGTATATGTGTATGGCTTTGGTACTTTTTTCAGAAACATGTCATACTGCAGCTTATTCACAATTACATAAATAGCACATGTTAGGGCTTCATGTCACTGATGAGTGCCTATAGCAATTCTTTATGTTGATAAACTAGTGGGGGGAGGGGTTCTCTATCAGTTTGATAGGAACCTTTCCATGGTACTAACAGGTCAGCACATTGGTAGTGTCACAATGTGTTAAACAGTGTAGTACTGTAGATCTCTTCCCCCATATTCTGGCCAATGTTGTTGACATTCAGAAGGTGCATCTTTTGTAAGACTTAATAGACTGCTGCTTATACATTGTATAAATGTATCAGTGACAAAACCAACATGCCCTGCCTTTAGTGCCAGGTTGAATACTGGTGCCATCAGATCCTTGAAGGTGACAGGAAAAGCTATCATGCTCTGTAGTTACAGCATTAACATCAAAGCTATGTGCAGCACTACATGGCCAATCTAATGTAGTTTAATGTGTGATTGCAAGCCATGCTGAAGTTTGGACATGTCAGTTTTGATGGAAATTTTATCAGGAGTTGACAGTGAGCAACAGAAGGAACAACAGTGTCAACTCAAGGTCAACATATGTCCAATAGAAAGAAGGTCATGCTGACCAAAGACGCTCCTTTATGCTCTCATCTGGCTGTTTACGTTTCGTAAATTGGACAATTTCTTCTTGTTTGACCTCGCAAGCCTCAAAACTTTATTAGCTTGTAGCCTTTGATGGGTTGTGAAAGACAGATTTTTTTTAACTAAAAGTGAGTCAATGGAGTCTGCAACAGCCTTCCTGCCAATGTCATCAGCCTCAATAAGCTCCTTTGCTATGCCAGGTTTAGCAGGAACACCAAAAGACAAAAAGTACAGTTGATTGTCTTCAAAACTAGAACTTAAAGGATTGGTGAAGCCTGAAACTGCCTCTAGTACTCTTCTACTTTGCATCTGAGCAGATTGAATATTTCATTTCAGTGCATTGGAGAGTTGTTTCAATATATTGAGCTCTGATGAGATGAGTAATACACCATTCCATCTGTAGTTCGAAGCGTAGTTCTAGTTGCTGAAGCCTATAATACCTCTTTATTGTTTGCCTGATAGTTATGTCAAAAGCATTTTTCAAGAAAAGAACCAATGGTTGTGACACACTAAACCCATTTTGTTCGAGAAGTTCTCTGCATCTGGGATGTGTATCAGACAATTTATGAGTGTTATCAGTTACACAGGTACATATTGTGCCTAGTTGTTGTGATCGTTTGCAATGAACATTGGGAACAAGGCATACAGATAGAACTGACATGCAATTCAAAGTTGTTTTCCTTGTAGCCCTTATCAGTGTCAACACCATCTGAATTATATCCATATACCTTGCCCAGAACTGAGCTTTTTCACAGTGACTGTCTTTCAGAACTTCCTGTTTGAATACATGGTATCTACTGTTTATGTGAGAAAACAGCGAAGGTTGATAGATCACATTATATTATTAGTTTATGTCATCATAAATTAATAAAGAACTTCAATTTATTTCAGCCTAATAAATTTTCTAAATTCTCAGACAGATTTTATACATGTATAGTCAACAACTGCTATACAGATACTCAGAAAAACTTATGTATCATTTGGTAGCACACATAAAAGTTAAAGCTCAAGGCGTTTATTAAATGAATACTTAAAATAGGTAAACCTTGTTAAAAGAAGTACATAAACCTGTGCCAGCATGCAAATAAGTATAAACAGGGCTTGTTAGAGACATAAACTTGAATGTTTAAGGCTTTTTTGAAGGTAACATACACAATATGGGCCTGAAAAACAGTGTAAGCGACCATGAGAAAGAACTTTAAATCATTTAAGTAGCAGCCTTATAGATTTATTATATTCTGTGACAGATGTAATACACGTACAGTCAATAAATACCATACTGATACTTGGAAATAACGCAGGAAACACTAAGTAACGTATACAACGGTAATAACTTAAGAAATTTATCAAATTAATACTTAAAATATGTAACTGTGTTATAAGGAGTTCATAAACCTGTGTCAGCATGCAAATATGTACGAACATGTCATGGTTGAGACATTGGCAGGGACGTTTAATGCTATTTTTGGGGGTAACGTATATAACGTGTTGTTACACGTTAACGCTGCCACTCTCAGAGGGCTAACATCTTTAATTTTGTGTCTTATATAATGTAGTTTCAGAAAATCATAGTGTACAAAATTCCCCCTGGGGGGAGGGGGGTCTATAGCCAGCTCAAGGCCTAAATCAGTATAAAATTATCTAATTGGGTCTGGTAAAGGCAGTGTAACCACAGAAAATGTGAAAAGTAAGAAAGAGGGCAAAGATCAGGAATCGATACAATCAAGTACCACACCTTATCCAGGATACCAATGGGAAAGTAACAAACTCACAATTAGACATCACAAACGAGGGCAAAGAGGTCAGCCCTTTCCCAGCAGGTGACCACACGGTGGTCTAATCTAGGCTTACAGTGACGTCCCCTAGCATTGCGCAGCACCTAATATTGAGCACTAGCCCAAGTTACTATGCCACAGTTAATCAGATAAAAAAATTGATATTTGATATCAGGTTGCTTTTTGAAAGAGATAATCAGCAAACAGCTTACACTATATACTTTCACTATGCAGGGGTGGGTTGGCACCATAAATGTGATTTAAGCTTTCCAGTAAAATATTTTACTGAGCATTCCATGGCGGTACTTTTGTCGATCATTTGTGTTATTTATGTCTTGTGTTTGTCATGCTTTCGCGTCTGTTCATTGCTACCTTGTGGTTACCTGCTGGGAAAGGACTGACCTCTTGGATCTTGCTTGTGATGTTTAATTATGTTTTGTCAGTTTCCCATGTGGTATCCTGGGTGGGGCAGATGTGGTACTTGATTGTATTGATTCATGATCTTTGCGGTCTTACTTACTTTAAGTGGACAATGTTATTGGCCATCACCATACACTCTTTTACTAAGGTATGTATGTCATAATTCATAGAGAAAAACAGAAGACTAAATCAATGCATTAAGAAGTAATTGATTTTATTTTTATATTTTTCTGTGTAAAAGATACTAGTAATCATGTTAAGTAATCAGACATGGTGAGTGTAATAGGCATTAGAAATTAGTATAAATGATCATTTCTTATTTCATTTGTTGCTAAACAGTATGCATTAATAAGAGCAATATTGGGGACAAATTTACTGTCACGCTGGAAGTCAATGTATCGATCAGAAGAAAATATCAAGAATGTTAAATGGAATATGTTTTGTTATCATATTTTGTCAGTGTAAAGTGGCAGGTGCTTTTTAAAGAAATGGATTCTTGTGAAATAAAAAAGTAAATGAATATGACCAGGAAATTCCACAATCACACACTGCAGACCAACCCATGGCATCACGAGGAAGATACACAGAATACTAACAGTCACAAAACATCAGGAAGACAGTTCAATAAAAGTAAAGCAACCAACTTTCTCTTCTAAGGCAGGATGACTGCAAAACTATAAAAGACACTACTTACTGTACAACAAGTAAAAGTGAAACTTACCCCATTTTCAAGATGATTTGTTGCGCTTTCTCCATTTTTATACACATCCTACAATTTTAAAAGAGTATTATACACTTATTGACTATTGAGGCATCGGACATGATGTGATGACGACCTGGACGTACCAATATTGACTCAGGCGCAGCCAAAGTCAATATTGGTATTCTCAGATCGACTTTACATAATGTCCAATGCCTCAATAGTCAACAATTGTTTTATTATATTTTTTTTCTAAACAAAAAGCAGCAACAACAACAACGAAATTTTGGCAATGGACTATGTGTTAAATTTCTTTTTTTACATTATGACTAAATGATTTCAAGAGGAATATATGCACAATGTATTTGTAATACAACTGCAGACAGAGAAGACCAAGATTAAAAGCTGCATAATGTGGCACTTTATCAGGGTCTACACTGTTTGCTCAGACAAAAATGATCTTTAGAGAAAATAACTACAATTACAATTCTCATTAGAAATTGTTATCTGTGACCTCTTTAATTATACAATGGACCATTCCAACTTTATTACATCAATCCAGAAGGAAGAATTCATTAGTTCTCATATCCAACAGCAAAGTCTTAAATTACATGTATATGATGAAATACAAAATCTTGTAAATTTCGTGCTGATATCACTCACTGAATTAAATTTACAGCAAATAATGCAAGTTTCATGCTGAAAGCACACCTGTTATGGAAAGTTTCTATGAAAGTAAGTAAATGTGCAAAGATCAGGAATCGATCGATCAAGTACCACACATGACCCAGGATACCAATGGGAAAGTAACAAACTCACAGTCAGCCCTTTCCAAGCAGGTGACCTTAAGGCACATATAAACAGACGCGTACAAAGGCATAACACACAAGACAGAAAAAACAACAACGATCCACAAATGAAGAACTGCCTTGGAACGGTCAGTAAAATATTTTACTGGAGGGCTTAAACCGGTTCAATGGTGCACCAACCTCACCCTTAGTTCAGATGTGGAACAAGACACAAAGGTGTTTGGTTTGTATGAAAGACCCCTAACTTATCAATGCATTATCTCCTTGAACATATAAATCAAGACATAACAAGGAGATAAAGAAAATATAAGGACTCAACAGTAAATAAAACTGAATACTGATGCAAAAGAAATCCAACAGGTAAATCCCCGTGGGCCCGACAAACAGCCAAAGCATCAGGCCCCTACCAACTCATCAATAGATAAGTCTTTAAGTTGGAACAGTCATAGAGTCTGAAGTCCGACCTACCGGCGTGCAATTAAAGAGGAAAGCATAGTTGCCGGTCCTGAATGGGTTGACCACCAAGCATGCAGTCTGCTGCAATACATTAATGTTATAGCCAATCTTTTTATAATTGGAAATTATTTTAATGAACTGCGCAGAAAAATTATTAGAGCCAACAATCTTCTTCAATTTATACACCAAGTCACCATTTTCATGTTCCCAAAGTCCATGGCCCAAGAGAGATTTAAGTCCAACTTGGATTTTAGATATCAAATCATAGTATCGTTTTTAAAATATAGAAAAGGTTTTGCGAAGTTTATGATACCGAAGTCTATTTTTAGTCACTAATATTAAATGGGAAAAACAACAGCCCATGCAACATGTAGTTATATTGACTCAAGTGGATATATGCATATGGGCCAATCAAAATATGTTTGTTTATAGATTATATAACAAAGCATGTTATGTAAGCAACATATGTATCTGCAAATAATCTGGAAAAAATGGACCCTTCGAATATAGAGAGAACCTACAATATAATAAAACAGCAGACTCAGTTGAACCTGATGTTGGTCCTAAGGTAGTGGTTCTATTTCTGTGTTCTTTTATTTAAGTCGCTTTAGCTTAATATTTTGTTTATAGTGTGTTTCTACTTGGTTTTGCGTTGTGATTTGTGCTTTGCATACATATCAGTGGTTTTCCAATATCCATGACCATATGCAATGGGCTACCAAATAGTAAGACCATGGGTTGTCCGCCTGTACGTGTGTGTAGATAATTCACAAGCTTTAGCGAGTGGATTATCTTACGTACAGGTGGACAAACATGGTATAACTATTTTATACCACCTATATCAGTGTAGACCTTGCACACCATGAGATATTCGTGCTAGAGTTAGTATGGGTGGTATAAAGTTGTTAAACTAAGTTATTTTAGGTTGGCTAGAATCATTTAACTGATAAATAATACCAGAATATTAATAGACAGAGAAAAAAAAATCTGGTCTGAAATAGTATTTGCCATTTTAGATGTATTTTTTTATTTTCGATACGTGCTGTTGGTAATTAAAAGAACAAGAAACATATTTTCTTATAAAAATATTGAAGATAGTTCAGAATTTGGGCCTCTAATCTTAATACAATGTATTCCAATTTAATTTGCATAAACAAGCAAAATATACCGGTTAATGACTGCAAAACGATTTGTTATAGAGAAAGTGTATCAATTTAGCAAATTAAGTCTATACATACACCATTTGTAAGAGACATTTTGTTGGTACCATTTCTGCAGCAATTAGCACCCATTCCACAGCTTTCCTGAAAATAATTAAAGCTCAAATCAAAGTCTCCGATCATGAACAACAGAAAGGAGACCCTGACCTGGATACAAGCAGCAGCATAATTTGTTTGATTCGTATCTTTACGTCCCAGTCAACAATTTTTCAGTTATGTTGGAACAAGTTTTCCTGGGGTGAACTAGTACTAAGCAGAGGATAAAGACACAATGCAGTGCTTCCTGTAAGGCTGGAACCAGCAACCCTTCAATATCGAATCTAGCACTCTACCACTTAGCCATGGCAAAACAATAACCAGCATGCAAAGAGTTAAAGAATCAATGCAACTAGCTTTCATCATACAAAGCAACGCACATCATGACATGCAAATAGCGAAGCATAACTGTTGTGTGTTTTTTTTTTCTTTCCTCAAAAACGTAGGTGCAATTTGCAGTCTTTATTGTACAAATTTGATCAAACTAAATATAAGCAACAGATAACAGGTTGGTGTCAAATATACACATACTTACTATCTACAATAGATACAGCAGGGTGAAATATAAATTAATAAAATATAATGACTTTGGTGACTTTATTAAAATTCTATTACATTTGATGACGCCTTTTCTTTGTCAATATTTGCTTGATTTTCTTTCTTTAATCTTTTGAGCAGCACCTGAGTTTTGGCTCCTTATCATCGTGACAGAAAGCAAATGGTCGGAAAAGCCAGCAAATCTATGCAGACTTGCCAGAGACTTCACTGAGAGTACATACATCATATAGGCCTCGTCGCGAGAAAACCTGTTTTTGGGGGTTTGTGAACACTACAGGCGCAGACCAGCCTGCGCATCCGCGCAGTCTGATCAGCGCCTTTGTTATTCATTTTTTGGAAAGCACCATATCTAAGCTTACTGCAAGCGAAATCTCAATTTTCTAGCTTGTCTCTGTAGCTGAGGAGACTGGTTTGATTCTTGCTTTGTCGGAAACCCCGAAGACAGGTTTCCTTGTGACGAGGCCCTTTTATGGTAATAACTTACCAATCTCCGTGCAGTTACTTTTGCATGCATGTTTATAGCCAACAACGCATCAGCAATAAGTATTGCGTCATTGGATGCAACAAATCAAAATTTGACAATCAAGATGATCTAGGGTGGCTTGTTTACCTTGGTAAATGTTCTGAAACCATCTAAAATTGGTCTGTAACCCGTACATCTACAAAGATTCCCTGAAAAATGAAACAGTAGAAATAAGATGCTAACAAAAAAAAATATTATCAATTACATGCAAAGCAAACGTTCTAAATTGTGTTTTTATTGTCTTAGAGAAGACAATTTTGTGTTTTACGCATCTAAGCATATTGGACCAATAAGACGAGTACATTTCTGATTTCAGTGTTGTTAGGTGGTATTTTTGTTTCAATTTTGATAGAATATTCTGCTAGAAAACATTGGTGATCCTGTTCAGGTGCTGTGTTAGATGGTTTCTTATATTGATCTGCACTGTTTGCCTATGTTCCAGACTAGCTAGTTTTAGCCATTTAGGCCTCATCAGTGACTCCCTGATCAGTCTCTTTGCCCATACCTTCAAAAGCTTTCTCCATCTGCTCAGCTGATGGCTGTGGACTGTTTCTCAGCAAGGTATACATTGACATCACGATACCTGGGGTGCATAATCCACACTGGCTTCCATGAGACTTTGCCAGACGCTCCTGCAATAGATAGACTGATCTTCTATGCAATGTAATACAAAAAAGTTCGAAAATACAACACATTTTATCATCTTCTAACGGATCTTAATAACTGGAATATTCTCCATATATACACAGCATCAAAAGTTAAGCACCATTAAATACGTAGCTATTTTTTGTGCTGGGCTTAGTGATGTAAATAAACCTTACAAGTAAAGATAAATGCATCATATAGGGATAATGATTTCATGCTGTTTATCAAAGTATGTGATGTTGAGTTCAACAAAAAGCACATAGGGGTCAACTTTTTTTCATTGCAACTGTGTGTACATGAATAAATGTCGACAGTATTATGTGAAAAAAGGCACAAAATTGGTTTTAATATGTTGGGGGTTAATTTTTGAAGATTTCAGGACGATAGTGAGAAGTTTTGATAAGTTGGGAAAGCTCATGATTTTGTAGCAAAATCCGAATATCACATGTATTTTTAAAGGGGCTTCCTTTTATCTGTGCCCACGCATGGCTTTTCTTCAAACTTTGCATATATTAGAACTATGAAAATGTATTTATCGAATTAGATAGTTAAGAATAAGGCTTAGGAAGCAACCCTGAAGTACTCCACCTTTGAGGTGGTACCTGTCTCTAAATTTCCATGTCCTAAATCTAAAGTTTTGTTTATTTCTATGATTTGTCATCTAGATTGAATCCAAAATACCATGGACATTATTTTAATACCACGAAACCATTTGGATAAATTTTGGTTTACGTTTTCAGAAGAAGTGATTGTAAAATTTCAATATTTTTGTTTCAAAAATTTACAAAACATTCAACATTCAATTCAAAAGATGGATATGTTCTAATCTTTCAAGATATACTATCACAAAAACATGCCATGTATATACTGCTGATCTGAGCCAAATATCATGAAAATCCAAAACCGGTAACTTTGTCATTTCCTACCTCTTATGGGTATAGGTCAGTTTTAGCAAAATTTATTATTTAGTTCAAATGAATCAATAACTCGACATAAGGAGGTTGTTTTTTAATCTACTTCCACTTTTCTTAAAGAAAGACATGTTTAGAGAATTTTAAATGATTCAATGGTCAGAAATGCCAAAGGTCATGGCCCTGTGTCATGGCACTATGGGGCCAAGACAATGTGTATCACTTCCTCAAGTCCTGCATGATATCGTTTAAGAAACATAATATCCTGACAATAAACATGTGAAAACAAGAAGACTAAATATTTCCTTTACATCCCAACTGAACTAGAGGAACCACATTTTGTTGCCGTGACCAGGATAACGTGTAACAGAGTCTTATCAAATGTATCATAAAACAGTGTTCTACATGAATAAGTGAGGTCCAGAAACAAAACTGTATGCCTAGAATATACAACCAGCTAAAGTATAAATGTTGCTATTTAATGGAAATCAGCATCAGTTTCACAAACAGAATGAACAGAGAAGATTTAAGCATTAAATTAGCAATACCTTTGAAGCCAAGAGTTATCTGTGACCAAAATAGTTTATTTTAACCAATAGGTTTGACAAGGGGGTATTTTTGTGAAGCAGGTTTATTTATGAGTCTTACAATTAAAAAATCATATATATAAGGTTCTTCTCCTGTATGAACTGACTTGTCATAAGGTTTCTCTTCTGTATGAATTAAGATTCTTAATAATGTTACATATTAAGTGTAACATTGGCTAGAACTAGTTTTAATGTTAGAAACTATATGTGTTAAGTACAGGTGTCAACATATTGTATCATTTTGGCTAATATTATTGTGTAAGCACTTCATTAAATAAGAATCGTGGCACTTAATATCAAAGAATATTGTTTTGTTTTTTCTTTTTCCAATCCATAATAGGGGAAAACGCTGAACATATCAACTTCTACCAATAAACGTACTAGCATGATGATTCAAACTAAGCAAGTATTCAAGTATATTTTACACTGAAACATAATTATTGTATTTTTTACATTTCGATGAATTAGGGCCATGTGTTTACATCATGATAAAAAAAATATGTTACCAGTCCTTGAATTTCATGAAATTTGGTCTACATATTCTTAACATATATGGATAGTTTATATGTTGAAATGGTATCTTGACAAAGACCGCAACCTGTAAAAATGTTAATTCCAAATTTGACTGAATACAAAAAATACAGTCGAAAATTGGGGTACCATGCTATAAAAATGAATGCCCACCCAATATCCTAATACATAAAAAGCCATTTTAAGTAATAGCGAACTTATCAATGACATAGCTATTAAATAAAACATTTCTTCACGGTAATCGAAAATTGTTTCAGCAAAAATATAGGTGGTGTTTAACTTTTGACACCGTGCATATAATTGACCAAGGAAAATTTGTATCACAGGTATACTCAGAAAAAACAATTGAAGGATATTAAAATTCTTTTGACTTTATTACAGTTGAGAAAATAATATCCAAACAGTGTGTTTTTGTATTTGATAGAACTACCAATCTGCTATTCCGCAAAATGCTTAATGAAATTTACGGGCTATTGGTATGATACAGTACCACGCCAGATGTAACAACCCTCTTTACCTAAAGTTCACAAGAAATAAAATTTGCTTTTGCATTCGTATTTTTGCTGCAAACTTGACATGGTCATTGCTTATTTTCAAATTCTGAATACAGAAAAGTCTTTACGCCCGTTTATCAGTCTTTGCACCTAATAACGCGACAATATTCTTTTAACAAAAATATCCAAATATGGCCTACGCGATCAAATATGACAATAGATTGGCAGTAAAACATTAACAACGACTACAACACTAGATGTCCTAATTGTGACTGAGAGCCAGCAATGATTTTAGAATCAATCATTATCGAATACAAGCGATAAAAAATGGTTTTAATCATTTTTGAATGTTTGTGACTTTTCGGTTTAGGGGGTTAAACAATTTTGAACTGTACTGTATTTTGACCATTGAAGCGTGGCTGAAATTAAACATCAATTTTTATTGCTGGTATCTGGAGTTATGTATATTTAGTTTAGTGTTTATTGTATTGAATGTTAGAGATGAAATTGAACTTAAATATCCTTCAATTGTTTTCCTGAGTATATCTTACATATTTGATGTGTACTGTTTATTCTATATATTCTGGATGACAAAGCAGATAAGAAGTTATGATAAAAAGTTGTTTTCCCTTGCGTTTCCATGACAGTCATTGCTCTAAATGCAATTATATCATTTAGCAACTTTTGAAGGTGAATACTTAAGCAAAATTAAAATCAGGCCATAGTACTCTTTCCGGTATACAACATGTACTTGCCATATGAAATGCTGCTGTTTGAAGACATGGTTTATGCCAATTGGCATAGAGTTACAACAATAATTTACATTTTTGTATCGTGTGCAGGTGAGCTTAACTTGACCATTGGCATAAAAGTTGTGTATCTCTCCAAATTTTCTAAACCTGTCAATAATAAAATCAAAGTCGTCCATAAACTTATTCTGTAATATTCTTTTATATCATAAAATCTTTCTTGAGCTTAAGATTGATTCAGATGCATGTGTAAATATATGTGCAGCACTGGAATTCGAGACTACCAAGAGGCAATCAATCTTCTCTCGTTGACCATTCTAGCTAGTAAAAGATATTATAAAGTAATAAAATTAGTTACAGCCTTCTTTAGTTTTTATTATGTTGCAGAACTACTTGATAACGCTGAACAAGCCCGTGTAGAGTAAGTATTAAAATTAAACTTCACAGCTTCGCCAGCCAAATTATACAGTTTATGCTTACATATTTACTTCCTGTAGTATTTAGAGCCTTGGGGCTAGGAAGTATAAATAGGATAAAAATGTTACAGCTAATCCAGGGAGAGACCGATACAAACCATTGTGAAAGTTTCTTCAAAATCTCTAAAGTATCTTCCAATATTCTTTTCAAATTCAATAGTGGATAGGAAAGTTGACTCTAAACCTTTGAAAGAACCTTGGAGCTGATTTCATTTACTTTCATCTCAACTTTCTACAGTGATTGGTTTACATAACAAGTGTAATAAGTACTTCACATGTGACCATACAAGGAACCTGTTGGAAATGAAACTATTTGTCTAGGTTCTATTGTGAAGATATTATGAACATAGATTTTGATGAAGATAAGAGGAAAATGCCAACAAAATCATTTCCCAAAAATTCAAGGCAGCTATCAACCTACCCCTACCCTAACCAAACTTAGTTGTCATATCAACACCTCGTGAAAATTAAAAGAAGCACATATTAAAATCGTTTCTATGATTGCCAGTTAACTTTATAATCCCTCAATGAATATGAATGGTGAGTTCATAGTTTGACAAGAGGTTTAAAAGAAACTTTCATAATGGTTTTTATGTATCTCTGTCTGGATTAGCTGTAATGGGATGTTTGTTTGTTTGTTTGTTTTTGTTGCTTTACGTCCCATGTCAACAGCTTTGGTCATTGTGGGACGGTCAGTTCACTTAACCACATTTTTTCCTGGGCAGGCTTGAGCAAGCGGTTAACCAGTAATTTGTACACATACTTTCGCTTGTAACTGACACCAACCCTTCTTGAATAAATCAATGGGATGAAAGAATGAAAGATAAAATGGTGTCAACATGTGTACAAATATTAGGTACGCGTATATATGTTTAGAAATACCTGAACAGGGTGAAGTCCATTTTTGATACTTCCTATACCTTCAACTGTAGTAACTGCCAGTCCATGCATCGAACATACAGGTGCAAGGCACGCATTCACGGAATAATGGCTGAATAATGTTAAAGGCATTATAAGAAATGAAATGGAATTTCATACAAACAAGTTAGGTTACAAACTCTGCCCTTGATCTGTAATAGTTGTTTTTAAAAGGTATATAATTTACAAAAAAATGCAGCGTATGCAGTAAAACTCTTAAGCAATATTTTATTCTATCAGGCCTTTAGTTAAGAGTGAGTTACAAGAAATATCATGCCTTATCCGTTATTTTTGAAAAAGTGGCAACATTTAAAATTGTCGTCTGCTGCAAAATATAATTGGCGCTTTTAGGGTTAATTTGGCAATCATCTGGCTGAGGCAGCTCAATTGCTGCTACATGTAGTTAGTCATAATTTTGGTCATCCGAAGACATGGAACAAAAAGGATACTGTATGTGTTTGTTGTCGTGGTCATACTTGGACACCATCACTGTACAGGCACCACATCCACCTTCCCCGCATCCTAACTTGGTCCCTGTCAGGCGTACTGAGTCTTTGGTTAAGGAGAAAAATTCAAGAGCAGAGAAAATTGACTGCAATACAATCTTGATATTATTGTTTAAAATATATGTTCTTGTTTATAGGAGAAAATTCAGACTTTATTTTCTCCTGTACGTGTAGCACCAACAGAAAAACATCAGAACATTGGCCAACATAAGTCCAAATAATATCGCTGAAACGCATGGAATGCAAAAATATACAACCTACAAATCATTTAACTTTTATTGTGTCTTTAAAGTGAAAATCTTAAATTTAAACTATTTAGATAGTGAAAAGACTACTGTGGATCATATCGATATCGTAATATATGCGTCAGATACTGGCCGAACCTTGTACGATTACAAGCCGACTGTGTCGTTAAAGACCCCAGCATACATGCTTGTCCCCTTCATAGAAGAAAAAAAGGTAATATCACAGTTGAGGCTTGGTTATACTTTGAATGAATACAGGTATAAAATAGGTTTGCAAGAGTCTCCACTGTGCAGCTGCGGTGCTATAGAGACGGGTGATCACTACATCTGTGAGTGTGAAGTGTATGTGTTGGATAGACAGAAGCTACTCACACGACTGTTCTACCAAACTGGAGAACAAGGTTTTATAGTCCGTACAGAAATTCAGTGAACATCGTTTTTCTTTTTTAAAATGTCTTTAATGATTAAATTTTGGACTAAAATTTTGCATATGCATATAATAAAACACCGCCTAATATACAATTGCATACTTGAATATCTATGATAGGAAAATAAGTCTGGAATCTCTTGTAGAATAAAATAACTTAGTCGTTTTCGATTTAGAAAAGTCCTTATTTTCCCTCAATGTATTTCATATGGGTAACACGTGGTTTATACAGTTCAATGAATACCATGTTTACTTGGTTGTATGATAAATAAAACGGTCACCAGCAGGATAACTCTTGGTATGTCTACAAACACACTGTAAATGCTTCAAAGAGACTGCGTAAATTGCAATTCTGTCTGAGTTATCCGATTTTACAATAATTTATTTTCTGAGCGTTCCTGGTAAAATGACACATATAGCAATCGGACCGCGACTGAGAAAACCTGTTTTCGGTGATTTGTAACAATAAAGGCACAGACCAGCTTGCGCATTCGCGCAGTCTCATCAGCAACTTTGTTGTCTGCTTTTTTAGAAGAATCATATAGACTTGCTGTGAGCAAAATTTCAATTTTCTAGCTAGCAGACTGGTTTGAGACTCGGACTCCCAGAAGACATTTTTTCTCGCGCCGTGGCCTGTGCTCGACAGCTCTAGGAAAAATTTTACAAGTGCAACAGATAATTATATTAAAAACAAATATAATGAGGAGGCTGTTCATCAGACTTATTAATTTGAATGAGCTCAACATCGTCTAACGCACAAGTCATTCGTAACTACGGCCCACAGAGCCGGGGAATGGCGAGGACTTTGATTTTCTGGCTACAGGTCCCTGGTATGACCCTGTACTAACAGTGCATATGACCGGCTGGGGCGTGGCCACAAATGATTTGTGCGCATAATTTCTTTCATCTTTATGCACTAGTCATTTGTGACCACGCCCCAGCCCAGAGGAATGTCGAGGACTTTGACTATGTGTAGTAACCACCACACTGTGGGGACAGCTAGCTGGCAAAACCATGACATTTCTTCCCCGCTGTCTGTTATTATAGTGCACTGCCATGTGTGTCTAGGTCTATCAAACCCCTATATTTCCTCCGCATTGTAGAGACAATGTAAAAGTAAAAACACAACACATTTACCAGGGTTGGGGTGAAGCAGCGGTCACAATGGTGCACTTCGCATGAACATTGAGTTCTCAGCCACCCCAAAATATATTAACCCTAAAACAAAATATGACATCCGCTGATATATTGTTCAACCTTTTTCCAAGTACATTTCCACCCCATCACTAATTTTCTTTCCGACCTCAGCATTATGTTTATTGGATGGGTCTTTTTTCACTAGAATCGTACCTAACGGGTGAGCCCTGTGATTATTTTCTCTTATTAATAGACTTTTCGCTTACTGTAAAGGCGGCACCTTTAATATTCATACCTGGGCGTGGTTCGACTATTTCATCTGCTAAGGAAGGGAAATCAGGTTTTATTTATGATTTGGTAAAAAGTTAATAAGCTTTTTGGGCCGCGCAAACGTGCGTGCATTTCATGAAAATCCTAACCGTATACACACTGAACTCACATTTATTAACCATTAAAGCGTATTATCACAAAATGTATGTTTTTTGTCGTCCACTAAAATATTTGAAGCCTCATGGACAAACAGTGTGGACCCAGATCAGACTGCTCCTAAAGGAGCAGTATTATCTGGGTCCACAATGTTTGCCTCTATGCTTATGTAAATAGACATTTTCAGATGCAGTTATTTTGCTGGCGTTTTAAGCACTAAATAATGTGTTTTGCGTCTATACTGAGATAATGGCGCAAGATGATACAGTTACTTTTGAATAAAAACCACGCCTCATTTTCAGCTTTTACCTATGTCTAAGGTTGACCAGCCCTGATTACGCGTTCATGAGGCGCCACCTTTAAAGTAAGTGAAAAGTCAAATAATATCAATTATAGTTGCCAGGAATAACGTTTTGGCATGCATATTTTACATTGTCTGGTGTCAACAAATCAGTATTTGGAATAAACAGATACAAAGTTCATTTTGTTTAATAAAAAAGTTGGAAAACATGTGCGGATCTAGAAAGTTTTGTCAGAGGGGATCCAAATTTGATAACGTTTTTTGTTTTAGTTGATTAGGGGAAGAAAGAATCCAAATACCACTATTAGTGGGCCATCAACGGCCCGCCAACGATACGCCATTTAAATGGCGTTTCGCTGGCGGGCCGATGATGGCCCAACATTGAATGCTGGATTGGTAGCTTTGTGATTTTAAGGGGATCCGGACTAGTTTTGCTAAGGAACCCTATATTTTTGTAATTTTCCATGGTGGTCCGGACCCTCTGCCCCCCTCTGGATCCGCACATGGAAAATTATTTAAAATCTGATGATAAGAGATGGAGCAGGGAACACAGAAAATCAAGATTTTAAATTGAGGAACAGGGGAACACAGAGATTCATTTCAATGGAACAAGCGGATGGGTACCCACTGGGAAGGCCTCAATACTTTCTCGTATGTCTAAATTCTGTGAGCCCAAACTATGGCCACAATTTGCATTTGAAGGAACTATTTTGATATGATAAGAAGCACTTATCCTAACACGTTACTTCGTCTTATAAAACCGTATACTTATTCGTCGATAGTAAACTTTAGCCAGTGATCCGTACAAAGGTGCATGTAGGGTAAATCAAAAAATGCAGATGCTCAAATGAGGACAAATTCCATCATATCACAGCCAATTTGGCAATACTTTTTGTAACGAAAAAAATATCACCAATGAGGCGGTGTATAGATATATTAAAGTCTGATGGTCATTGTGCGATCAGTCTGCACATAACGAAATAAACGCAAAAAAGCAGTGTTCACTGAATTTCTGTACGCACATTAGTACAGAAATCTTCCTTAGTTTGAAGAATGAAGTGTTCAAGGAACACAGGATTGGCCTCTTAATGATGCTGAGTGATTACATCACCAGCACTAAGAGGTTCATCAGAAAGTAAATAACAACAGCTGCCCCCCCCCCCCCGCCAAATTCCTATAATCATCCTTAGCCATCCAGTCACAGGTTTTGTCTTCAGACTGCACTTGAGCGAGTGTAGCTGATTTTACGATGAGAGTTGTGGCAGGATGGGTATTGGTAAACATCCTTTCCACAGTTCATGTAGTTTATAGTACTATTCAATGACAGTACCACTTGCATAATTGTACTTCAGTGTTAAACTGAAGATTATAGGTGTACAGATTAATTATAAAACCCCAGCCCTCACGGACCCACACAGTGAAATCTTAGCATACCTATAGATGTCTCATGGGTGATTGACTGGGGTCTGGATTGTATATATGTTTTTTTCCCTATGTATTGCACTCAGAAGTTATACGGTTAAATGCATTTTGTCATCTGAGTGAAGTATAATTAATATACATGCATTATGGTAGCATTGGTATGCATGACAGATTGGGTGAAAGGGAACAAATTTAGGTAGCAGGGAGTATATCATGGTGGTCCAGCCCATCTTAGTGTTATAGTGGGAACTGCCAGCTTTTGGTGGGTGATAAAGGTCCCTTATCATAAATTGTCAGTTTGGTTAAATTTTGCAGATTGGTTAAGAAATTCTCTTTATTAATTGAGTATATGGATAATTAATGGGTATTCAGATGGGTATGGATGCACATGTGGTGTTTTCAAATTCCTTGTTGTTAGACTGTTAGAAGTATGAATGAAGTATGTTACCTTACTGCATTATATATATTTTTTTCATTTTCTTATCATAATCACATAAATTTTGCAAAATGTGATGATATTTCTGTGATATTAGAGTTTTCGGTGATTCTGTATCTGTGATAAAAAAAAATAACTGCATAGACTTCAACTGTACGGTAGAAGATATAATTGTAGTTAATAGGAGTTGTTAAAGAGTGATTGAAAACAATTTCTGCAAATACATGTACATGATGTATGGATACTTGGACAATGAGATGTCAGAAGAGTGAATTTTAGCTGGATGAAGAAATCTCAGTGTACTATAAGGTCTTAATTGACACTTTCAGATCACTGGCTCTGGTCTACAGGAAAATAAATCAACTTCAAGAGGCTAATCTGGTTTTGAGAAAAACATTTATGTTCGGCTACTCCATTCAGGACTCTAAGCGCACCACCTAAACTCGATTACTTGTGTGTTAATTCTACTAAGAGAAGATACAGCGAGAATCAATACCGAGAGATAACTACAGCCAATTGGGGCTTAGCTACAACCAACCAACCTATATTTAACAGTTACTCAACCGGACATTAACAAACAGTGTAAACCAATTTTGTATGTTATGGTTTGTCATCAGGGTTAACACTGTTATGCATCATAAGGGATCTATTAAGCAAATGTGATCTTTTAAAAAGTTTCGACCAAAAAACCCTTATACATTGAATAGATAAATGACCATACAAACATGATGAAACTTAAAGATGAATCATTATGTTTGGCAAAATTGCGTTGAAGAATTCAGTACAAAAGGATACAGTTGTATCGTATATACTGTAACAACGTCGTTTCTGGATCCGCGTTCTTTTCAACCACCTGGAAGTATACAGACAGCGAAACAACATACATTTACTTGTTAAGATGATGTTATCTTTGTGCTGTGTGTAATTAGCCGAATCTCGACTGCATGTATGAATACAGAACGCACCCAATAAACGTACACATGTATATGTGCATTTGCGAACAATGAATCCTGAGCATCGATATATGTATGTAGGGTTCTTTAACCAATGAATCTGAAAGTGCAAAAATATTCTGACAGGGAAACAATTCTGTGAAATTATTTTGAGTTGGAACCAGTGGTTTAGGATATGACATTTAGGGATGTTTTTCTATATTCAGCTCCGTGGAGAAACCATTTGTGCATTTTTGGAAGATCATTTTGGCACTACATGGAACATTTATGTGTAATTGATCTGAATTTAGGGTAGATGTCGTTTATTTTTATCGTTTTTTTAACTGACGGTTATTTTGTTCAGTGGGGAGAAACAATTTGTACAAGTTTGGTAGAGGGTGTCATGGTGAACATTAATGTGAAAATATATTGAATTTGGGCCAAAGTAACAAAAGGAGGTGTCATTTAAAGATGTTTCTATGTTTAGCTTTTAGTGGAAGGGTAAAGTCAGGTCACTTCGGACAGTGGGTAAATTCGGAAATACGTTTGCAAACAGTGAAAATCCAGATGAGACGGCTCATTAAGAACCGTCTCATCAGGATTTTCACTGTTTGCTTAATTAATTTATTTTTTATTCCAATAATTCAGAAATAAATGAAACAAAGTCAGTGTCCGAATTTAGCCGATTGTCCGAATTTACCCGACTTTACCATAGCTATTATTATGACCAGTGGTTCAGGAAGAAATGCTGTTTAAAAATATATTTTCAGCTCTGGTGGCGCCATTTTATTTGGCAGTCAACAAAACAATTTGCGCAATTGAAGTTAAGGGCATTACAGAACTCATTTATCTGAATTTATTTTTAGTTTAGATCTAAGTGTGTGATTCAGGAGAAAATATTGTTAAAAGAATATCGTTTAAGGATGAACGACTGACAAGGTATGCGATCGTGGAAGCTGGATAAAGTTTACATTGAGCCTATGGATCAGGTGAGATAAAAAAAAAAAGAGAATATTATGTTCTTGTAAATATGCATATTGCAAGGCACTGTGTCTAGATTCTTAGCAAAATGTTTATAAACATATCAAATCTTATATGAATTAATATTTCTTCAAGTGAAATTACCTATCCTGATGCGAATTCGAAAATGTTCCTCTGTGTGCATGTTCAAACAGAATAGAAGGGTGCACAGCATAGTTTTTGTCTGTCGTTTTGTTGTTGATGATGTTTATTTTCCTTTAAATACATTTGAGCCACGACATGAGATTTCCAACAATGTGGTATGTGCGACCAGCAAGCCTCAGATCAGTCTGCGCATACGCGAAGTATGATCAGAGCATTTGCTATTCGCTTGAATATCCTTTAAGTGTGAAGCTACTGACTGAACATCATTTGGAGTTTCTAAGTTTAAAAGGAGGCTGCACAGGTTCATCTGAGTCAACACTTGTCAAAATGCCACATTGCTGGAAATCTCATGTCGCGGCTCATTTTGTTTTGATTATTAGTGTTATCATTATAATATAATTGAGACATTACATGCCAAAACCAATAAAATAAGTGTGCGCAAAGCAAAAACTGAGATCAGCCTTGGCTTTCGCCCAGTCTGATCAGAGTCTTGGCTGTGCGCTCAGTTGGTAACTAAGGACTTAAGCGTGAGCTTGTTGACACTTACGCCTATAAACTGGAGCCCTCTTTGAGTGAGAGGGTGATTGTCGATGGGCATGGTTGTCATACAGCCCTACATTTCGGTGTCAAAGCCAAAGAAAACAAAGACAAAGTTCCTACGGTTTACTGGATACCTAAAACCTATAAAATAAGATTTATTGCTAATTCTAGTTCGTGTATGACAACAGAACTTTCTTAATTGTTAACCTCATGTGTTACAGCTGTTAAAAACATGTTATCAAGTACTGGGAAAAGGTATATGAGAGATCTGGTAAAAATCTATTTTGGTCAATTAAAAATTCAGGTGAAATTTTAGAGAACTTTAAGCTAGTAGAGATTTTGATGCGGCCAGTTTGTCTACCTTTGATTTTTCTACTCTTTAAACTACTTTACCTCGTTATTTAATTAAAGATAAAATTATTGATCTTATTGAAAGAACCTTTCAGAGAGAAGGCTCTCCTTACCCTGCATGTAACGACAGAAACGCATTTTTACTTTGAAAAAAAAACTAAAAAATATCATGCATGGTCGTGTCAAAATATATGTGATGCGCTGACCTTTTAGTTGGACAACATTTTATTCGATTTGGCACCAATATGTATAGACAAGTAGTTGGAATCCTAAAGCACTAATTGCGCTCGCCTGGTTGCCGATTTTTTCCTGTTTTGTTATGAGAGGGACTTTATGATGTCTCTTTCTGATGATAAGCAGGCTGATGTAATTGATGCTTTTAACACTACATCCAGATATTTGGACGATATTTTAAAAATTAATAATGTTTATTTTGACAATATGGTAAGTCAAATATACCCTTCAGAGCTCCAGCTTAATAAAACCAATACCTCTGATACCAAAGCCGCATTTTTAGACTTGTATTTGTCTATTTCTATATATATTGTTTCTACCAAAATTTATTATAAACGTGACGATTTTGTTTTTTAAATTGTCAATTTCCTATTTTTAGATGGTGATGTTCCTCGCTCTACAGCCTATGGAGTCTTTATCTCTCAACTCATTCGTTTTGATAGAGCATCTAGGCATGTTACTGACTTCAACACTCGCAATAAATTGTTAACTCAGAAACTTCTTAATCAAGGCTATCGGTATCATAAACTTCGCAAAACCTTTTCTAAACTTTATAGATGACACTCTGATTTGATATCTAAATCTATGTTGGACTTAAATCTCTCTTGCGCCAAGGACTTTGGAGCCTGAATTATATGGTGACTTGGTGTATAAATTGAAGAAGATTGTTGGCTCTAATAATTTTTCAGCGCAGTTCATTTAAATAATTTCCTATTATAAAAAGTTTGGCTATAACATTAATGTATTGCAACAGTCAGCATGCTAGGTGGTCAAACCAATCATGGTTGGCAACTTTGCTTTCCTCTTTAATTGCACGCTGGCGGGTCGGACTTCAGACTCTATGACGGTTCAGACTTAGACACTTGTCTATTGATGAAATGGTAGGGGCCTGATGCTTTGGCTGTTTGACAGGCCCACCAGGGTTTACCTGTTGGATTTCTTATGCTCGGGTATTCACTTTTATTTTCTGTTGAGACCTCATGTTTGTTTTATCTCTTTTTATATCTTGATTTATATGTTCTAGGAGATGATGCATTGATTAGTTATGGGTCTTTCATGCAAGCCAAATATCTATGTGTCCTGGTCCACATCTGAATTAAGGGTGAGGTTGGCGCAGTGAAACCGGTTTAAGCCCTCAAGTAAAATATTTTTACTGACCGTTCCAAAGTGGTACTTCTTTTGTGGATCATTTATGTTTACTGTCTTGTGTTTGTTATGCTTTTGTGCGCATCTGTTTATTTGTGCCTTGTGGTCACCTGCTGCGAAAGAGCTGACCTCTTGGCTTTCGTTTGTGGTGTCTAACCGTGAGTTTGTCACTTTTCCATTGGTATCCTGGGTTAGGTGTAGTACTTGATTGTATTGATTCCTGATCTTTGCATCCTTACTATTTTCATGTGGAAAGCGAAGACAATGATCAGACTGAGCTGATACCTAGGCTGAGATGGTTCTTCTCATGACGTACAGCCAGATTGTTGGTTTTCTCATGCCATGGCTCATAATATTATATGGTTTGTATAGAAATAGTGAGCTTTGAAATAAACTGACTGATTGATGCCTCAGATGCAGAGCAACTGGTAGCTGATAGCAGGGCTTGGGTGTCACAATGCTTAATCAAACAAACTGGGTGTGGTAGCTCGGTTGGGCCCAAGATAGACCTTCACACCCAGCACATTCTTTCATTGAAAATTGCTTCCCTCTCCCGCATTCAAGAGGAGCTAATTGCCAGTTGCTTGTGAAATAATGGACACTAAATAATGGTAAATTGCCTCAGTTAGGCTTGCACAGGAACACTATATTTGGTTAACTGACCATCCCGATATAACCTTAGCTGTTTACGGTAATCTGCAAATCACATAAACAAATAAATCCAACAAGTTCAGATCCAATGCCTCAGTATATGCCTGATATCATGGTGAATTAAATCTTAACTATCAGTTCAAACCAGTTGAAGCTACAGTGGCATGTCTAATTGCTTTTTTTATTCTAAAATAAATTGGTCTTTGCCAAAACTTTCATAAAGAATCCAAATCCTTTCATAAAGAATCTGTAACCCATCATTAGGAGCGATAAAGAATCCCTTTATCCGTTACCTAATTGGAAGTAAATAATCCTTAACATTTATTTTTGTTTGTCAATTTAATTCTATCAAAATAAGCCCTTTATAGTTTTCGTGAGTAGAAAAGTGTTTTTCAAAGACATTTAGATTGATCTCAAAGTTGAAGAACAAATATTTTTGATGTTTTTTTTTTTTGTTTGATTTGATTCTTTACGTCCCATCACCAATCTTTCAGTTAAAACAGGGACGGGTCTTCTTGGGTTGAACCAGTACTAAGTTAGGATAATATTTTCGATGTGATATGTATTTTGATAAATATACTGGTGTTTGTTATTTATTTTATCAATATCAGAATCTAACAGTTGATTTATCTCTGAATGTAAACCATCATCGCAAAGATTGACAGAGTACAATCGTTAGCTTTCCAATATTAGGTATAAATAAAGTACTTACCAGCTTTGAAAAGCTTAATAACTGCAATCTATTTCTCTTCACCTGCCCTATGCTGAATAAAGAAAATGCGTAAAGAATCCATAACTGTTTCATAAAGATTCATTAGCAGTTTTCATAAAGAATCACCTCACGCTGTGCAGGTGTTTAAACCCTGTGACAACATGTACACCTATAAAAGCGTCTATGCATACTAATCATCTCATATATGACCTTGTACAAAATGTAGGGACGTTGCACACCCTTACTCTTACCTTTTTACCATTGATGAAAAAGATGAGCTCGCTTGTTTTCTGTGGCTCCATCATTGCTAGTCAATGTGACTGAGCTGGTCAGCACGGATTAGGGAGCTTCTGCACCAGGGATCAGCCTCTGTTGGAAAAAAACATAAATCAAAAGATAAGGTGAATCTCGATAAACTCAAAGATGGCATACCTCAAAATTATATTCATTTGTAACTTTCCATGTGTTTGAGTATAAGATATTAAGTTGAACGTGTGAAATCGATTGTTCGAACTGGAAGTGTACGCTTTATCCACATCTTGGTTCAAACTCGAAGTGTACACATATACACTATATCCACATCTTGGTTATTTCCCTATTTTATATCAAAATACACTTTGTGGGTACTTTAAATATCGTTCTAACTGAAAGTGTACACTATATCCACATCTTGGTTCGAACTAGAAGTGTACACTTTACCCACACCTTCGTTTGAACTAAAAATATACACTCTATCCACATCTTATTTCTAACTTGAAGTGTACATTATTTACACATCTTGCTTACTTCCCTATTTTATAGCAAAATACAGTTTGTGGTACTTTAAAGATTGTTCTATCTGGAAGAGTACACTATATCCACATCTTCGTTTGATCTGGAAGTGTACACTTTGTCCACACCTTGGTTTGAACTGGAAGTGTACACCATATCCACATCTTGGTTCGAAGAGGAAGTTTACAATTTATCCACATCTTGGTTTGAACTGTATATATACACTATATCCACACCTTAGTTCAAACTGGAAGTGTACACTATATCCACATCTTGGTTAATTCCCTATTTTACAGCAAAATACAGATTTTGGTACGTAAAAGATCGTTCGAACTGGAAGTGTACACTATATCCACATCTTGGTCCCGTGGAGCCGCCGTGGTGTAGTGGATAAACCGCTTGCCTTGTAAACTAGGGGTCGCAGGTTCGATTCCCGGCTTCACCAGTCTGTCGGATGAGACTTTAAGCCGTGGCCCCGTCTCCATATGACCTTAGCTGTTGGTGGGACGTTAAACACAAACACAACAACAACACCTTGGTCCGAACTGGAAATTAACTTGGTTTGAACTGGAAGTGTACACTATATCTACAACTCAGTTAAAACTTAAAGTGTACATTTTGTCCACATCTTGGTTACTTCCCCATTTTATAACAATGTACAGTTTGTGGTACTTAAAAGATTATTCGAACTGGGAGTGTACACTTTATCCATATCTTGGTTCGATCAAGAAGTGTACACTTTATCCACATCTTGTTTCGAACCAGAATTGTACACTATATCCACATCTTGGTCCGAACTGGAAATAAACTTTGTTTGAACTGGAAGTGTACACTTTATCTACAATTTAGTTAAACTGAAAGTGTACACTATATCCACATCTTGGCTACTTCCCTATTTTATAGCAATATACAGCTTGTGGTACTTAAAATATTGTTCGAACTGAGAGTGTATCACTATATACACATCTTGGTTCGATCTGGAAGCGTACACTTTAACCACATCTTGGTTTGAACTGGAAGTGTAAACTATATCCACATCTTAGTTCGAGCTGGAAGTGTACACTATATCCACATCTTGGTCAAACTGGAAGTGTACACTATATCCACACCTTTGTTACATCCCTATTTATAGCAAAATACAGTTTGTGGTACTTTAAAGATTGTTCCAACTGGAAGTATACACTATATCCACATCCTGGTTCAAACTTGAGGTGTAAACTCTAACCACATCTTGGTTTGAACTGGAAGTGTACACTATATCCACATCTTAGCTAGAACTGGAAGTATACACTATATCCACATCTTAGTTTGAACTGGAAGTGAACACTATACCCAAATCTTGGTTATTTCCTAATTTTATAGCAAAATGAATTTTGTTGATACTTTATAAAGAGTTAATTTCAGTACCATTGTCATATTTAGTAAATATAAGCCCTGAGCCTTCGATGATCGCACATGCAAAAAGTACCATAATCTCATCTATGCGTTTGAAAGAAACAGTCACTGATCCTATATTATCAATAAATGGTCAATCCAAGCCAATTATAACAAAAGTCGGCTGCTTTGTCATCTGTTGAGCCCCTTAATTCTGTCCAACATACCAATGCATACAAGATCTAGTGGCCATTGTATTAGCTCGCAGTCGGCAAACTCTTTTTCCAGATAAAACTTGGAAACGGATATTGCAAAATTTGTATCTACTGTGCAGTCGTGATTTGGGTTTTATATTTGTGCATAGTTTACGTTTTTAATAATTTGTAAGTCAATAGACAAGAAATTGAAGCTTTGCAACGCATTGCACGGTGCAAACGCGAAGCCTTGCCAGAGCATTTCATGTTCGCACGATAGCATACAATAGACAACTACGCACAACTTGATAGATCCTCGGACCCAGGGTTACTAACGGAAATTACAAAGTTATTTTGTCGAGCCTTTATTTTTGCGCTATTTCACAGTCCTACAGCCAATAAAATGGATTCTGAACATATTCGAAATTATAAGAAGTTACTCCCTGTATGCGATGTTGAAATATTACGTTACATAACAATTTTTCTCATCTTTAAGGTTGATTTCTGACGATTTTCGGCTAAAAAGTGCCGAAAATAGCTTAAGTTTCTTGTCGATATCCATGAAGACGGATAAACTGTAAATAAATATATTAAACAAAACAGTCTTAAAGATAGTATATTGAACCGTTGCTTTTTGAAGAAAAAAATCACAGATATGCAGAGAAATAACGGAGATATACTTATTTTATCTTCAACATAAGCTCAGCCTAGACAACGTATTTCCAATATATACATTTATCCAGTCCGTGTATATTGGGTCCGAGATAGAACCACGGACCCTATATGATCCGTGAGAGATCTGAAAAACACAAGCACACACACGCCGAAAAATAAAGACAGAAAGGAAAAATGAACGAATGAAAGCATACTTTTCTGAAACTGCCTTTATAGAATGTGTTATTTACCAATCTTTATACGTGTATGTCCGCAAACACATATTCGATCCGTTTAAGCCTTTCTGACCGCTTTATGAAAAGGTTAAATGTTATTTTATCATCGCTGGACAAATGAGCCGCGCCATAATTTTGGTACCTTTGTCCCTCAGGGTTGTCCTCAGTTTTAAGTCGTTTCTAAAATAAATCGTTTAAACTATACTTTAAAGCGAATAGAAACTTATAATTTCCTCCATACCTACTCTACCGGTACAGCAACAGCATTTTAAAGCTGCATACTCTGTAACTTTTGATCTTTTACTTTTAGAACTAATGTTTCTATTTTTCAAGAACACAGTAAAAAAACTAAAATTCAGGTATACATTTTACCAATTTCGTAAATCTTAACAAATTATCAGTATCAAAACAACAGCATTTAAGCTAAAATTACCTGTCTATAATTATTGGAGGGACGCAAATAATTACAAACAAGAGAAAAACACGCCTGTTTTTTAAGATAATTCACTTTTCCGTGCGGTTTTCAGCTATAGTGAACAGATTTATTGTGTAAACATAACTTAATTCTACTTTTACAAATGATTTAAAAAGAAAATAAAAAATTTCGAAAAATGTTCATAGTTGCAGACTATGCAGCTTTAAGGATGATCTCATACTTTGAGCTACATATCATATGTTCTGTCATGTCACGGATTCTTTAATTAAATTCTATATACGTCACTGGTCATGTATTCCATGTGGCTAAGCCCTGTCTTCGCCTGTCTAACACAAAATATTGTGGGAACATTAAGTCGTATAGCTTCAAAGTTTTTAAAGCTGCATAGTCTGCAACTATGAACATTTTTCGAAATTTTTTATTTTCTTTTTAAATCATTTGTAAAAGTAGAATTAAGTTATGTTTACACAATAAATCTGTTCACTATAGCTGAAAACCGCACGGAAAAGTGAATTATCTTATAAAACAGGCGTGTTTTTCTCTTGTTTGTAATTATTTGCGTCCCTCCAATAATTATAGACAGGTAATTTTAGCTTAAATGCTGTTGTTTTGATACTGATAATTTGTTAAGATTTACGAAATTGGTAAAATGTATACCTGAATTTTAGTTTTTTTACTGTGTTCTTGAAAAATAGAAACATTAGTTCTAAAAGTAAAAGATCAAAAGTTACAGAGTATGCAGCTTTAAGTGAGTCGAAAAAAAAACATTTTAGGAAGATTTGGCTTTTGGGGAGAAACTGAATTATTTTAGGGATTCGGGGAGCAAAGGTAAAATACTTTCAGGGAGCTGAGGAATTTTTTCAGGGATTTATGGAGAACAATGCATTATTTTTAAGTAGCAATGGAGCACAGACCTCCCTCGCCGAGGGCCTCATGGCTACTAGTACCTGGTCCTTCGCTTGTCGTCTTAGTTATGAGTACCTTTTCACATGATTTTGCTCAAATGACGGACAAGTCGGATTAATATGTGAGGCCATCGACTCCTAATCTGTATTTGTTTGCAGTCTTATACATGTATATAAATAACTCGGTGCTAATGAGATTATATAAAGTTATATAAGCGTGCAGAAACATAATAAGCATTTCATGAGGGAAACAAACGACGGCGTCAATGTCTGCAATGTTTGCTAAGCTGTGAACCTATGGTTTGATCAGGTACTGAAATAATTCTGTTTAACATATATGGGACTTAAACAAAATATACCCGACAAAAAAGAAACGCATATTATTGAACTTTTTGGTTACTGTAAAGGCGGCACCTCATGAATGCGTAAATAGGACTGGTCTACTTTAGTCATGGGTAAAAGCTGAAAATGAGGTGTGATTTTATTCGAAGGTAACTGTATCATTGTAAAGACAGTAATTATTTTAGTTGTAAAACACCAGCAAAATAACTACATTTGAAAGTGTCTGTTTATTGTTTAACATAAGTATAGACGCAAACAGTGTGGACCCAGATCAGATTGCTCCTACAGTATTAATATCCTACAGGAGCAGCCTGATCTGGGTCTACACTGTTTGTCTTTGAGGCTTCAAATGTTTTAGTGGACGACAAAAAACATACATTTTGTGATTATGTGCAATAAGGGTTAATAAATGTGAGACCAGGACTTCCATGAAATCCACGCAAATTTGCACGGCCCAAAAAGCTAATAAACTCTTCTTTACCAAATTATAAATAAAACCTGATTTCCCTTCCTTAGCAGATGAAATAGTCGAACCACGTCCAGATATGAATATTAAAGTTGCCGCCTTTACAGTAAGCAAAACGTCTATCAATACTAGAAATTTCGTTTCGAAAGATTAATACTGTCCTCAATAAAGCCGTCTCGAAAACCAGATGTGGTCAATTTGCAAAATCACAAAAGCACTGTCTTTGATACCACTCTCTTTCAGTATAAAACAAAGCAATGAGATGGAATTTCCCGCTCTATCAGTTGGACCAGTCAATCTCCGTTTAAAGGGTTGTTGGGTTGTATTTTGATTGTTTATTCAAATTTTGATAGAACATTCAGTAAGCAAACAGTGGAGAATTTGTTCAGACTCCGCGTTCTGTGGCGTCTGATTTGGGTCTGCACTATTTGCATACTGTCCCACAAAAAGGACGCCAATAATAATAATAATCGTCTTTTTTGTTTTTATCCCATCTTAGATCATACGCAGGTATCGGCTTATAGTAGGTCCTGGTGTGGAATGTTTTAGCATAGTTATTTGCATACTGGAGAGAAACCTTATGCAATACCTATCGAGTGAAAACGGCTGGTTTCACTTTTAATCTTCAACCTGATCAAAATCGGTGTCTTAGTGACCAAATGCAATGATACTTTAGAATGTCAGAAATAAGCAAACATAAGTGACTTTTTGTGTCTAAAAATTAAAAGGCACACTGAATTCGGAAGGTAAACCAACATCTCAATGTTTACATTTAGAAGCAATCCTTTAATGAATCTTTAGATTTTTGCAAACCGTTCATAACCTCATGAATTACACAAAAGTCTTATATTTTAGATATTTATAATAAAATGCAAATACAAGCAATAAATTCAATTCATTTCTAGTAATGTTATGTTTGCATCATAAGTTGAACAATTTTTTAGGCATTAAGGTAGTGCGGGACCCATGTCAAAAGATAACCTTACTTTTACTTAAAAGTAAGAGTGTAAGAGTTATCGTTCCTGAATCTTGTTTTTTAAAAGAGAATACTTCTTTGTAAGACGGTAGATATTATTCTCCCCTGACAACTCTTTGATGCTTGAAACGTAATTCTGTAAGTATTTTGCTTTCACAAAAAGAAGGAATACAAGTATTAGCTTTTAAAAACATCACCCAGAGTATGAAGTCATTCAGTATTTTGATGGTTAAAAGTTGAGGACCGTATAAATATACATACTATATACATGTCTCGGTTGCTATTTCTGCATGCTGCCACTAGCCTAAGACCCACCCCCACCCCAAAGGGGGGGGGGGGATTGTAGACGTGCACATGCCTTGTATGTGACATTCTCATGTTTTAGGTCCCATGGAGGTACATGGTCACTAATGTTTTATGGAGAAATGACGTAACTATTTCAATTACCTTATCACACCGGATAGGCAGCAATAAAAAACAGTCTAAACAATCGATGAATGCTGATAACAAATTGCTAGAAACAGTGTTTGTGATTGCCATTTGCTGCCTATCGGACTACAAACAACAATCCAAAATTCTGTTACTTACAATATTTAACTACGTTCGTCGATAGCATTAACGTTTTCGATTGCCGCCTATCTAGTGTGTTTTTGATATACTGAAGACGTAGCCAAAACAATCTGATACAAGGGCTAGGAGTTATTTCATGTTTCTGTTGAAAAAAAATATTTTGTTTCGTTGCATGTTTCATGATGATAAAATGGACATTTCTGCATACATTTTGATAAAATTAATTGGAACTGCATGTGCCTGAAAGGAAGATATATGACAATATAACATTCTTTTCTGTATATTAACGGTTGGCAAGCATGGTACAGATGCGTGGATCCAGGAATTTTCATCAGGGGGGGGAGGGTCCAGGTCAGTCTGACAAAAAAGCTCTGACAACGATTTTTTTAGTCTTCAGCTTATTTTACAGAAGTCAAATGGTCAATTTCAAAGAAATCTATCGTTTTTCAAGGCTCCAGATGAGGTCCAATTTTTTCCAGGGGGTCCAACTTTTACCAGGGGGTGTCCAATTGCTTATTCCCTATAGAAACCCATTTAATTTGTGGTTTTCCAGAGGGGGTCCGGACCCCTGCCCCCCCCCCCTCTGGATCCGCCTTGGTGAAGACCTCACAGCTTCATGGTTAAGGCTACAATACATTATCTCATTTGGGCTTGGCAACGTTAATAGACAGAAGAATGTATCATCCTTTTATTGTTATATACCTTATAATAAGTGTTTACTAAAGAAACTTGAGGTGTTTCAATCGCTGACAATTGTACATTTTATTTAATAATGTGTCATATTTTGGTTGATCGTTGACCAATCACTGACCGCGGGCTTTATTTCCGATAAAACATGACTGCAGAGGACTTAATTGCCATTTCAACCTGCTCACGGATATCCTCTGCGAGTTAAGATACCGTCGCTTATGCTTTGTTGATAAATGACCAAAATATTCAATTATCATAAGATACGCTACTTTATTACATCGGATAGGCGACAATCGAGAAGGCTGTGAACAATAGATGAACGTGGATCGCAAATCGTTAGAATTTACCATTTGTCGCCAGTCAGGCAAACAAACTGCAATCCAAAAAGTCTGTTTCTGACGGTATTTGATCTACGTTCGTCGATAGCATCAACGTTTTCGATTGCCACCTAGCCGATATGTGTATTGATACAATGAATACGTAACCAAAACAATCTGAAATAAGAGCTAGGAGTTATCTACATTTTTCAGTCATGTTTCTGTTGAAAAAAAAGTTTGTTTCCACACAGGAGAGTGAGCATTCGAAAACACTCTTAACCATTGACGAACGCGGATCAAAACTCGCTAGAAACAGTGTTTTGATTGCAAAGTGTCGCCTGTTCGATGAGTGATGGTAATAAAAAAAACTATGATTCTAACTATTTTTGGTCTATAATCGTCGATAGTATTGATGTTTTCGATTGCGCCTATAAGGTGTGGTTTTGTTGTATGCTTCACGATGTTACAGTGGACATTTTTTTTTGGAAATGCTTTTGCTTGAAAGGAAAGTATTCTAGAACTTTTTGGATACTGTAAAGGCGGCACCTCATGACTGCCTTATTAGTCTACTTTAGACATAGGTAAAATCTGAAAATGAGGCGTTATAACTACATTCGAAAGTGTTTGTTTATTGTTTAACATTAGTACAGAGGCTAACAGTGTGGACCCAGATCAGACTGTTCTAGGTGAGAAGTCTGCTCTAGATCTACACTGTTTGTTTTAAGAGGCTTCATAATATTTCAATAGACGATAAAAACATACGATTGTGTTGTAATATACGCTTTAAGGGTTAATAAATGTGGGTTCAGTGCATTAACGGACAGGACTTTCATGAAATGCACGCAGACCTGCGCGGCTCAAGCAACTTTTAAACGCTTAACCAATGGATAGAACCTGATTTCCATTCTTGAGCAGTTGAAATAACCGAACCACGCCCAGATATGAAAATTAAAGTTGCCACCTTTACAGTACCCAAAAAGTCCTATAATATATAACAATGACAATATAACATTCCTTTCTGTATATTAACGTTTGTCAAGCCCTTGTGCGATAATGTGTTGCAGGCCTCACCACTGTGTGGTTCTGGTTGCAACATATCACATTCAGGCTTGCTAAACATTAATACAAGGAAAAGAATGTTTTATCCTCTTATTGCATATTTGTAAGTTTATTCTTTAAATGACATTTAGATCTATGCATCAGGAATAAAGCTATAATTTTTAGCTTTTATCTACATAAATCCTACGTGTAAGAAAGCATCAAAGTATCAAGACATGCTATAGCCATGCTTTAATGAGAATCATAATGTAATGTGCTGGGTCACATATGCTAGGTCAAAATCTTTTTTGTCAATTTCTACGCCCATTTGTTAGTGCTTAATCAATAATAGCTATGTCTCCGCCCAGTGATATACATAGGGCGTAGACAAACAAAAAAATGGTTGAAAGGGGAGACAACACTTATTATAGTCTTTATTTTTTTCAGGATTTTTCAGAAAAGTCACCAAAACAAAAAAACGAGCACGGTGACACATATTTTATTCAATCATTAGATTCTTCATGAAAATATCTTTGTAAAAATATGTTTTTTGTTGTTCCAGTTACATTCTCTGATATGTTTATTTTGAATATTAATGTGTTTTTTGGCATTTATTCGTTTGACTTAATTAGGATTTTGCTTAATAAATTGTGTAAATACATGTTATTTCACTATTTTTGTTTTTATTTATATCTCTGGTGTGAGTAGTATTTGTTCTGAAAAAACTGTATTGCGTTTCTTGTTAATTTGTTAACAAAATCTGTAATTGTTTATTTCAAAAACCTGCGATTGTGCAGTTTTTGACATCAAATAACTTTTTAAAAAGAACGGTGAGGTATTGTTTTTTTTTTTGCCTTAGATTATAAGTATAAGTCTATATTATAATATATTAAAAGATAAAACACTTTTGGACATATGCCGGTGAGTCCGGTACTACCTTAATTATATATACAACTAACAAATTTACAATCGATTTTATTGATTTATGAACATGCTATTGGCAATGTCCGAAAAACACGCATACATTAACTCTTTGTTTACTAGGACCGTCTACTGATAACATATGCAAACAGTTTGGACCAGGATCAATCTGAACAAAATGTCGGCCCTGGCCTGAAGTGAAACCCATATTTACTTACGATATGAAATCAGCAAAGGCTCTGTTGTAATTGCGCCCATGCACAGGTTCAACTGAGTTTTCGCTGTTGAGCTAAGCTATAAGTATAGTTTTAGACCAGATGACGTTGAAACGCATCACCATAATTTTGTATACTTAAGGAATAAAGAAACGCAACAGACAAAAATATATTTTTGCGTGTTTAAATGATGGTTTGGTGAAATCTCTTTTGAAAACTTCTTATTGAGTATTTATAGCATGTGATGAAATACCAAAACGTCATTTTAACGTTACCTTTTACGCTACAAGATGAAAACATATGAAAACGTAAAATGAGACGTTAACGTCAGAATAAAGATCAAGAAACCCCGTCTTTTCCATGTTTGGTTATTTGACGTCGACTTGACATTGTGCAAATTAAACAAACGTCCAATCATATTCGTAATGCAGTCAAATATTGCATTAAAACACGCTACTTGAATGGCAAGATACACAATGGTAGTGAATAAACGATAAACGTCACTTAGAGCCGTCGGGTTTGGGTCGTCGGTGAATATACGGGATAAGATAAACCTAGAGACATCAGAGCATGCTTTCGTAGGAAAAACGGACTTTTCAGATGCCGTAGAAATACGCTGATAAGGTGTTTATAATGACGTTAGCCAAACAAAACGCGGCATAACGCAAGAGAAAACACCTAATTACATGCCGAGATTGAACACCAAACTTGTTAACCGTGACCTAAACTTTGTCTCTGGACCATTAGAAAAACACATAAACATCATGGAAACCATTAAAACGTAGGATAACGAATTTCGACGTCAGAATTGAGGTTTTTTGACGTCTGAAGATCTCAAGTCATTATTCTTGAACGAAACGTCCTTGTAATGAATAAATCTCAAGCAGAAAAGAAAGTCTATGCGTTTCACGCAGTATTCAGAGTTGACGCTAATGACGTTAAGCCGTTTCAGAATCCTACAGAAACGTCGCTATTTGATCATTTTCTTGTTCCGCAATCTATGCCAAGACCTTTTTAAAAAATAAACCGATGGTTGATTCTAACTTTGCTTTTATTGACCCTGCTTCAGCAGCCTACGGAGGTCAGGCTTGTTACGCGCAACCAAAATGATTACGTAATCGATAATTACGTTGAACCTGCTGTAATTTGACGGACACATACTGCTCCTATGAATAAATATCATTTGCACTAAAAACTTGCATCATATTGTATGCTTACAATGACTCGGAGTGTTTGTTGCGTTCCTTTATTCCTTAAGTATATTTTTTCTCGCAAACAGTAAAATGCGATTATTAATCAGTTGTTAATTTGACTGCAGTTTAACGCGACGTTGCTGGTCATGTCACATTGGCAGCGCTTTTCTGCAAAGTCATCTGATATTTAAGGCTTATTTTGTGTTTACACTGTGGCGTGTACGAGCCAAAACCGTTAATGTTCACAGTTTGCAAACTTTGCTGATCAATAGTGATTGATAACTTCAATATTTCGAAAATAAACGTCAAAATTAACATCAGTTAACAGCTCCTTTTCAGACACATCTTCATAAGTAACGTTTATATTCATTTTGATTTTTGCATTGGCCACTTACTGGAAATAATTCATGATTTAAATCACCTCTGGATATATGTTAGCCTGTCTTCAGGCCCTGTATTAAGACATCTAACTGAAAGTTCTATAACTACTACAGAGATAAATTTATGATACATTATTACTTCCCCATTGCTCAGAATACAGTAAATAAGACAGTCAGAGATTTTTTCAGAGATGAATATGCTTGTATATGTATGTGCACATATTTGACAATTTTTCTCTTTACTGGTCTGATACCAGTCTAGATATATCGTTGTCAAAGTTAACCACGGGTCGTGCACATTATAGTCAGTTATTTTTACGTTGTATTGTATCAAATTTTAATGAATTTTATATACCCATCAGAACACATCGGATGTACAATGTAGGTGACAAATTTGCCACCTGACGTTAGACTGTGATATACTTTAACTACATTGTTATCCATTATTTTTAGCAATGCCATGCATGTTTGTAGACTAATATTACTGTTTGTTTGTTCCATGTTTGTATATATCATTTAGTTATACTACATGAGTGAAAGTTCAACATGTCAATGTCAATTGTCTGATACTCTGAAAATAAGTCAGAAAAGCTATAATCTGCCTAATACAGTATTTTGATGCCGATATATATGGAAAGTCGGCTTCAAAATCCTGAATTCAGGAATAATCCTAAAAACGTCCACCCATGTATATATCATTTATGTTCAGAGGGCCATATGGTAGACTGGCCATCGAGCAAAATGTGGCACCCTTTGAAATATTACTTATATGAATAAAGTCCAGTTTACGTCACTTGAACAATACAACAGAAACGTGATATCATAATCTTTCATTTGTACCATACGGGACAATATTAGCTGTTATCGGTTTTATCGGCCCGATAATCTCCCTTGAATATTGACCACTCCCGCAACTTACCTGTTGAAATCTGAGGCATCAATTACACAGAAAAGTATGCAACCCTTTAAATAAATTATTAATAACTAACTTATTATTAAGCTGCCATTATTTTATAAGTTATCAAAAGAAAATTTAATGTTTTATCTTTATAGTGATATAAACAAATACGAAATAACTTAATATTTAGTTTTGTCAAATTGTTCATCTTTTTGACTGGTAAAATCCCATTCATTTCTATGTAAACTGACTGCAAATACCCTTGGTGAGCCTTTTATGACCCCAAAATAATCATGTTCTGATATTTTCTCGATGTTTTATAAGTTATAAATGGTATCTCGATCACCCAACGATATCAACCATATAAGTTTCACAGAAATAAAATAAATTTTAGTTCTGTCATTTTTAGGTTGAAAATTGAGTTTAAGCGCCTTCTTGAAAGGGCGGAGAAAATGTCTAAGTTCTCATAGTTTGTGTCTATTATGCTTCCGAACTATTCATTATGCCGATAATGTCGAGAAACCTAACATCATTTTTAAATAGAAATTTAAGGGGAAAGCTTAGCTGACTGGGAGACAAGATAATGAAAAAAAAATCTTAAAGGGAATTGTTAGAAAATAACATTACCATAAATTATCACACCGAAATAAAAATCATTTTATTACAAGTTGCTTCAATTCATTTTTTACTTTAAATATAACAATTTTATTTTTATAATAATAATGCTTATTTTATTATTATTATTATTATTATTATTATTATTATTATTATTATTAATGCCTAAATTTATTCGAAGATAGGAGCCGCTGTGGTGTAGTGGATAAACCGCTTGCCTTGCAAACCAGGGGTCGCAGGTTCGATTTCCGGCTTCACCAGTCTGTCGGATGAGACTTTAAGACGTGACCCCGTCTCCATATGACCTTAGCTGTTGGTGGGACGTTAAACACAAACACAACAACAACGACAATTATTCGAATTCTTTCATCTGGCAGTATATTCGTACTTCATTCTCACACCGGATAGGCGGCAATCGATTACACTTATATAATCGGCGAACGAAGATCTAAATATTTAGAACCAGAGTTTTCGATTGCTAATCGAGGCCCGAATGGTGACAAATGGCAATTTAAAACACTGTTTCTATCCGTTTTTGATCCGCGTCTGTCGATTGTTAAGAGCGTTTTCGATTGCCACCTATTCGATGTGCCTCTGGTGAGAAACAATTTGAGACATTCATAACGGGATATGCGATAATCCTAGGTGTCAGATAATCCCTCGGGCTAAGGTCTTATCTCGGTCATAAAATACTGATTTTACGGTTTTCACCGAATAAACGACTCTGCATAAAGTGTCCTGTGTGGAAGCCTTGGCATTCTACTAAAACTTATGCAGAAATAAAATGGAGTGTATCAGATACCCAGGCTGATCACAGTGTTAGTGCTCTGTACACCCTTCTTACTTGTTTTGTCATGCGGCGTCTCGTCAGGGTCTTTACTGTTCAGTATAACAACCTTTTTCGGTCATACTACCAATACTGTCACTTCATGGGTAGACTGCGCAAATGGTGCCGTTTGAAATTCTACTAATGTTTAGGCTTTGCAATTACAGTAAAAGACATGCATATAATATGACGAAAAGTACTAAAAATGAAGCAAAAACAACAGTGTAGATCCAGATACTTTATAACAAGATGTCTCTCCGTGCCTGTATTTTTGTAATAATTTAACATTTAAATAAATTGTAAACTAATAATTAAGTTTTAAGTGATGCCATTTAATTCTTGCGGAGAAGGTTAAACTTGAACGAACAGCAAGGGTTCGGGTGGGATGGCACAGCGCGGTCAGGCCTGATCCATTGCTCTTTGCGTTCCATATCTCTCAGTTAAAAATTACCAAAATACACAGATTTAAACAAATCTCTTCACACCGAGCTGATCGGGACCAGTAAGAACCAGAACTGACCAAAAACAATTTATAATTTCAACCGTAAACAGCAATGGGACTGATCAGACTGCGCAGATAATTTACTATGCGCATATGTTGTTTCGAGAATTCATGCTTAACAGTTGCATCTGAGCAGTGAACACAAGAAACTGTGACGAGCATGTAATATATGCACAGACTGGCCTGATTAATGTTCGCTGTTGGAGAGCTGAAACATAAAATCATACAGTCGTTTTATGATGTGGTCATCTTATTGACACAGCGGGAACTCAGTGGGAGTTCGCTCATCTGCGTTAAAAGTGTGAAAATAGTTGATAAGGATTTGTCCTAAAGCGACTGTTCTCATTAATTTTGACTGCGTTATAATCCTGTATTATGTTTTTTTTAACTTGAAGCGAAGACGCTGATCAGACCATTTTTGTCAAACTTAATCTTCTTTACCTCGGACCCAGTCCGAGTCTTAACAGGTGTCGGCTGATTTTATTTTCGAAAAAGTGTACAGTGTGGATCCAGATAAAGATCGAGCTCATCGCAAATGCTAAAATGTTGGAACAATATTATGCTGGATTTTCTCTTATCAAGACTCATGCCGAGAGAAGACCCAAATCAAGCTGCGCATCTACAATACTGATACGGGTAAACATGAAAAAACACCGCATTAAAAAGTCTAGAGGAAACTGAAAAAATGACCAGACCAGACCAAATAAGCACATTTGACCAAAAAAGTGGTCCTGTTAAAACCTTATTGGCCTAAAAAGTGGTCATGACTGGACCGATCATACCGCCGCCGACGGCCTTGTTTGGTGAAGCTGTGTTATTTCTAAATCACTGCGGATGCGCAGGCTGGTCAGCACATTTGTTGTTCGCAAAACCCCGCAAGACATTTTTCTCGCATCGAGGCCCATATTATGTTTTCTGAACATTAAGAAATTCAGTACTCAAGTGCTCATGTACTCAATTCAGAACACACGAATAGTGTACAAACATGTTTTACATTTGGAGATGAAAAATCTTTTTCTTGATTCCAATTAGTTCAGCATGCAAACTCCAATTTGAACTATGTATGTAACATAAATGAAATTGGGTGCCCTCTTAGACCTCTTTCGTCAGCACACAAAACTATACAGCTAATACAATGGATACCTGGACTCAGATACAATTGATTTCGCGATACAGTCGCCGCGGTGTAAGGGGGACAATTGACTTATCGATTATCTAGGTGATCAAGAACCACAACTTACCTGTATAGCCGGGCCATAGTTCTATTTGACGTATATGCACTCTGTCTCTGCCAACAAAACAGACGATGATATTGAAACCTTGACTCAAGATGTTGATTTTTATTGCTAGATTATAGTAATCGGACGGTGGGGAATGCCGGTATCTTTAAATGGGCAATAGTTTGAAAATGCTGTACTGTTGGTAAAATTCGAACCGTTCAGTGATTAATGTGCAATCCACGGGACTTACAGTGTATATCTGTTAATTCAGGATTCAAACCTAAAGTGGGTTAACTTGCAGATGAATTGGTGTCCTTCGAAATTGGTCTTAAAATGGCTATTTTTTCAATACCTTTTAATAAACTACTTTTACAGCCATTAATTTTCTAGGGCACACGAAAAGCTGGTTGGACTTCGATATGCAATGGACTTTTGTCTTGATAACATCTTCAGTGTTTGAGTCATAAAGTATTTTCTTCTGGGTGATGCGTTTTCAAAGTCATCTAGTATATAAAAAATATTATATTGGCTGCTTCAAATTATCCAGATGACCTGATTAAGACACCTGGGACATTAACAGTCACGGTTATGTTAATAATTGCAATTTATTAAACCCAGTCGCTCGCCTTACCAGTCACGTGTTTTGTCGTCCTAAGGAAGCCTTTTTGCAAACAACATGGACCCAGGGAGCAATCTGATCAGGGTTCATAGAAAGAGCAATTGAATATATGCAGCAGACATAAGCAGACGATAAAGGGTTAATAGTTACATTTGGGGTCACGAATTGTTACCTATGTGTAATAATGGTTGCCTTAATGGTCATTTTACTATATGTATCACATTAGTTCATTAGGTTTTTGATGGGATTTCATGTTAATCTAATGACCCATACTGCTGAATAGCTCTGCAGAGTGTGGTGTAAGCTCAAATATTATCATCATCATATTATTATTATTAGTGCACACGTTCTGATGGGTGCGTTTGTACAAGACTCATAAAGGGCATTGCGTGACAAGAATAATGAAAGCACTGAGAGTATTGATAGGTCAAGTCAATACTACTGTTGTGTAACCCTTCAAATGGACCACTGATTTTTGGCAATAACATTTTATCAAATATTCGGATTCGAAATTTAATTGTTGAACTATATTTAAACCAAAAAACTCAAATCAAAATGATTTTTGACGTTTGCATACGTTTTAACAAATGCTGTGATAGGATCGAGTTGTAACAGCTTAGTTTTATGCCTAATAATATCCCCTTTTAGTACCTTAGGCAAAACGGATCATTGACTTTCACTTGAACATAAATTAATGTATATGTTCAGCACAAAGTGAGAATTGGTGAATTTCCAGAAATGAACCTGCGCAGAATGGGAACTGTGCAACGGAAGACAGACAGACAGAGAGAGGGAGACGATCACGACTTATTATTTTTGCTACATTTTGCATTACACTCATTATGTATATGCTGCTAGCAGTCAATATATATTAAGGCCGAAATCAGTTCAGTTTGATAATTTAAAATTATGAAGAAAAAAAAGAATGCCACAAATAAAAGACAAAAAAACCATTTTCGTATATGCGAAGGCCAGTGTGAGCCTTGGCTATTCGCTGTTGTAATAATTACTAAAATACCATGTGATGGCGCGATTATACATTGCAATGCTCAACGTAAATATACCATCTTTAGAAAGAAGTCGATTATTTCCAATTAAGACATATGTTGTGCTGTGTGCTTGGAAGAAGCGTCTCAGCGAGACGTTTCTTTTCAGCGCCTAGAACAATGTTTTGATTGTAATGCTGAAATAGGGGGGTATATTATTTATTGTCTGCATCCAATTTATTCAAACTAAAGGGGTCAAGGGAAAAAATGGGTTTTGTCTTGCATTTTCTTGTTAGTTCACTAATATTCGCACGTTCTGTAGTTTTGGGGATATGTTACCATATGAGTTATCTGTGACAGTCATCAGTTTCAACATCTGCTGATGCACTTTGGTTATTGCAGACAATATGGACCAGCTTAAGATTGATGTTTTCATTATGGGCAGTTAAAAACGTTTAGTACATTATTTTTACATATCAATGTTTAAGAAAAATACATTTTCACGTTATGATCAATAAATGTTCTCACTTTCCCGATTCTCACTTTGTGCACCGACAATTACAGAATTAAAGCGGGCAAAGTAAGAATTCTCACTCAGTCCCCCAAAGCAGGAATTCCCACTTTGTGTAGGGTTGTGCCTGAATTGTCCGAATTCTTCTTTTTTGCAGAAAATATATACCAACATAAAATTTACAACAATGCTTTAATGGTTTTTAATGTAGCTGCAGTTGCTCACAGCATATAGTCGACGATATTTCAGTTATTTTCAACCCTGTTACAAAGATGGTGGCAGAGAAGAAACGCAGCACTGAAAAGCTAACTTCTATCCATACTCTTATTTGAAGCCATTGGCCTAATCCACGAGTGAATCTGCTTATTGGTTGCACCACTCCCACATGGCTGATGTAAGCACAACATGCAATTTTTCTATCATATACAGTAAGGGTACTAGTTAACATATGAAATTAAATGTTGTTTGGGTGTTTTAAAGATGGTTGTCCATCTGTGTTTTATCGCTTTTTGCATCCGTCCGTGTCAGTCTGCTTGTCAAATTGTACGCTCGCATATGCGTAGACAAAATGATAATGTTTGTAGGGCATTAAATGCAAAAATAAACCATCAATCGGAGAGCTAAATAAGCAGCAGAGATGTTCATGACTTCAACTTGCGTGATAATTATCATTCTGCTTGTAAATCTTAAATATAGGGATCACACATGTTTTTTCATGCATTAACATTTGTTGGGTCCCTCGAGGACGCCGTTTGCACACGAGGCTGTTAGGCCGAATGTCCAAACATCGTCCGAGGGAGCCCACAAGTGTTAATGCAATGAAACAAAAAATGTGTGATTGTTATACTTGCATATTTTATCCCTGATTTTAATCTAAACCTCTAAACCTTGAAAACGTCGCTTAAACATTAAAATATCCCCTTTCTTACACTGGATTACTCTAAACAAAATGGTGTCAGCGTCAAACTTTCGAACGTCATAACGTCGCCACAACATCATAGATGCGCTCAACGTTTTCGCGAACAAAAGCATTGGCGAAATGATCAGTCAAGGCCACAGTGCTTTCCCGTGTAACGTCACCAACAAATCAGGGCCCAGATAGGCTTTGTCAAGTTAAAAGCCATGTTCAAACAGCAGGTGGATCTCATGATTTTAACATAGATATTTGCTGCTTCAGCTTTCCATCATGAATTCCTATGCATGAATGTACATTTCATAGATGATCAATACTCGGATCTCTATCCCACGTGTATTGCACTGACAGAACAAACGTACCAACAAAAATTAAGTTATTCATATTTACAAGATATCAGAGAATTATGATCGATATCATACTCCATCAAAATGTAATTCTTAAATAGGGTTTTGCTATTTCTATGCCCATGCAAACTTTCAGCGTCAGGTAATTTCTATGTAAATTTGGTCATCAACGGCAAAATTTTTAGTTATGGCCCTTTTATCATGTGGGAAGGTATAGTATTGGCATAGTCCCTCCGAAACATCATCTCTGAATAGCAAAGGCTGTAGTCCAATTTTATTTAATTAACTTCAAATTTCTTTTTATAAGATTTTGTATGTAGCAACTTCCCACTATGGACTGTGATTGCACTAGAGACTAGCAAAACAGTTCCAAACCTTTTACCCCACCCACTTGACATTGGGCAAGGCCAAGGTTTTTTTTTTGGGGGGGGGGGGGGGGGGGGGGTTTGCTTCCTCTTTTGCATGCAAACAGAGTAACAAAAGATATGAAACATATATAACAGGATTTATGTTGAGATGCCTGGTTTAAGTCCCCTGACTGGGCTTTGGTATTTCGACTTGGCCTAAAAACAAACAAATTTCTGTCTGAAACTTGTCATATTGCATGTTAAATTGAAGAGAATTAAAAGTATAACACTTTATCAGATGGTCAACACTAAGCAGGCGACACATCTGATTCTCGGAATTCTAGTAGTGAAAGCCAGTACTGGTCTCTGTGGTAAAAGGTGATCTCTGGATCTACATCTTTTTCTTCTTATTTTGGACTTGGAATCACTAAGAAATGAAAGAACACTATAGACTATTTTGGCCAGACCATTTGTTTTGGGTATTTATGCCACAGTGAAACCTGTCTTAAGTGGCCACTCAAAATAGTAGCTTAATGAAGGTCGAAAGTATTGCAGAGAGCTATTCTGCAATACTTTGGACTTGCATTAAGCGATAAATGGTCTTGAAAACCAATTTTAGTCTTTCAGCTTTATTTACTGTGGAGTCCTTATCTTTGCATTATCTTTTTGTTATATCTTGATTTATATGTTCTTGTAGATGATGCATTGATAAGTTAGGGGTCTTTCATGCAAACCTAATATCGATGTGTCTTGATCCACATTTGAATTAAAGGTGAGGTTGGTGCCGTTGAACCGGTTAAAGCCCTCCAGTAAAATATTTTACTGACTGTTCCAAAGCGGTACTTCTTTTGTGGATATTTTATGTGTTTTTTTCTGTTTTGTGTTTGCTATGTCTGTGCGCGTCTGTTTATAAGAGTGGGAAAGGGCTGACCTCTTAGCTCTCTTTTGTGGTGTCTTACTGTGAGTATGTCACTTTCCCATTGGTATCCTGAGTCAGGTGTGGTACTTGATTGTGTCCATTCCTGATCTTTGCACCCTTACTTACTTTGAGAGTGGCCATTTTAGACAGGTGTTACTGTTTGCACAAACCAAAAGCCTCCTTTAAACGACCACACCAACGTATCCAGTGGGTCTAGATGTCTAAATATTGGTTCGAGTCTTCATTCATATAGATACCAAGGTTTCAGATCGCTGATATGACCTTGGGGACAAAAGTCAAATATATTTAAAATCCGCCTTTCATTTTTAATCGAGGGTGGTCATTAGCACAATGGTTCCTCAGGTTGTGTGGTCTAACTGGTTAGTTGATGTCCAACATTGATCTTGAAAATTGGACCAAGGTCACCAAATCCTGGTCAACACTTCATCCTCATCATTCTGGCATCTGGTTTATAAGACATTGCATAGTCACAACCTAGCTGAATGCAAGCTCAATGGATCTGCTTCAAAGGCAAAATGTCCATTGTGGGTGGGGGTAATAATCAGTATCAACCAAAGAAAGAAATAAAGTACATGTATATGCATGCCAACACCACAATGATGCTTTCATAACTGTTAGACTTACACTTTCTCTGCCATTTATGACAATTGCCATCTGCTCTGTCGTTGTAGCCCATATTGCAAACAATATGGGCCACGAAGCGAGAAAACCTGTCTTCGGGGTTTCCGACAAAGTGAGATTCAAACCAGCGTCCTCAGAAATTTCTTGAAATTTCACTTGTAGCAAGTTAACATATTATATTATCCAAAAACCAAAGCGCTGATCAGAATGTGTTGCTGCGGAAGCTGGTCTGCGCCTGTGTTGTTCGCAAACCCACAAAGACCATATGGTCCTCGGGAACATCAGAGTACATAGTGTTTGCTACCATAAAGAAATTAGTCTGGAGTGCATTTTAATACATGCAGCAGATGTAATAAACATGCTACATTTTCTGGGCATAAAATACAGAGGCGGATTCAGAATTTTTGGAAAAGGGGTTCATATCAACATGTATAAAGGTGTGGGAACTCGCTTCGCTGGTTTTATATTGTTTTGCTTAATATCCCATGAAAATGAAATAATTTGGTCTCACTGAGACCAAATTATTTCATTTTCATAGAATATTTATAAACAGGGGGCGGCAAGTGGGGTTCAAGCGAACCCCCTCTGGATCCGCTACTGAAATATTGGCAGGATAAGGGGTAAAAAGGACAGAAAATGACAGAAAAGAAACATGTTTTTTTTATTTACAATGTAACACGATTGTATCAGTTGAGTTTGAGATAATAAATAACAGGTCTATTAAGAAACATAAGATTATCTACAATGTACCCAGCAAACCATCTCTTAGAAGCTGAACGGACTACCCAGACAACTCCCCAGCAGTTGTACAAGGTTGAAAACATGTTTTCGGCATTAAAACTTAATTTCTTGTCAATATAGCGATCAAATATGATTTTTCATGAAACCTCCACCAGGTCCAGAGGGATATGATAAAACCCGATGATGAAGCTGGGGGTTTTCAACACCTTCGAAGGGACCTTGCAAACGTTTATGCATTGAAAAATGTTTGATAGTTATTATTGCACAAATTCAACAAAAATGCACCTAAATTTTTTGCCTTAAACATACAATAAATGTAAGCAAAACAGAAGCATTTACATAAACTCATGTCACTTTTTGACATTTGACCTCATCTAATGAACATCTTGTGCAGACATAATAACCTCTCTTCATTCAAAATACATGACTACTGGTTATCAGCCCAGCAGGGAGATAACCAGGTGGCAGGAAAGAGATCATCACACAGGCAAATTTGAATTAATGTGGTAATTACTGTCCAAAATATGTGACAACAGCCAAATAAACAGCTTAAAATGCAGGTGATAGTTCTGTCTTGCAGTTTATGATCATGAGAAACGTACAAAATATGGAACCTGTGCACATGGTGGTATACCATTCGGGAAAGTCCACCACAATTGGAGAATCGAATCATGGCTCGGGTGTATGTAAGTACTATGTACTAAAAAGCTCCATTTTGTTAGCCTGAACTGGCGTATGGAACATTAGTTCTGTAGCATGTGGGTTCAGCTCTATTAAAATTGATTATTATGATTATCAGAAAAGTTTAATCAGCAGAATAAATGAAGTTTATGTATTTTTTAATAAAATATTGCTATATAGTGATATTTTATTGAAAAACATAAACTTAACTTATGACTGTTTGTTTTGCTGCAATCACACTTGTTATTGTGTAAGAACGGTTTCTGTGACGGCAGCATCACGTTACATAACGTCAGCGTCACTTTATCACCCGCGTTATTAAAGTAGATCCTCAATGAACATCTGTGGTCCAATTCCATGGAATTTCAAGGAATTGGCCGAGGCAGTTTGGATTGGGTTGTATACCTTGGATAAAGTTGATTTTTTTCTTTCATCTATATAGCTAGTCAAAAATACAAATAAATAATTGTTTTCCTAATTTGATCAAAGGTATACAACCAATTGAAATGCACAAAATATTAGACCTGTGCAAATTTGCACAGGTTTAATATTTTGTAGATTTCCCATGATTGTTGTTCAATTTTTCATTCCATTGTACATCAATTGCAAGAAATTTGTTCAGTGTTGTTTAGGCGGTCCATGACTATGACCATGTCCATGAGAATGGGAATGTCCATGTCCATATTGATGTTCTCCATGAGAATGGGAACCAGTGCTGAAATTTGATTGGTCAATTTGCTGTGGCATCAATACTGGCTTGAAAGATGTACTTGTGGGTGAAGAATAGCTCAGATCTTGTGTTGGGGAAGGCCCTCTACCCAAAGATGAAGCACCATACTGGCTTGAAGTGTATGGATAATTTTGTGGGAATGCAGGATTTCCCATTATATTAAATGTTGAGGCTCTAGTCCAATCATCTTTGAACACTTGTATTGTTAAATTTGACACTATATTTGATAGTCTACTGTAAACATGAGCTAGGACAAGTTGTTCATCGGCATCTCTCCTCACTCGTACCTGAACAGAGCCAGCCTGAAACGGAGAAAAATATTTGAGAAAGAGAAAATGTTACTCTTTATGACACATTGTTTAGTCAACAGATCAAAGATTAGAATGTATAAACGATGACCTTTATTGTTCTCACCTTATGAAAATATAACGATTTTAAGCTAACAAATCTCATTATTTCATTGGGTCAGATAAGCATTTTTTTAGCTTAAAATCAATTTTATTTTCTTATCCATCAGTTAAAACATATGTTTTTGGTTCTCAAATGAACCTTCTCATTGAGGCAGTTCTTTTGAGCACCCACAACATTATGTTTTGTTGGGAAATAAGAAATTAATCATAGATCCAGATAAGGAAATTTTATTTAAGTAAAATTTTAATTATTTTCTTACCCATTAATCTAAACATGTGTTTTGGATGCTCAAAAGAACCGTCTCATTGAGACGGTTCTTTTGAGTACCCACAACATATGTTTTGGATGAGAAATACAGAAAATAATTTTCCAATATGCACTCCTATCTGGAGGCTTGATTAATTGTCGAACTACCCACTCGGATCTGGATGCCTGTATTTGATTAAATTCTCACACCTTGTCATGCATCCAAGTGTCTTTAAAGCACAAAGAGCATTATTGAATGACCCTCATCTAGCCTAGGCTAGAGAAAAAGTATCTAATCAGGGGTTAACCGCACTTATCTGAGTAATCTCTTTGTTTATTAGAGTAGATAATCTAAAATGACCAGGCCTTTAAGAGATGAAGGGGGTGTGCATGTGTGGGGGGGAGGGGGGATTTGTTTTGCATATTTCTCTACCACTGTTTAGGATTGAGACAGATAGACAGGCCTTCACTACATTAGCATTGTATTTATTGTATTGTAGATATCATTTTCTTAGGGGTTGGCTCGGCCAAATATTCTCAGTCTGCAATTGTATTTACCCGAAAGGTTGAGAGGTCTTAGCTTATTTACCATTGTACATGTAATCTAAACTGTGAACTTGCCCATTTGACTGCCCAGTGATATGTGTTAATGAAGTGAAATGATGACAATCAGTGTAAATCTTGATCAGAATGCTACTAACTTAAGGAGTGGGCTGTTTGGGATAACACTGTCTGGTCAGGCTATCTGTCTGAACAATTAAAAGTGTGATTTTCTTATAAGCTAGTAAAAACTTGCTGTGACTTGACTTGAGTCCTCACTTGTCATCTATTATAAAACCCTTTCCCACCATTCATGATAATTGTCATTTGCTCTCTCATCTGCTTATATACTTAGAAGCCTATATTGCAAACAACATGGACCCAGATCAGACTGCTCCCTTGGGAGCAGTCTGATCACGGTCCATATTGTTTGCTATCATGATAAAAGCATTCTGGAGTGCATCTGAAAATATGCAGCAGACTTAAAACATTAACAGTAAAACCTTTTACTGACCGTTCCAAGGCAGTACTTCTTTTGTGGATCTTTTATGTTTTTGTTCTGTCTTGTGTTTGCTGTGTCTTTGTGCGTGTCTGTTTATATGTGCTTTGTGGTCACCTGCTGGGAAAGGGCTGACCTCTTGGCTCTCGTTTGTGGTGTCTACTGTGAGTTTGTCACTTTCCCATTGGTATCCTGTGTCAGGTGTGGTACTTGATTGTATTGATTCCTGATCTTTGCACCCTTACTTACTTTAATAAACAGACAACATTTTCAGGAGAATAAGTACATAGCTGATGCAAAGTGAACTTACCAGAGTGCCAAATGAAAGAGTCCAGAAATGTTCATGCCTGAATTCCAGGACCCCGTCTAAAGTTGATGCCTCCCTGAGTACCTTGTCAAGCTGTCCCAACATGTGGGAAGGAGTTGTCTGAAGACAGAAAAGTAAAAATTCCATAATACAGTAAAACCTTTCTTAAGGGGCCACTCAAAAAGAAGACAAAATTGGTTTTCAAGACCGATTATCGCTAAATGCAGGTCAAAAGTATTTCAGAATGTTCCAAGAGGAGCATTCTGAAATACTTTCGACCTACACTAAGCTATCATTTGTCATTAAAGATCTTTGTTTAGTCTATTTTTGAGTGGCTGTTTAAAACAGGTTTTACTGTGAAGGCTTTGTTGATAGAAAACCTGATTTTGTTGCATACAAACAATAAAGGTACAGACCAGCATGGGCATTGGTACAGTATGATCAGTGCCTTCACCATTAGCTCTCTACAGGGTTTTCCATGACGCGCATTTTTGTGCGTTTTGACGCACATTTGGACCAAATGACCCAAATAACTATCACTACTGCGTCATGGTGGACGCAAAGCTGTGTGCGCAGCACTTGCTTTTAAAACGAATGATTCAGATCGACGTCGGCGCCATTTATTATCTTCGAGTAAGTACAACGCGAACTTGGGTCCGAATCGCCGATATTGGGGACGAAACTGTAGACTGTGTCAGCGTCCAATTCTTCGCTTCTAAGCGACAGACTTTGTGCATACACTATTGATATGCGATAAACCAGTCTACGAAAATGTCGCAGTCAAAATTGATGTCGTTTTTCTCATCTGCAACCGAAAAACGAAAAAGAGATAGCGATGACTCTGACGAATCGCAACCTGTGCCGAGCACGCCTTAGAAAACATCAAGACCAAGGGGGTTTTGTGCTGACTGGCTCGTGAAATACGACTGGTTGTATTTAGAAAATGGCAAAATGAAATGTCATCCGTGCGTAAACACTCCACAGAATAACCCATTTTCAGCAGGTTCGGGTTGCACGAACTTTAGAAACCAGTATATCCTGTAAGCGATCAGTATGTGACCCTCTCAAATTGAAAATGACCCCCAAAGTCAACTACCTGGGGGTCACAATGACCCCTGAAAATTTTTTTGAAGGGAAAACCCTGTCTCTAGAATAGATAATAACTAAATTTGATGCCCACAAAGTTTCAAAATTCTAGCTACTCAGTACTCATCCTAGTGAGACAGACTGATTTGAGCCTTACCTGAAGGCAATCCCTGTAGCCATGATTTCATAATACAAGCCCATATTCATAAGACGATAGGCAGGAAGTTTGGCTTCTAAATGAATTTAAATTAATTTCGACAAGTCTTAAAAAAGATCTTGATTTTTTCAGATTACATCCACGATTATGAGCTAAAATAGTAGACTGTGAATGACGAAACCAACAAAATCACCTGTCAGGGATCCCACAGAAATTCAAAAACGCAATTCCATGATTTTTCCATGATTTTCCATGATCAACAACGTAATTTCCATGACTATTTAATGCAGGGCATCCAACCTTCCCTTTCAGCAGCATCTTCACCACCCTGAGCATGAATGCGGAATGCAGCAACAACAGCATGCTTGAAGACCATTCATGCGTTTTGAAATAATTAAAACTTGAAACCACCAGAAGTCAGAAAACTAGCTGTCAAACACACAAGTGTCTGACAGCTTTTTTTTGACTACTGGTGGTTTCGTCGAATTATTTCACAGAATTCCATGATTTTTCCATGATTATTCAGGTTTTTTTTTTAAATTCCATGATTTTTCCATGCATGGAACTTTTTTTTAGTTATTTTACAGGTTTTCCTTGATTTCCAGAGCTTGTGGGAACTCTGACCTGTGCTCGCAACAAAAACTCAAATCAGCCTGGTAATCCACCCAGTTTGATCTGTCTTCAATGTGCATATGATGGAACTAGGATTCCCTATCTCCCCATTGAGAACAGAGTGAACACTCTGATTTGACTTGAGTTGATGTTCAGACTGGTCATGTTGGTTATTAGAGAAATATCGCTTGAAAAATCCAGTACAATATACACATACAGTAAAACTTGTATTAAGCGGCCACTAAGGAAGACCAAAAATTGTTTTTATGAGACCGACTATCGCTAAATGCATGTCAAAAGTATTGCAGAATGCTCGAATGGGAGCATTCTGCAATACTTTCGACCTTAATTAAGCAACCATTTGGCATCTAGATCTTTGTTTTGTTTATTTTTGAGTAGCCGCTTCAGACAGGTTTTACTGTATCACGTTTACTAACAAAAATAGAAATCAGGGCTCTCCCCTTTTTTGGGGAAGAACTGTTTGAAGAATCCAGTACAATATATACATAATTATTGTTAAACAAGAGGGCCAAGTGGCCCTAAATCGCTCACCTGAGTTTTGTTTAAAACTTACATATAGATATCTGTTGAAAGCTGGCCTTGTCCCTGGTGACACCTGGGGTGGGCCAATTTTGGCCCCAGGGGCATCATTTGAACAAACTTGGTAGAGGTCTACTAGGTCATAAAACATACCAAATATCAAGGTTCTAGAGCTTATGGTTTCAGACAAGAAAATTTTTCCATGTTTTCCCCTATATAAGCCTATGTTAAACTTGTGACCCTGGGGCAGGGCCATATTTAGTCGAAGGGGCATAATTTGAACAAACTTGGTAGAGATCCACTAGGTGTTGCTACATGCCAAATATTAAGGCTCCAGGCCTTATGGTTTCATTTAAGAAGATAAGCCTATATAAAACATGTGACACCTGGGGTCGGGCCATTATCGGCCCAAGGGGCATAATTTGGATAAACTTGATAGAGGTCCACTAGGTGAAGCTACATTTCCAAATATCAAGGCTCTAGGTCTTATGGTTTCAGACAAGAAAATGTGTCCATGTTTTTCCCTATATAAGCCTATCTAAAATATGTGACCCCCAAGGCGAGACCACTTTTGGCCCAAGGGGCATAATATGATCAAATTTGGTAGAGGTCCACTAGGTGATGCTACATACCAAATATCAAGGCTCTAGGCCCTGTGGTTTCAGACAAGAAGATTTTTTATGTTATCCCTATGTAAAACATATGACTGCAGGGGCGGGGCCATTTTTTGTCCCAGGGGCATAATTTAAGCAAACTTGGTAGAGGTCTACAAGGTGATGCTACATACCAAATATCAAGGCTCTAGGCCCAGTGGTTTCAGACAATAAGATTTTTTTATGTTTTCCCTATATAAGCCTTTGTAAAACATATGACTCCAGGGGCAGGGCCTTTTTTTGCCCCAGGGGCATAATTTAAGCAAACTTAGTAGATGCTACATACCAAGTATCAAGGCTCTAGGCCTTAAGGTTTCAGACAAGAAGGTTTTTTCATGCTTTTCCCTAGATAAGCCTATGTTAAACATGTGACCCCCAGGGTGTGGCCATTTTTGGCCCAAGGGGCATAATTTTAACAAACTTGGCAGAGGTCCACTTGGTGATGCTACATAACAAATATCAAAGCTCTAGGCCTTGTGGTTTCAGAGAAGGAGATTTTTAAAGTTTTCATCTTGCCAGCTATTAACATGGCAGTAAAAGTGTCCATTGAATAATATAAAACACACCTACCTGAAGAAGTATTTTCCCAGTATACACAGCCATAGGAAACATTGTACCACATGTCATCACAGCTATTAACATGGCAGCAAAAGTGTCCATTGAATAATATAACCTGAAATGTAATCAAATTATTTATAGATCACAGGCTTAGATAAACAAAAATTTTCAGCCTAAAATTGTAAATATTTTCTTACCCATCAATTTTAACATATGTTTTGGGTGCTCAAAATAACCGTCTCATTGAGACGGTTCTTTTGAGTACCCACAACACATGTTTTGGTTGAGAAATAAGAAAATTAAATTTTTGTTACACACTCTTTAACTAAAGTCCTAATAGATGCCAAACCAAAACCCCAGATGCATATTTCTGAATAACAATGCTTAATTGGAAATAAATCACTATGCATGGCAATGTTATTTTTTACAAGGGTGGTTAAAAAAAAATATGCTCTTACACAAACCATTTCCCATTTGTGTGAGCACATCACTCTACAAATTTGGTTGGATGAAGTTCAGCATTTAAGGAGGTAGCATAACAGACAGATAGATGGAGGCAATCACAATATCCCCCAACAAATTTTAAAAGGCACAGGAATAATGTCCAATACTTTATTTATTAGTAGTTGGTAGATATTAAAAAGCAAAACATAGAAGCATATTCTCTAGCCCATTATGGTATTTTCAAAACGCTTAGACATGTAAACCTAATTTAGCATTTGTGAGGCTGACTTTCTATCCAAATGCTGAATTAAAGAATCTGATAAATTTTCTCCTTGTTAATATCGGACATGAAAGGTCGTCTAATCAAGATACATTTATAATATAGATGGCACTTCCAATGATTATGGCTTATCTTTATTCTTTAAAAACTATGTACAAAGAATCAATTGGAAACTATTGCCCATGCTTTTCTGCAAGTTTAACATTATTTTGAACTATCACATGACTTACTTTGTATCTATGTGTATATTTTTTTCAAAAACTACAAACATGTACAACAAGAAATGTCACAAACACGTGACGAATGCCCCAAAGGAATTGGTCTAGCATAAGACACATTTGAGGAAAGATAGCTGTAATATAGCACCAAAAACCTAGAAATGAGGCCAGAAGTCAATGTCAAGGTCAAAGTGACTCAAAATGGTAAGCACCACTCCGCCATCCCAAGAGGAATCACCACCCCAAAATTGGGATTCCTACATCAAATAATATAGAAGATATGGTCTGGACACAATAATTCTTGAAAACTAGGTCAGAGGTCAAGGTCACAGTGACCCAAAAATGGTTTGTGACACTCAGGCATCCCAAGATGCATTTACATACCAAATTTGGAATTCCTATTTCAAAGAATATAGGATATGCACCAGTTTCTAGAAACTAGGTCAGAGGTCAAGTTCAAGGTGACTTAATTGTGGTAAACGACACTTCATCATCCCAAGATGCATCCACACACCAAATTTGAGATTCCTACCTCAAATAATACAAGAGATATGCTCTGGACATGATTATTCTAAAATTAGGTCAGAGGTCAAGGTCACAGTGACCCAAAAATGGTACATGAAACTCTGCTATCCCAAGATGTATCCACACACCAAATTTGGAATTACTCACTCAAAGAATACAAGAGATATGCTCCGGACACAATAATTCTTAAAACTAGGTCAGAGGTCAAGGTCACAGTGACCTAAAATGGTATGTGACACCCCGTCATCCCAAGATGTATATACACACCAAAGTTGGAATTCCTATCTCAAAGAATATAGGAGATATGACCCAGACTCAATGCAGTTTCTAGAAACTAGGTCAGAGGTCAAGTTCAAGATCATAGTGACCCAATTATGGTATGCGACACTTTGTCAGTCCAAGATGCATCCACACGCCAAATTTGAGATTCCTACCTCAAATAATATAAGAGATATGCTATGGACACGATTATTCTAAAAACTAGGTCAGAGGTCAAGTTCAAGGTCACAGTGACCCAATTACGGTACGCGACACTTTGTCATCCCAAGATGCATCCACACACCAAATTTTAAATTCCTATCTCAAATAATATAAGAGATATGCTCCGGACACGATAATTCTAAAAACTAGGTCAGAGGTCAAGGTCAAGGTCACAGTGACCCGAAAATGGTTGGCGACACTCCGCCATCCCAAGATGTATCCACACACCAAATTTGGAATTCCTACCTCAAAGAATATAGGAGATATGCACCAGACTCAATGCACTTTCTAGAAACTAGGTCAGAGGTCAAGTTCAAGATCACAGTGACCCAATTATCGTACGCGACACTTCGTCATCCCAAGATGCATCCACACACCAAATTTGAGATTCATACCTCAAATAATATAAGAGATATGCTCCGGACACGATTATTCTAAAAAACTAGGCCAGAGGTCAAGGTCAAGGTCACAGTGACCCGAAAATGGTATGCCACACTCCGCCATCCCAAGATGCATCCACACACCTAATTTGAAATTCCAACCTCAAAGAATATAGGAGATATGGACCGGACACAAAAGCGGGACGGACGGACACACGGACGGACTGACGGACGGACGGACAGTGCGTTACTATATGCCTCCCAAAGTTCCTTTGGGGGCATAAAAAATAAATTAGAAAGTATTGCCCATGCTTTTCTGCTAGTTATAACAATATAATGTACTATTTTATGACTTACTTTGTATCTATGAGTATATATGTTATAGTGAGGGCAAATCCTCCAGCAAATGCTATCAAAGCCTGTGGGTTGATTCTTGGTAGTAATAGTTTACTGAGACCTGGAACTATATGGCACACACTGGAATAAAATGGAAAATTGGATAGATCAGTTATGATCCTTTCCTGATAGGAAATACACTTTTGAATTCAATACAATTGGTGGCATCAAATGTTTTAGATGCTACACAACAGTTAAGAAGATGGATTAGAGTCTTTACATGTGATAAAACTTGTAAAATAGAAAACATGAAAATTAATCTCTACAAAGACAAAACTGCGTAAAGTTGTTTTAAAATTTCTACCCTTTATCCTATATTATATGAGCTGCGACATGAGATTTCCAACAATGTGGTATGTGTGACCAGCAAAGCCGCAGATCAGCCTGTGCATGCGCTCAGTCTGATCAGAGTCTTTGCTTGTCGCTTGAATATTCTATGACTGTTTAGCGACTGACCTAACACCATTTGGAGTTTCTAAGCTTAAAATGAGGCTGCACATGCTAGTCTTAGTCTACACTTATCAAAATGCCACAGTGTTGGAAAACACATGTCACGGCTCATATATATGTCAGTTTTATACAATACAGGTCAACCTCGTTATCTCAAAGTCCAAGGGAATGGAGAAAATATTTCGAGTTATCCGAAGTTCGACATAGCCAAAATGTGACGTAACCAAAATACAGTATACATGTTGAATTTCGTTGAACCAGATTTCCTACGATATACATTTGCAGTACAGACGTAGTAAAACTGTTTCTACTCAAAACTGGATAGAAATAAAGACAAAAGAAAAATCTTTTGAGTTGTTTCATTTCCATTTTAATTACATAATAAAATAAAATAAGCAAACATCAAACAAAACAAGTTAATATCTCCATAAACGAGAGCATATAGATAGCTAAAAACGGAGATCTTTGCAGCACACATCACTGAAAAAACGTCAATTTTGTCGGAGCAGAATCACAGATATTCTAGCTGAATCAGATTAGACTGCACTCTCGCAGTCTAATCAGAGTCTGCACATGAAGAAAAATTACACCCTTTCATAACGAAATACATTGTATCTCACAGCAATCTAAAGACTGTTAAAACATCTCTCATCAAAAAACACCGATGAACAATATTAAGTCATTAAAATTTGAAAGGGACCGCTAATTTTCTGATGCTCCAATCGAACACACCTGAGTGGTCACGTTAAGGTCAATCGGGTCAATTATCTACACAAACAGCTGATCAATTAACAACTCACTATAACTAATTGGCGATTACTTGCAACAATGGATTAATTTGGCTGTAATTAAGGCTATTGTTCGATCAATCAGGTAAATCACTTTGTTTGTCATTCGGACCGTTTCACTTTTTGACCGCTTCGATACAAGCAGTGGTAAACAATGGGAAAATTGACTTTAGAGAAAGAAAAATCGCTTCGAAATAGCCGAGTTTTCATGATAACCGAGATTGACATAAGCAAGGTGGAATTACAATGCAATATAGGGGGAAAATTCGGGAATGGATGATCACTTCGACATAGGCCGTGTATTCGAGATAGGCAAGTTTGACATAACGAGGTTGACCTGTATATCCAAGGAGAGTAATTACTGGGGAGTTTGCCACGATAAAAGCCAGGACCAGACCCAACTTACCTCTCACTGATGTCTGTCATATGTTCTTGAAGCCAACTAGAGCTAGATGCTTGCATCACATGGTTGAGAGCTCTGTTATCAACACTATATGTCAAGAACATGTGGATGATAAAAGCCAGGACCAGACCAACCAGAAGCCTTCCTCTGAAAGATAACAAAAGATAACATATTTGAGCCGCAACATGAGATTTCCAACAGTGTGGTATGTGCGACCATCAAAGACTCAGACCAGCCTGCACATACGCACAGTCTGATCAGAGCCTTTGCTAGTCGCTTGAACATTCTATGACTGTTAAACTATTGACTGAACACCATTTGGAGATTCTAAGCATAAAAGGAGGCTGCACAGGCTTGTCTGAGTCTACACTTGTCAAAAACCCACATTGTTGGAAATCACATGTCGCAGCTCATTTACCTTAAATATATAAACACCTTTATTCTTACCACATTTGGGCTTCGACATGACAAATCTGTCTTTGAGGTTTCCGACAAAGCGAGACTCAAACCAGTCTCCTCAGCTTCAGAGACTAGCTAGAAAATTTAAATTTTGCTTATAGCAAGTTTAGATATGATACTTTCCAAAAAGCAAATAACAAAGGCACTGAACAGTCTGTGCTGATGCTCAGGCTGGTCTGTGCCTTTGTTGTTTGTAAACCCAAAAGCCCATTTATCATTAACCCTTTATGCACTAATTGAACCTTCCTTCCGGTTTAGTTTAAGCTTTGATTTCATTTTCGTATAACAACATGTGTACATATAATACAACCATTTCTCATACAGATCATTTTGGAATACAAAAAAAGGGATTCAGAAGAAAGTCTGTTGACTTCTGGTTTGATATATTATTGATATATATACATCAAACTTGCAATGGTTCATTGTATATATTAAGTGGTCACAGGTTATAATTTCCAAAGGAATTGTAGTTCTTTCTAAGGAGATCATTTTAACTTAAGCAAACAGTGCAGACCCTGATGAAATGCCGCATTATGCTGTATTTCATCTGGGTCTTCACTGTTAGCCAAAGTATGCATTTAGCAGTCACTAGTATAGAATGGGTTAAGTTGAACAAGTCCATTTGACTATTTAAGAAATGAATTTGATTTTTGAAACGTTCGTGGAATCATGAATACTTCGGGTCTCTTGCAAAGTAAGTGAAGCCCGAAGAGCTTCACATTAACTTTGCAAGAGACCGGAAGTATTCATGATTCCATGAACCTTCCAAAAATCGAATATATTGCTTATTTTTACATTTCATTATAAATAACTAATATATAGAAAGTAGATCTACTTATAATTTAGACGATAAAACAATTTTGTATTTAATATTTAATTGTATTAACGGTTAGTTTGAGTGTAAAACGGAACAGCAGAACAGCCAGTGTAAACACAGACAGCCAATGGAGCAAACAAGAAGCTTGTTTGCACATGCGACTCCGGTGTGATTTGCTATCAATCACAACACCAGTGTCTCATCTGGCGAATGAATTTGATGTTTGAAGAGAATTGCACGGGCAAGTGAGCTTGGCAGCTGTCAATCAAATTTGTGTCATTCATGAGGCTACGAACAGTTGAAAAATTCTAAAGATTCATTAAAGGCTTGCTTTGAAAATGTAAATATAACTATTTGACTATCAGAAGCCAGCTGATCAGAATCAATACTGTTTTCCACGCTGCTTGTAAATAAATCTGGCCCATGGAATTTTTCAAGCAAACTGGATAAAAATTGAGGAGGTGTGCTGCACATGAAAACATCTAGCAGAATAAGGGTAAAATTGTATTCTTGTAGAGAATTTGTTGCGCAAAGCTGTTTGAAGCCGCAAAAATTCATGTTCAAATCATGAGATTCACATGCAGTTTGAACATGGTTTTACCATGACAAAGCCCAAACTGGGCCCTGATTTATTTGCATGATGTTACACAGGAAAGCGTTGCCGCGTTAGCTGATCCTTTGTGCCTGTGCTTTTGTATGATGTTGTGGCGACATAATGACATTCGAAAATTTAACGCTGACGCCATTTTGTTTAGAGTAATCCGGTGTAAAAAAAAAAAATAGATATTTTAATGTTTAAGCAAGGTTTTCAGTGAGGTTTAGGTTAAAATAGGTAAAACATGCAAGAATAAGGATCACACATATTTGCTTCATTGCATTAGCACTTGCCAGGTCCTTCAGAGGATGTTAGAACAACTTCCTCAGGACCCGGCATTTGTTAATGCATGAAAAACATGTGTGATCCCTATAATCTGAGAGCATATCATTTGTATTACATGTAAGATGATATTAACAAGCACAAACATGTATGGCCCACAAGATAGATGAAGGAAAGCTTACGTGTGAACCTCCGGTTGCTGTATCATACGCTCAATGCTGCAAAAAGAAGTTAAATCATTAACGCTAAAAGATTTTTATCCAGGAAGATTGATTTTGTGTTAGCATCTAGTCTAAGAGCAGAACCTGATGAGATGCCACAATCTATGATCTGTGGCAAAACAACTGGGTTTCCATATTTTTGGGTCAAGAAAGGGTAGTTACATAGAATATAGAGACAATTGACGGAGACAATTTTTATACATACCCACAAATGTATATTTTGATCTGAAATAAGTATGGCAATTCAAATATATGCCCTATAATCTGAATCGAATGCACGGTCAATGTTCTAATATACAGTCAGACATAAGTTGAGCATCGCCTCAATAGTTTACTAGAAAACGAAGGAAGCTTTCCAGTCATGAATATTTTCTTGGTTTATTTATTAAAATAGATAAAGTGGTTACAATTTACAGCAAATTTCGATTCAATTATCACAAAGGTAAACAACCAGGCATGGTAAATGCGCACTTACCCTCAAAATTGTCCATATTCTCTAGCCCATTATGGTATTTTCAAAACGCTTAGACATGTAAAGTATTAGTGTCACATTGTTACAATATCAAAGACAAATTCTGTTTGAAAATTTCAGATTCATATCTCTAAAAGAATAACAGTTATGGATGTGTAAAGAATGACATGTTATATAGTGATAATGCAAAAATTATAAATGCGCGATTAACTTTCACTGTGAACCTCTATAACTGTCATGACACCTAGAGTTCGCCAGAATCAGTTTAACACTATTTTTAAAAAATAAGTCTAGATTACTTCTGCGTTTATTAGAATTCAAAGTAAGCATTTTTGGTTAATCTGTGACACTTTTTAAGGGTACACCCCCAAAATAGGGGTCGGTGTATACAGGACACCGTAGAAATTCAGCAAAATGACCAAATGACATTCTGATATGTTCAGCAGACCACAGGAAGACAAGGGTAAAATAATATTACAAACTGGTTGTTCTTCTGAAGAAATTTGTACGCGAAAAATGTCTCTGAAATAATGTTCCGGTGATGCTTAACTTATGTCTGAGTGTATATTTTTTCTACACTTTCTCTTTCTGTCCTCAAATAAAATTTTGTTGTCAACGCTGGAATTCACAAAATGGTCTTCAGAATAGCATAGAAGCAGTCTGATGTGGGTCTGTGCTGTTTGCCTAGGCATATTTGGCAAGCAGCTAGTGGTCGAAATTTTATAATATTTACCTTATCCATAATTTACTTAAGTGGCTACTTTGAGCAGTCAGTTTTCAAGTTACCTACGTTTTAATATAGAGATCAATTATGTTTTTCTATGCATTAACATCTGCTGGACCCAGGGGTGGTGTTGAAACCCACGCCTGAAAGTCGAGGGTTTTAATGACCCCAGAGGGGTCTAACAGATGTTAGTGTATCAGAAAACCATGTTTGTTCGTTATTATTGCATAAAGTCATTTTGTCACTTTAGTCCAGCAGAATTTTGGCGAATTTTAGGAGGACCTGGAACTTGATTTTAAACTTTTTTTCTTTATGGATTCTGGTAGAGCATATATTGTCCATGAAGAATCCGAGTGATGCCACTCTGGCATCATTGAGCATTTCGATATATCCAAGATGGCGTCCAAGATGGAGGCCAATTATAAGTTAAAAAATTGTGTGATATGGAACAATGTCTCAAACCCATTTTTTCCTTAAATTGTTAGCTATGAGTTGGAAACTAGTTGAAGACACTTAGCTAATAACTAAAATTTAGAAATAAAATAAGAATTTAGGCAAAATGGCCGCCAAAATGTCAGTTTATTACAAAAATAAGAATATTTTCCCTGGGCCGACAAACTCCAGGGATTTGCATGTAAAATACTGATTTTACTGATTCTTCAGTTGCAGACATCATCCTTGTAGCATCACATGATGCAGCTAATGCATCACTCAGAATTTGATATATTCAAGATGGCATCCAGGATGGTAGCTGATAAATTTTACAAACCGGTGAGAGCCGCACCTAACCTTTAGACATGTCTGGTGGATTTGTAACATACCAGAATTCTCGCCTGATGGAGAAGCACTTTACAAACACATGTATCTGAATAAATGAACCCAGCATGCATGTCTAATAGAGTTGCACTGTACAAGCAACGGATCAGCAAACATGTCTGATGTTATGACACCTCTGTAAGAGTAGCACCAGACTTGTAGCCATCCCTCTTCCGTTTGCACTCAACTAGTCAAAATGTCGGTTGAAGTGCAAAACGGACTAGCAGGTAGGGCCTATAGTGAGGTACCACGCCAACAGGCATGGCCTATAGTGAGGCACCACACCAGAAGACATGACCCACAGTGAGGCACCACACCAGAAGCCATGACCTATAGTGAGGCGCCACACCAGCAGACACGGCTGATATTGAGACACCATACCAGCAGGTATAGCAGACAGAGAAGCACAACGCTAGCAGACATGCAATATTAAGAGACAAAAGGTCAGCAGGCATGGTGATTGAGTGCCCACAGTCCAGCAAGCATCCATCTTGCAGCAGTTGTCAACCAGTAGTCAATTTTGAACTGCAGCCACGTTTGTGGCAGTAACACTAGGCCAGCCGGCATAAATGTTGCAGCTGCAGTGACATAACATCTTTCTACACGGCATGTATGCTGTATTGACAATGAAGCTATCTTGGCTAATAAAGTTTTACAGTGTAAGTTGGCATGTTTGATGGAGGGGAATCAGTCAAGTAGCTTTTCTCTTTGATTTCCAATGGACCAGGAGGCATGTTTGAGTGAATAGTACCAAGTCCGCAGGCATATCTGTTGAAGTTTCACTAAACAGCTACCATGTAATGCCACCAGCTCATCATATCTGACATCCTTAACATCACACGTGTTTAATAATGTGGTACAGACCCAGCACACATGTTAGTTACACTGCACCAGCAATAATGTATGTAACAACTTAACCCAACTAACAGGAATGCTGGGTACTGTTGCACTAAATCAGCGGGCATGTCTATTCAAGTAACTCCGGCCAGTGTGCATGTCTGTTCTGTTTCTCCCAACCAGCTGCCCAGGCATCATTTCTACAGGGTCAGCAGACATATTTACCATTGCGCATGTTTGATTATCAGGTACTGGACCAGCATACATGTCTGAAACCCGAAATAGCTATGTTTGTAACAGCTTCACGAGACTAGCAGGCATGTTGCAGTACCCATGTTTTAAACGTTGCTTTGAACCAACAGGCATGTTTGTTGCATTTGGCTATAACATTAATGTATTGCAACAGACTGCATGCTTGGTAGTCAACCCAATCACGGTTGGCAACTTTGCTTTCCTCTTTAATTGCACGCCGGTGGGTCGGACTTCAGACTCTATGATGGTTCAGACTTAAAGACTTATCTATTGATGAGATGGTAGGGGCCTGATGCTTTGGCTGTTTGTTGGGCCCACCGGGGTTTACCTGTTGGATTTCTTTTGCTCCGGTATTCAGTTTAATTTACTGTTGAGTCCTTATCCTTGCTTTATCTCCTTGTTATATCTTGATTTATATGTTTTAGGAGATGATGCATTGATAAGTTAGGGGTCTTTCATGCAAACCAAATATTTATGTGTCTTGATCCACATCTGAATTAAGGGTGAGGTTGGCGCCGTTAAACCGGTTTAAGCCCTCCAGTAAAATATTTTACTGACCGTTCCAAGGCGGTACTTCTTTTGTGGATCTTTTATGTTTTTGTTCTGTCTTGTGTTTGCTATGTTTTGTGTGCGTCTGTTTATATGTGCTTTGTGGTCACCTGCTGGGAAAGGGCTGACCTCTTGGCTCTCGTTTGTGGTGTCTTCTGTGAGTTTGTCACTTTCCCATTGGTATCCTGGGTCAGGTGTGGTACTTGATTGTATCGATTCCTGATCTTTGCAACCTTATTACTTTGCACCCGACCACCTGGCACGTCGGTTACAATTAAACTCGACCAGCATGCATGTCTGTTAGAGTTGCATCTACCAGTAGATATATTTGAATCAGTTGCAACTGACTAACAAGCACATCTGTAGTTGTGTGGCTGAACTAGCAGATATATATGTTACACTTGCCTCAGACACGCAGTTATGTCCCTATGCTCATACCCAACTAACGGGCTGGTAAGCACAATTGCACCAGACCATCGTGCATGTATTTTACAGTTGCACCTGACTAGCAGCCATGTCTTTATAAGTTGCATACTATCAGCATGCATGTCTGTTACAGTTTCATCTTATCAAGATCCATGTATATTACATTTGCACCCGACCATCAGCCATGTCTGTAACATTTGCACCTGGCCATTTCCCATGTTTTAAACAGTTGCATCTAACCAACAGTCATATCTGTAAACATGTGCATACAAGCATGCATGTCTGATACACTTGCTCCAGACCAGCATTCTTATTTGTTATAGCAATATCCAACCATCTGTGCTGTCTGTTGCACTTGCAACAGACCAGAGAAGTAGTAATGGTTGTTACAATTGCACTGGGCAAGCTGGCCCATACCAACCAGCAGTCAAGATGGTAAGGAACATCTGCAGCATGCAGATACCTTACTCAGGGGTTGTTTTTTGTGTTGATACACTACACTCCATAAGTATTTTTGTAAATTTTATACATCCATCCAGCTGACTTTTTGCCGCATATTGATTCAAAAAAAGGTTTGTACTTTGATCAAACACAAAGTGTTCAGTGATATCGTCCGTTCAGTATACGCTGTCATTTATCACTTCATTTTTTGAAGAAACGTTTTCCCAAAGTAGGATTTTTTATGAGAATAATATGATATTATGGTATTATCAGATCCGGAAAAAAGTGGACTTGAAAGTGCATGATGCATGGATCGATGGATACGATTCTCAGAACAAAGACAAATACATTATAATTACGAAAAATAAGAGTATGTATTTTTTCCTTGCAGTGTATAATAGCAAAACCATGTGATTCCTCGCCGTGTTATTAGTGCCATCTTTGACGTCATCTTAAATATTTTACAAAGCTGAAAATCAATTAATGCTAGTCAAATTTTCCAAATACAACTGAAAACTATCAGAAAATAGTTACTAACTGCGAATTTGATTCCAGGTTTAATTTTGCTTTAAATGGTGGCCATCTTGGACGCCATCTTTAATATTTCAACCTTGTGAATCAAACCTGTGAATGTTTCATTTTAATCGTTTATATTATTAGACCTCTAAACATCGATAAAAAGTCAAAATTGAAGTGCTTTATGTCGAGTTTTTTAGTCAGATAGGTCTTAGGAACCTAACTGACGGCCATTTTCGGCGCCATCTTTAAATTTCAAACTTCTGAATCAAAATCAAGTTCTTATTTGATCGCTTGTATCATTTAGCCTCTAAACATCTATAAAAATCAACATTAAAGTGTTTTTATCAAGTATGTCGGTCATATATTTCTTAGAAGCCTAAGTGACGGCCATCTTGGACGCCATCTTTAATATTTCAACCTTCTGAATCAAAATAATGTTCCAATTTAATTGTTTGTTACGTTTAGCCTCTGAAACATCCATGAAAAGTCAAAAATAAAACGCTTTTGATCGAGTATGTTGGTCATATAGGTCTTAGGAGCCTAACTGACGGCCATCTTGGCCGCCATCTTTAATATTTCAAAACGCTCAATGATGCCAGAGTGGCATCAGTTGGATTCATCAAGTACAATGCCTCAACAACAAGAATCAACAAAGAAAAAAACTTTAAAATCAAGTTCCAGGTCATTCTGGTTTTCTACCGGACTACTTGAGAACTTGGGTAAAACACTCCGAAAAGTCAATTTTTGTAATACTATAATGGCACGTAATAGCATGAAGGATTCATAGGTTTGAAAATGCCTGTTCCAGGGCAAAGACTTGCTTTATCATAAGGTCACTAAATTATGTTCCTTTCTATGCATGTTACTGTTGATGACGTCAATTTTTGTGATGGCCTAGAATGTGTATATGTAAAGGACTAAAGCCAAAATTCAACAGCATGTCAATTGCACGATTAATACATGGGTTTTCGCCCGTTAAAACATGGCTGTTAATAGCGTGAAACGGCTTTTTATGCAATAATGTAACACTAAATAAAAGGAGTATACTTGCATTTTAACTCTTTTCCTCAACTCATTTACTAAATCCAATAAAACATGAGTCAGGCCTTTAATTAAGAGTGTGTACCAAAAAATTAATTTTCTAATTTCGCAACCAAAACATTATGTTGTGGATACTCAAAAGAACCGTCAGAATGAGATGGTTCTTTTGAGCACCCAAAGCATATTTTGAAACTGATGGATTAGAAAATATTTACAATTTTACGCTCAAAAATTTTGTTTATCTAAATCTATGATGAGTACAGCTGCACTCATTAAGATCCTCTGTATAAAGTCTTAATTTTCTTACCTTTCTTTGACAATGAAGAGCGCCCCTAACTGTGCCAACATGGTGCTAGCAAAAGTGGCCAGAACTTCAAACCTTTCATACCTGATAAGCAAAAAAAAAATAATCAAGTTCAACAGAAAATTCAGATTATGTGATCACACCAGATAGGCGGCAATCGAAAATGCTCTAAACAATCAAAGAATGTGGATCAAAAATCACTGGAAACAGTGTTTTTTGATTGCCATTTGTCCCCAGTGGGGCAACAAATGGCAATAAAAAACTCTGTTTCTAACTATTTATGATCTACGTTTGTCGATAGTATTAACATTTTCGATTGCTACCTATTCCGTTTGGAGATGATGGTACTTATCCAATATGCATAAAGTCTCTATTAATTGTGTATGCCACTATATATTTGGTATGAAAATGTTCCTTACAATACATGTATAATTAAGCAAATGAATACTCAAAATTTATGTGAATTCACTAATAAGAAAGTTACAGAAGTTTAAAATTCTGAAGTAGATTTAAGGATGTAGACTTTCAAAAATGACTGTCTTCCAATTTTTACATCAGGGAGCAGCTGATGTATTACTTACTAGAGCGGGCGCGCAGTGGCTCATTGGTAGAGTGCTTGACTCGAGACTGAGGGGTCGCAGGTTCAAGCCTCACCGGCGTCACTGTGTTGTGTCCTTGAGCAAGAACATTAATCCTAGCTTAGTACATGTACTGGTTCAACCCAGGAAGAACCGTCCCTTTATAAATGAAAGATTGTTGATGGGACGTAAAGAGTCAAATCCAACAACAAACTTACTAAAGCAAAAGGTTCAAGCAGAATGTATGCAATAAATACACAGTTTATTGAATCATTCCATTTATAATATGGGATTAATAAACCCTGGGAGGTGAAAAATCCCATAAACTTGTGCTTGCAAACTAGTTTCTTTATCAGATTTTCCACCTCCCTGGGTTTATATAACCAGTATTCAAAATAAAATAATTAATAAACTTTATTTATTACATATATGTAGTCATATATGTTAGGGTATGCACTGCAGCTAGATCCAAACTTTCAACTAATACTGCAGTCGCTTTAAACACACCTGGTCATAACATGGATTTAAATAGAACACGGACATTTTGTGGCTCCCAAATGTTTTTCACCATGGATTTTTACAAAGGAATAACAGGTAAATGACCATAAATTATGTAAGGGATGAGAGGGATTTCAGAAAAGACATTATCTGGAATAAAATAAGGCATTGTCGCCAACAGGTAGTGCTCTAGCACACATTAACCTGTTGCCTTTTGCTCAGTGCACTCTGGGATTGAACCGCCAGTTGTTTGGTGCACACTGGGATTGAACCGCCAGTTGTTATGTACACACTGGGATTAAACCACCAGTTGTTTGGTCACACTGAGATTAAACGGCTAGTTGTTCGGTGCACACTGGGATTGAACCGCCATTTCGGTGCACACTTGGATTGAACCGCCATTCCCCCGCCATTTTTATTAAAATATATTATGTGATCACTGCTTGCATGACTTAGGGCTTTACATCTGGAAAATATTGACTAATAGAGAAATGGTAAACTTTCAAAATTGGACTTTTTGAGTTTTTTCTTTATGTTTTAACTATATAAATTGTGTCACTACAGGAGTGCAAGAATTGAACAGATTAACCAGTATTTGACAAGGTCCCATAATTCAAAGCAGGAAATGCAAGAGTCCAAGATGAGATATTGTCAGGTCTTACGAGAATGTAAAATAAGTTACTTACCCAAAGGAAAAAGCAGGTGTTGGCTTTTGTTGGCGAACCCATATACTCAGAAGGCAAGATAGCAAGCTGAAATTGCAGAAACATGCTTTTAATCCATAAAGTGCCACCTACAATTTGCAGCAGACATCAATTTCAAACTAGAGTGCGCAGTCGAAGGGGCGCCATCGCAAATCCCCACGCTAAAGTTTTTGACTCTCCCAGCACCCCGAAGACCCACCCCGGGGAATGACCTTGGCAACAGAATGAAAATTCTGTTCAATATATTTTCTATCTTCTATTTGTGAGAACACACACAAAGTTTGGTATAAAAATCTTTGAAATTGACATATTAATGATATCTGACCTTTTGACCTCGCCCCAAGGTCACCAGTTTGACCCTAGGATAAAAATGTTACTTGCATTTTGTTCTGCTCGTCATCCCAATTGATTTTATATGCTACATGACCATGTCTGAAAAAAAAAATTGTTTGACCTCCTGGGTACCCCCAGTGCCCCAAAGTCCCACCCCTGGGGCATGACCCCGGCAACAGAATAAAATCCTGTCTGATATATATTTGTATTTTTCATTTGTGAGAACACACACAAAATTTGGCATAAAAATCTTTGAAATTGACATGGTAACCGAAGTTTAATGATATTTGACCTTTGACCTCATCCCAAGGTCACCAGTTTGACCCCAGGATGAAAATTTTACTTGCATTCTGTTCTGCTCGTCATCCCCGTCGATTTGATATACCACATGAACATGTTTGAAAAAAAAATTTTTTTGACCCCCTGGGCACCCCCAGCGCCCCAGAGTCCCACCCCTGGGACATGACCCAGGGGACAAAATAAAAATCCTGTCTGATATGTTTTTTATCTTTCATTTGTGAGAACATACACAAAGTTTGGTAAAAAAATCTTTGAAATTGACTTTGTAATTGAAATTAAAAGATATTTGACCTTTTGACCCCTCCCGAGGGCCCCAGGGGGCGGGGCCAAAAAAAGTTAGACGTTGCACGCCCCATTCATGTCAGTAACTCACACACCAAATTTGATTGAAGTTCGTCCAATGGTTTAGGAGGAGATAGCATAACAGACAGATGGACGGACAGACGGACGGACAGACAGAGGCAATTACAATATCCCCTTCGCTTTTTTAAAAAAGCGTGGGGATAATTTTGCTGCTTTTTCAAAATTAACAAATAAGGCATGATATTACATGAGAATTGTCTGCAGGCAGACAATTCTCATGAAATATCATACCTTATTTTTGTCAAAAACTAAGAAAGATGCAGCAAAATGTGTCGTCTGCTGCAGTCGTTATTGGTGCTTTAAGGGTTAATCCTTATCCAATAGAATCAATCTTCTTTCATAGCATTTAGTAGCAAAAATTCGCAGAGTGTTTTTTTATCATTTACTTTACCTCAGTCTCACATCCTACAGACACAGGTACGATTGGTGATCACTCATGTATGTCCAGTAGGAAGTTTGCTCAATCGAGGCTCCTATGTGCTTCTCACTGCTGTCAGTTAAATGATTTTTATTTACCCAGGCCCCCAGATAAGAGTGCGTAACTGAAAATTATTCTCTGACATTCTGACATGCACTGCCGTATCTCTAATAAAACATTCTGTGACATTTAAAAATGACCCCTACCCTGTTCTTTTACAATTTACAAAAAGTGTATTGAATCTAAATGTGTAAAATTCATAGGATACACTGTTCCAATAACACACTTAAGATCAGTATAAATAGAATAACTGAATTTATTGTTATTTTCAAGAAAATTGGGAAATGTTACTGTATGCATTTCTTTTTTTTTTTGTCTGGTATACTTGAAAGTAGTGTCAGTATCCCATTATACAAAATGAACATATTTTCTAGTAAATGTATGATGGGGCAGAAGTTTTAAAATTTCAAACTTTTATTGTCTGTCGATAATGCCTAGACAAACATGACAGACCCAGATCAGACTGCTTCTGAAGAAGCAGTCTGATCAGGGTATTGCCTGTTTGATATTCTAACAAGGATTTTATGAATTCCAGCTCTGATAGCCAATATTTTATTTGAGAACATAAAGAATAAAGTTTTGAAAAAGTTTAGAACATTTACTGTAAATACCATTATCAAATGGGCTGACCCATGTAACTGACCGGTGTACGACAAAACATAGAAAGACAAAAGAGAGAAGCTACATTTAAAAGACGAGTCAAAACATAGATGCGACATTAAAAAGATCGATGAATAATATAACGACCAATAATACAACAATAGGTGTGAATAACTATAATCACTTGACTGCAATGTGTCGTTGAACATTTGCTCACTGGATCAAGCAGCGCTATATCATTTGTCAAGCTCAAAGACATGTCACTGACGAATAAGCTCAATTCTTGGTTTGGCTCACCCAAGTATTTGGAATTTCTCAAAGGAGAGCATTCCAACACTGAGTAAACCATGAGAAAAGACTTGAAAGTTGTGTACGAGTTTGAGTTATGAACCAATAACAGACATTCATGTATGGAGTACATGGAGGGCTTGGCCCATGACGTAACGAATTTACTGTGGAACTGTATTTGTCGCAAAATGAAACTAGCAGCGATACTGCACTTTAGGCTTTATTGGTCACTACCTCAAAAAGCAAAAAAGTGTATTGTTGTCGTAAAATTGATGGAAACAAAATTTTCGATATTTCTGAACTTTTTCAATGTTATTTTGAAGTGTTTTTTCCCCATCTTTTTTCGATGTTTTTTTTTCTATGTTTCATCTTTGTATATTATGTCTTTTCTATAATTTTGTGTTTCTATGTTTTGTCGTTCTATGTTTTATCTTAGACCCTAACTGACTCACCTGAACATATCAAAGAATGTCAGATATGTGTAGGCTGTTAAAGCTGAAAAACAGAACAGTTAAAATGAATCATTCCTTGCTATACAGTGTATATCCAGCAGGGGACAAAAATACTTCAATTTTCACTCGTCCTGCAAACACATATTCTTGTCCTTTAAAAGCGTATACAATAAAGAACATAAGGGAGTAATATGTAATATGACTTTCAAGTTCCTTATATCACTGTTAAAATGATATTTACCTGGTCAAATACATAACTGTATCCCATATACTAACACCAAGATTTCACAGTTGCTAGCTTCACCCTCAGATTTTAGGGTGAAACTAGAAAGGATGAGTAAATCTTCCCAAAGCACTTGTCCTGTAGGACGAGTGCTTTGGGAAAAAATACTCATCCTTTATAGATTTCACTCGTAATTACAAGCGGACGAGTTAAATTTTTGTCCCCTGTCCAGACAACCTTGCATTTCAATATAGGGATCAAACATCATTTTTCTTGCAATAACATTTGTCAGGGCATAGCCAGAGGTTTTCAACATCTCCAAAGGGATCTGGCAAATGTTAATGCATTGAAAAACAATTTAATGTTTGATCATTTTTATGCATAAATTCAATGATGTATTCACCTAAATTTACGAAAAGTATGGCATTTTATTTTATCGCCATTTCATTTATATTCATATCCATGACCAAGCCATATATAAGAGTGATAATTGGACCGCCTGTCACAAAATGTAGTGGCTCTGGACAAGTATACTTAAGGTAGCAAATCTATGCATTAACAGTATATGAATAGCCTTTTTTAAAAATACATGGGTTTGTGTCGGCTGAAATATGACAGTTAAAAGCATAGGACACACATTTTATGTAAAAATAGAAAATAAAATTTTGTCATGGATGTCACTATATTATAACATTTAAGCAGAAAGTTATTAAACTAGTGTGATATCAATTTTTCTTAAATGTGTTCAGTTTATTTTTTCATAAGAAGAATCCCTGGCTAGAAGAGCTTTTTCCTCTTTCTGAGCATCATAATTTCCTCCGCTTAGCACTTAAATGTACCCAGTCCTCCAGATAGGAGGGCATAATAAAAAATCAAATTCTTATTTTTCAGCCAAAACATATGTTTAGGGTACTCAAAGGAGTATTGAGACGGTTCTTTTGAGCACCAAAATCTTATGTTATGATTGAAGGATAAGAAAAGGATTACAATTTAAGGCCATCCTTAAAAAAACTGTATTTACTGTAACCTACTCATAATTTTCCAGGTGGGTAGGTAGGTACATATTTTTTCCCACTGATGTGATAAAGACATTATTATTTTTTTTTTTTGGGGGGGGGGGGGGGGTAGGTGGCATTTAGAGTGAGTCTGAGCAAACAAACATTTTTTAAGATGGCCTTGTGCACAAAAATATTGATAATCTGAACCAGTGCTTACCCATGCTGTTTGTGTTATGGCACCATAGTAGTAAGGTGAATGTGCCACATATGTTTAATGCCAGGAATATTAGAATCTTCTTGGCCTGCAAAAGATCATGTGAATCAGTGACAAATAAAACAACAAAAGGAACACCTAATATGAAGATAACTCTTTTAGTGCATATCACAGATGTAACATTAATTTTCATTGGCTAGAGATGATTCTTCTGAGGGTCACTATTCTGTGATGGTTGCATAAGCGGGCATTATCATGTTATAGCAGACTGTATCACACGATAGTGCCCACTGCGGAAAAGAATCACTTTGAAGTTGACACCAGTGTTTTCCACAAGCGCCAGTGGAGCTGAGGATCAGGCTATTTTAGCGCAGAATGTAACTATTTCACTTATTTTTGTGAATGAAACTACTACATTAAATGCTTAATTACCGGCTACTTCAACATTAGCTGTCTTCTTTAAAACTGTGGGAAAACACTGTGACACAGCACTGATTGAGCCACTTTTATGGTGTTATATTTCCAAAAAATAGAATAAATTGCAGGCCTCCATTTAAATGTTAGTTTTAGAGCTGTCCTTTCATACAATTATGCAATGAGTATCCCAATGAACTTTATTAATCCTGGCGCTCTAAACAACGAGATGACAACTTTAACAGTTTAATGATTGTACTTGTTTAAATGATAAATTGTGTTGGTGGTAGCCTGGTAGGGTGGTGCTCTCTTTGCTGCAGCTTTGGCTTGAGGCAAATTTGGGTGGGTGTCGCCGCCTTTTAGTCTATCCCATTCTCTTTTTTTCTCTCTCTCCCTCTCTCTGTGAGGAGTTCAGATCTGACTGAAATATTGTTGACAGGGACTTTAAACAATTATTCAATCAAAAAATGATGAACTGTTCAAAAATGCTCTATTTTGTTGCTAAGAAAGAACTTACTTTACTTTGTGTTGTGACTGTTTGTGTTCAGTGCCTCTTCCTTACATTGTGGCAGTTCCTGGTCACTCAGGCCTCCAAATAAATGTGTGTAACTGAAAACTATTTTTCTTATTTCTCAATCAAAACATACGTTGTGGGTACTCAAAAGAACCATCTCAATGAGAAGGTTCTTTTGAGCACCCAAAACATATCTTAAGATTGCTGGGTAAGAAAATGATTGGAATTTTACGCTCAAACTGTTTGCTTAACTGGACCTATGCACACACATTCACTTTTTCATATTTTGTCATTTCCATTTAAGTTGTACACCTTAACGTAAATTTAAGGAGAATATAGTTATACAACTTCATAGGTCCAGATAAGGGATTTTTTATGCGTAAAATTGTGATTTAGAAATTAATCATTAGTTTAAACATATATTGTGGGTGCTCAAAAGAACCGTCTCATTGAGACGGTTCTTTTGAGTACCCACAACATAAATAACAAAATGAGTTTTTAATTACACACTCTTATCTGGACCTAAGGACATTGTGTATAATGCTCACCTCTCTCAACTGGATCACTGACTTCAGTTCTCTGACGAATGTGTGGATGAGGGTCTTTGGAGGGGAGACAAATGGATAGATCGTTTCCTGAAAAAGAATATCGGCCAATGGGCCATCCTTAAAATTGTTTGCCGTCATGTGACCGACCTGTAACTAAAAATGTCCAAAATATTTTATGGCCGTTTCAGAATTTTTTTAAATTCCAATTTTAGATGGTTTTTTTTTCTTTATTTTATATGCCTTTTTAACAAATCAACCTATCCACCTGAAAAATTATGAGTCATGTGACAGAAAAAAAATTTAAGACTGGCCCCAGTTCATGAGATTTTAGAACGTATCACATATGGGTAAAGTGATTCGATCTTAAAACATACATGCATACCTATCTGGAGAGGCTGGAGCCTAAAGTTCTGTCTGAGCCATCATCTGTACACAGTTACAAATCTGTCTTAAGCGGCCACTAAAAAATAGGAAAATAAAGGTCTTAAAGACAGATGGTAGCTTAATGTAGGTCAAAAGTATTGGGAGCATTCTGCAATACTTTTGACCTGCATTGAGTGATATTAAATCGGCCTTGAAAACCAATTTTAGTCGTTTTTTGAGTGCCCACTTAAGACAGGTTTGACTGTTCAACCAGTGAAGGTTCTGTGATGAAGTCTGTGCCTTTGATGCTTGTATGAGCGATAAGTATAGTGTTTCCCCTAGCCAATTTTAGCACGGCGTCGCGCCATGCCCTTTTTCTCTAGCGCCATGCCCTTTTCCCCTGTGCCATGCCCCTTTTCTAAAACTACATAAAATACCCTACATTTTGGACAAAAAAATTATGAAAATCTGACAAAAACTAAGGAAGTTACAGATTTTTCAGTTTGAAGCCTGAAGTAGCAGGGAAGAAACCTGCTGTTACAATTAATCCTTTTACAATGGTCACTAATTTCCTGAGGCAAGTTTGACACATAACTTTGATGACAATACCACAATTAGCAAATAATTAAAATGAAGTGTGAATCTGAACCAGGTACAAATAAGATTGTCATTTTAACAAGTACTGGAAAGAAAGGCAATCTGGTTAAATCTTGGGAAGTGATCATGGCAATCGAAAAAAAAATGATTCCCATAATAATGTGCTTCTGATAAATTTAAGAATTAAATAATAATAATAATAATAATAATAATAATAATAATAATAATAATAATAATAATATAATGAGTGTGTGCTCAAATAGGAGTCCAAAAACTGTTTTGAAAATTCTAAAATAATAAATAAGTAGTATATTTTGCATAATTTAAAAAGGACAGAAAACAGCTGCATTATGCTAAAGGACATAAATTTATATATGACAATACAAAATTCAATTTCAAACTTGGACTTAAAAGTACCCATTCAGCCTGTCGCCGCGCGTTCAAAAGAGCCCTCTTAGCCTGTTGTTGCGCGCTTAAAGTGCCCTTTTCCTGGAAACTTTACCATGCCCTTTTTGGGGGCTGGGGGAAACACTAAAGTACCAAAATCTCATGAACTGGCTTGTATCATTCTATAATTCAATATCTGTCAGAATTTGTTTGTTTTCTTGCTTTACGTCCCATGTCAACAGCTATGGTCATGGCGTGACGGTCAGTTCACCTATCCACACTTTCTCCTGGGCAAGCTTGAACAAGCGGTTAACCAGTACTACATGCACATACTTTCCCTTGTAACTGACAACAACCCTTCTTGAATGATTCAGCGGAAGGGAGGAGAATGACAGTAGAAATTATTTCATGATCAAACTCCACGAAAGTATGGGACCGGGCCGGGATCAAACTCGCGATCCCTGGATCTGCAGTCAGACTCGCATCTGTAGCCAGACACGTTACCAATTGCACTACAGATAAGACTCTGGGCCAGACAAGACTCTGTAAGAAGCCTGATCAGGGTCTTCTGCAACAGTAGATGCTCAATTGTACTGGTTGATATTGTAAGATATAGCAAATAAGCAAAGTGAGTAAGGCCAAATAAAAAAAATAAGTGTGTTTCGGGTAACAGGTCTGAAAATTTTAGGTAGGGTAGGGCTAGGCACACATTGTTTTTTTTTTTAATTTCTGGAAAAATATAACGTTATGCATTTTTTCCAGAAAACCTGAAAAAATTCTAGGTTTTACCAGTAAATTTAGGTAGGGTTTTGCGTTACCATAATTCTGACCACCTGTTTCAGGAGAAGATTTTTTGAGTTTTTGTTATCGTGATAAGCCACGCCCCCCCTGGTGGCCATGTTTTTGACAGATAAAATTTATCTATTTTTGTAGAGGGCCACCTAAGGATCATTCTTGTGAAGTTTGATTGTAAATTGGCACAATGGTATAGGGGGGAGTTGTCATTTAAAGCAAATTGTTCACAAAGCACGATGCAGACGACACACAACAGACATTGACTGATCCCAATAGTTCACTTGTGAGCTAATAGACTCATTACCTGTACTTACATTTGTGATTCTTGTAGTTGTTGAATCATATCCTCCAGCTATAACAGAAAAAGGACATGCATTTTGATCAGTTATGTAAAGGCATGTCTTAATATTTGGTGGAGACGCATGCAAAAGCGAATGGCTTAAGACTGTTTGTGTTTCTTTAATTCCTGTTGGTGTGTGTATTGAAGCCTACGTGACGATTGGCAGTTATGTCATTAATTACACATTTGCAACTGAAGAAAATGTCGGTAATGAACAAGTCTGCGCATGTTGCAATCGATTTCCTGTTACTTGAAATGAGTTCTATCACAACACCCAACCAAACAATTTTGAATGTTTGCACAAGGTACATTTTTCAAAGATTTTTTTTTTACGAAAAATATCTGCGATTTTACCGATCTGCATAATGAAAAAATTGATCTTAAAGTTTTGTGTAAACGGAATCATGCAAATTTGAGATGATAACCCTTATGACATGACCAAGCATGCTGTGTGCATAATTAGATTATAAATATTCATAAGGTTTACTTTTGGGTCAGTTATAAAATAACTCTGCAATAAAAAGTTGCGAAAGGTGTGTAAAATACACAAAACATTTGGTGGACGATACAGAATTTCTGCCTGCTTATATTCAATCCTTCTTACTCTCTTCTCGATTGTAATGGCTGCATTGTTTATGCATAAAGTTTTAAGGGCATAAAGACACACTCAGTGTTACTGATATCTTCAGTGTCACAAGCCTGATTTTTTAGAAAGCTTTTTACTTGTTGGTGGAAAAAAACTGTTACGCCTTTCAAGCACTTTTTAATGCGGTTTTTGATATTTTATCACCTTTTCCTAAGTCTACCGTCACACTGCTGCTTATTAGATCAGGCATTGATCCATATGAAGTCATTTTAATCTGTTTTTCTATAGGATTTGACGATTTTGTTAAAATTCATGAACACGTCAACTTGTCATCCTCCATATTTTCCAAGACTGGTTCTCAGCATAAATCGTCTCGTGGTTTCGCTGATGACATTATGCTGGTAGCCAGCTAAATCAGCTAATTTTAGACCAGCCAATCGCGTATCAGCTAATTTTAGATCTGGGTATTCCGTTTATTGGTTACCGGTTCATTTCTGCCTAGGGTAAAAACCAGCTCTTTTTAGTTAAAAGTTCATCCTTCAGTTGACCGGGTATTTTCGAACACAAACAGACTAAAGCATTATTTCATGGAATGCTTAGAACAGGGGTGACAACCTACGTCATAACATTGATCTCGTAAACACGTAGAACGGCGCCATTTTTGTTTTGCAAGGTAAGATTTTCCCTTCGTAAGACTATACAAATCAGTATCTGTGAAAACTAAGCAGTGCATGCGGTGCCTACCATCACTCTTGAACAGAATATATAATGGTCACGCCCAGAAATGCCCTTGCCTTTGTAATCATTCGCCCACAAATATCGAAGCGAAAGACACGAGGATGATTTTAGCAGAGATGTAGTATACACATTTATAAAAATGACATATTTTACAGCTTATATCACCATTCTTACCAATATTTGGGTGATTGTAGTTACCAGTTCTCCTTGACTATCATTCATAGCCATTATTTGCTGATGGAAAATCAAAGGAACATTCAAAGTGCCAATTTTGATCTCGTAAACACATACTTTGGCATAGATGTCGGACACACTTATGACGGGATCGATGTGACTGCGTGGATGTCGTATACACTTTCAGTCCAAAAGGACGTGCATGTTGAAAGTAAAAAGGGCATGCATGTTGACAACATTGATCTATTTTTGCAAATAGATAAGAGGCTTAGTGAGGTTACGGGTTAGTACTGTGAAAAAAGTTTAAGCACTCCAGTAAAAATGGTTTTACTGACCCTTCCAAGGCAGTGCTTCCTTTGTGGATCATTTTTGGCTACTTATGTTTTGTGTTTTCATTGCAGCCTTACGGTCACCAGCTGGGAAGGACTGGCCTCTTGGCTTGCTTGTATGTGAAGTACTCTTGTGTTTTTGTCAGTTTCCCATGTGGTGTCCTGGGTCAGGTGTGGTGCTTGATTGTATTGATTCCTGATCTCTGCATTCTCACTTACTTAGTTACATTATGGGTGTATGTGTTAGGACTATTTTCTCATTGTAGGTAGTTTGACCAGAGTACATACGTATGTCCAAGCAAATGCCAAGGTATCATACAATATACACGAAAAGGGAGTATATAGACCTATACCAGGACATTTCTTAAACTAACAAGGGGTCATTTCTATGCATTTTAAGGGTATTTTCTTAAAGTCCAGGTACTGAATGGGTGGTATTTTTGGGGGTTGGCAAAATTTAAAATATTTTTTTGGAGTGCTTGAAATTCCTGATATTTTTTGGGGTGAACGATGGATGCTGGGTGTGAGCCTACGTATGAAGAAAAAAATGAGAAGCGCCCCCACCCCCCTCTGGGACTATAAAGCCCGTGAGGATACAATTTGTACGTGTATATACCAATGGATTACTTTTTCCCTACATTTTTAATCAAAATTGATATGAGTCAGACTAGAGAACACAGTACTTGAACAGCGCAGTCATCACCTGTTGGTTGTAGTCAACGAGTGCACAAAATAGTGTACCTGGTGGTTAAAAGGGTAATATTTGTTCATTATTAAGTGTCCTATTGAACTGCAACCATCAAGCGATGACTGCCCTGTTCAAGCAGAGTGACAAACTACAGAGATACCTTGACAGACTGCAGACATCGGAGGCTAGATGGGATATGAGCCGCTATACCTGATTTCCAACAATGTGGCATTTTGACAAGTGTAGACTCAGACGAGCCTGTGCAGCCTCTTGTTCAGCATAGAAACTCCAAATGATGTGCAGTCAGTAGCTTAACAGTTATAGAATATTCAAGCGACAAGCAAATGCTCTGATCAGTCTGCACTAATGCGCAGGCTGATCTGAGCCTTTGCTGGTCTTTGGAAATCTCATGTCACAGCTCATATGGAGTTTAACCACTCCAAGTGCCAGGTTATGAGGGTGACCTCTTCAGGGGCAGTGTATATTGTATGCACAGGTTCTGTCATCAGCGCCAGGTACTTTGAGGTGGATATCTCCAGCAAACTCAGTTGGAAAGCTCATGTGGACAGAATCACAGCCAAAGCAAACAGGTCACTCAGATTAATGAACTCAGTCCCCTAAAATTAGAGAAATGGCTTATCAATCCCTAATTCATTCCCAACTGGAGTATGCTTCAGCAGTGTGGGACCTCCATACCAAATATAGAATCCATAAAGTTGAAATGGTCCAAAGACATGCAGCCTGGTGGACCTTAAGTGATTACACCAGGAAGACGATATGTGGCCCGCCTCTGTCTCTTCTATAAATTTGTAAATGGCCGTGTGGCTGTGCTACTTCCCGACTATATGTAGCACACACATAGGATCTCAGGGTATTGTCATTCTATGACATTCCGTCAAATTCATACTAGCAAGGACTACTACAAATACTCCTTTTTTCCACTGGCAATGTTCTGGTCGAATGCCCTCCAAACCAATGTTCAGTTGCCCAAAGTCTTTAGATCTTCAAGGCAATTTTAGCCCTTTATCTTTACCCAGACTCACTACAATTCATTCATCTTTTATTCTTTTTTATAACCCTGACGCTCGGTGCCTGCCAAAAAAGTATCTTTACCCAGACTCACTACAATTCATTCATCTTTTATTCTTTTTTATAACCCTGACGCTCAGTGCCTGCCAAAAAAGTCGTGAGGGCGTAGGCAGTACCACAAGATAGATAGATAGGCTCTCTACCAAGTGAGTTAAGCGTAGAAAAATGAACTAATATTCATGACTGGGACCAGAATATCATTTCTCCGTTTTGTCATTAACGTGCATGTCCGTTTGGACTGAAAGTGTATAGGACATCTACGCAGTCACATCAATCCCGTCATAAGTGTGTCCGACATCTATGCCAAAATAAGTGTTTACGAGATCAAAATAGGCACTTTGAATGTTCCTTTGATTTTCCATCAGCAAATAATGGTTATGAATGATAGTCAAGGAGAACTGGTAACTACAATCACACAAATATTGGTAAGAATGGTGATATAAGCTGTAAAATATGTCATTTTTATAAATGTGTATACTACATCTCTGCTAAAATCATTCTTGTGTCTTCCGCTTCGATATTTGTGGGCGAATGATTACAAAGGCAAGGGCATTTCTGGGCGTGACCATTATATATTCTGTTCAAGAGTGATGGTAGGCACCGCATGCACTGCTTAGTTTTCATAGATACTGATTTGTATAGTTTTACGAAGGGAAAATCTTACCTTGCAAAACAAAAATGGCGCCGTTCTTCGTGTTTACGAGATCAATGTTATGACGTAGGTTGTCACCCCTGTTAGAAGGTGTAGAACGGCAGTTGAGCTCTTATTAAACTGGGGGTTGAGCCCGGGGGGAGGGGGGTGGGGTTATCTGATATTTTCATACATACGCAGGCTCGGGTCATTTTTGGGGGGTTCAAAATTTTAAATTTCAATATTTTTGGGGGGTTTCAGAAAAATGAATATTTTTAGGGGTATGAAGATTTTGTGGATATTTTTTGGGGGTCATCACAAAATTGGACTATATTTAGGGGTCATTTCTATGCATTTTAGGGTCTTTTCTTAAAGTCAAGGTACAGAATGGGGTTACTTTTTGGGGTCGCTAAAATTTCAAATATTTTTTGGGGTGCTTTAAATATCTGATATTTTTTTTTTTGGGGGGGGGGGGAGTGAACGGTAGATGCTGGGCCCGAGCCTACGTATGAAGAAAAAATGAGAGTACCCACCCCCCACCCCCGGGGGCTGAGATGGCTCACTTGGGAAGGGGTCCGTGGAAATACCCCCAAACCGCCAACCATCCCAAGCCACCATCAAAACAAGCCTCCCCTATGATTCAAATCATTTTCTGTCCTCTCGTAAACTCAAACACCGCCATGCATAGTCTACACAATCCCAAAAAGTATAGATATGGGTCAGCACACACTATTTTGGTAGATCTACTTATCACATATGCGCAACAGTCTCCTTAAAACGCCCATGTGATGGTCTTCATCTACATCCACTCCATACTTTGTGCATGCGAGCAAAAAGTGTTTTGGCGAAACTCTGCAGATGCGCATGCTCATCTGAGCCATGGCATATGCCATAAGTACCAAACTCTTATGTACTGGCATATATCTATACATGTATATATATAAATGAAACAACGCTGCAATAAATGGTCGCCTCAGGATGTGTGCGTGTGTGTATCTGCCTGCCTGAGTATGTATATAAAAGTACCTGGGATGAATATACATATATTTGAACCTTCAAGTTTGGGCTTTTGGTAATTTAAAAAGTAGAGCGTATGCGCAAAAGTCTGCTTTATTAAAGTGTGTGAGAGGATATGGGATGTGGTGAGGTGTAGGTGTGCTAGTTTGTATGTGGGGAGCCTGGTTTGAAGTGATTTGTGGTGGTTTTGTGGCGGTTTGGGGTGGTCTGTGGTGGTTCCACCGATCTCTTTGGAAGGAGTATAGGACCTGGTGCGAGTTCATAGTTGATTGGGGGATATTGTGTCATCTGGAGGTTTTTACTGGTAAGGAAAGGCGTAGCAGGGATGGCAATGGCGAAGCCAGAACGCTAAAAAAAATACGCACACCAAAGGGAGACTACTGGATCAAACAATGATTCTCTTCAATTGCGTCCCTTTATAAAATAGGAACTTCTCTTAAAGGAAAGAATTTGATCCCAGAGGGAGCGAATTCTTTTCTTTATGAGCAGTTCCTTATAGTATGGAAAATTACTTTTATTACATCAAGTGACCTCTCTTGAATGTAACTTTTTTTATTACGCATGTGCGTAGCCTGTGTAATGGGTGCTACGCCATGATGTATAGCAACCATGTTGTGCACGATCCTGCAGAGCACGGCTGACTTGATGACTTGCACCCTCCTTTCTTGGAGAGTATTCCAATGGAGATCTGTAAAAACATTGATGTCACGCTGCGGGTCCTTTCATTATCACCTAACACAATCCGGGCCGCTACCACTGCACCATTTCCAATTTGTTGACGTTGCGCTGAGTATGAGGGTCCCACACACAGAAAGAGCACTATATATAGGGACTTACAAATACCACTTGACCGTCACGCCTATAGGGCAACCGTGTAGGGTCGGTTTCAAGAAGGTCAAGCGTATTGTGGCCTCCGCATGTTTATTCAATAACTGTTACTCCGATGTACTTGGCATCTTTGACAGTTTGGGGTTCATTGTCATGGATTTAGTACTTTTTGGTGAGGGGATTCCTTTTGTTAGTGATCCATATAACCTCACACTTGGCTGAATAAATTGTATAAGGCAGTCCCTTTCCCACTTCTGCAGTTTATCAAGGTCTTCCTGGAGAAGGGACTGATCCTCTTTGGTGCGGATGATCCTGTAGACAAGCAAGTCGTCGGCAAAGAGTCTTGCGACAGAAAAGATGTTCTCTGGCATGTCGTTGATGTAGGCAAAGGAACATCAAAGGTCCGAGGACCGTTTCTTGTGGTACTCCTGAGGTGACCGCAAGGAATAGAGAGGTAAGCTTAACAGCACAGAGTCGGGTCTACATGTGATGAAGCAGCTTATGACACAAGGTGAAGGACACAGTGAATGCTCTCCCCATTCGCCGAGCCGAGCCGAGTGTACTTCACAACACCAAAGACATCATAATTACACAAAGTTCAACATGTACGTATATATAATGTCACTTTCATTCTCTTTGAGATCTACGTGCAGTAGTGAAACGCGTTGAGATTAAATATGTAAAATTATCGTCACTCCTCGATTTTTCTTTCTTTCTTAGTGTCCAAACAATTGAAGGAGTCACAGCAACAAGGTACTTAAGTCCATTTTTCATTATTTCGAGAAAAACGTGAAAACATAATTTTTGGCAATTCTCAAAATATGTAGATATTTCTTGCAAAAGTGAATAAGATATGTTTGAAAATAGTGAATTCAGGAGATTTTGCAATGATTTTACTGCTTAAAGTGAGAAAACTTGATGTTAGCGATTTCGTTTCTGCAACAAGGGAACTCCAAATTTCATAAAGCTTAAAAATTGCATACAGAAAGTTTATGACACTCCATCAATACTAAAACAAATGCATGATAAATGCGTGGAAAGCTTATTTCTTACGAATACAACGGCAAAACCAGGATAAAACAGTTGATTTACGTAAATTCCATAAATATTAACAGGTTTCAATGACACAAATGTCCTAAGTCCATAGTCTAGGTTTTATGTTGTATAAAATTAGTTTAGCGATTCCATTTGACGGAAGTAATGTCTAGCAAGCGAAATATTGCTATTTGAGACTCTCTGTGTGATAATAATGATTATAAGGCAATAAAACTTTAAAAACATCTGAAAAAAAATAATTATGTATTTAGGCCCTATTATGCATAAACATCTAACTTTGGGCTTAGGACCTTTGTGAAAATGATATTCAACTTTTTATAGTAATTTGATGGTCAAAGGGAGTTAATACAATGCGGAAATGGTTTTATACATGAAAAAGGGGCTAACTCAATTTTGCCCAAAAGTGGACTAAAGTACCTTGTTGCTGTGACCACATTCAATTGTTTTAAACGGTTCTATTGGATAGTTTCTAACTTGACATCCAGCATTATGTACCAGATTTCCTCGCACCCCTGAGATTATGGCTATTTTAAGAGCAATATGAAAATGCAAAAATGAAGAATTTTGGATCTGCAGTATGTTTCAAACAGCAATTATTTTAAAAGTTTTATGCCATTTTTTTTATTTGTTACATTGTGTTGCCATATTTAGTGACATGCAGCGAAATCCGATTCGAAGCATGGCTCTTCTGATGCATAGCACTGTTTTAATAATAATTTACTGTGTTATGACGAATAAACTGGACTGGATTGAATGTGCATGGGTCCGCTCAAACATATCTATATTTTATCATATAATTCAGGGTAAATCTAATTACGGTTCCTGATATTCAATGAATATTGAATAAGATGTGTTTCTTTAGCTTTCAAGTATTACATCGATCGAGATACACAGTATAAAAAAGTAAGAAAGACAGCAAAGATCAAGAAACGATACAATCAAGCACCACACCTGACCCAGGATACCACATGGGAAAGTTGCAAAAATACAATAAAGTCAAAACACATGGAATTACGGAGACAATGTGCTTGCTCATCCAATAGGCTGAAAAATGTCTAATTGTAATATGAGCTACAACATGAGATTTCCAACAATGTGGTATGTGCGACCAGCAAAGGCTCAGACCAGCCTGCACATATGCGCAGTCAGATCAGAGCCTTTGCTAGTCGCTTGAATATTCTATGAATGTTAAGGTACTGACCGAACATCATTTGGAGTTTCTAAGCATAAAAGGAGGCTGCACATGCTCGTCTGAGTCTACACGTGTCAAAATACCACATTGTTGGAAATCAGATGTCGCGGTGCAATTATGTCTTTACACCCCATCACGCGCCTCCCACACATCCCCATCCGATGAAATCAGTGACTTATAATAAGATAGGAAACTGATGAACTATAGTTTTTTCAGGGCTTCGCTTTGATTTGGTGGTTGTATTTGCTCTGACATTATTCAAGTTGAGTGCAATGATATCTTCTGTGCTTGACGAACTTGGGCAGAAAAAATATAAACACCTATCCGATTTCCCCAAAATTACCTGTTTATTTGTTTAGAGATATTTGCTTTGAAGTCGATTAGACAACAGGCCAGTTGTTTTAACAGTCCGTCCGTCCGCTCATCAGTCAATTAGTCAGTCAGTCAGTCAATCAATCAATCAATCAATCAATCAATCAATCAATCAATCAACCAATCAGTCAATCAATCAATCAATCAACAGTCGGTCAGTCCATCATTCAGTAGAACAGCCTGTCCGTCCGTACGTACGTCAGTCAGTCAGTCTGACAGTCAATCAATCAATCAATCAATTTTAAAATTCGTTCTTCCGTCTATCCGTCTTTCAATCAGTCAGTCCGTCAGTCAGTTCTTGGTCCACTTGCATCTATATAAAGGGACGTAATGCAGTCTAATGGGTTCTGACGTTGTCTTGCGCAGGCGCGATACTCAAAGAATCAGTATTTGAAAATTCTCCCTATCGTAAGATAATGGTTGCTGCTGTCTTGTTATAACATAGACCCTTACACAGAATTTAAATACATAATGTAATATAAAAACATAATATACACAAAAATGTACATTGTACCTTTGAATTGTATTCAAGAGACGTAACGCAATCTAGTTATAACAGAGCTTCTGCTAAGTAGAAAGGCCTTTTGTCACTTTCCCATTGGTATCCTGGGTCAGGTGTGGTACTTGATTGTATCGATTCCTGATCTTTGCACCATTACTTACTTTTTTTGACAAGGTTCCACACAGGAGGGCTATTACACAAATTGGAATATTATGGGATTAGAGGATCCGCCCACAAGTGGATCAACTCGTGGCTCTCTGGGCGGACTCAACAAGTTGTTTTAGATGGCCAAGCCTCAGATCTAGTCCCAGTGCTATCCGGTGTGCCCAGTAACGGTCCTAGGTCCGGTCATGTTCATTAACTTCATAAATGACCTGCCGGATAACATCAGGTCTTCTGTTCGCCTGTTCGCAGACGACTGTGTCCTGTATAGGAATATATACATTTACTTCAGGATTGTTTGGTCTTGCAAGAAGACCTCACCAGCTTAGGACAGTGGAAAGCCGATTGGCAAATGAAATTTAATGTAGCCAAATGTCACTCAATGAGAGTGACTCGGCATCAGCATCACAAACAAATTCTTTTCGACTATTCACTGCACAACCAAACTTTGTTAAAATGTTCAGTCGTCAAAATATCTTGGTATCACCATCACTGATAACATGGATTGGGGTAAGCATGTCTCAGAAATCTCTTCCAAAGCAAGTAAGACACTTGTATCCTTCGCAGGAACTTGGCTTTTGTACCTATTAGTACTAAGGAAGTTGCATACAAAACTTTGGTTCGGCCTAAACTAGAGTATGCAGCACCCATTTGGAGCCCTCACTTGAAACTTCAGATAAATCCGATTGAGAAAGTTCATGGGACAGCAGTCCGCTGGACCTGCAGGAGATGGCGAAAAAACGAGTAGTGTCGGCGAAGTGCTTGATGAGCTTGAATGGCCATCTCTTGAGGCCCGGAGGGACCAGTCCTCCTTGCTTCACTTTCACAAGATTCATTGTGGAGCAGTGTCTATTGAAAAAGAAAAGTATATGACCCCTGCTCACATTTTGAAAACTACCGGTACCCGGTCACCACATATTGCTCAAAACCGCAGACACAAGACGTACAGCGATGCCTTCCCCCCCCCCCCCCCCCCCCCGAATTATTCCACATTGGAATAGTCTGTCTCCTTCTGTGGCCAATACCCAGTCCACAGAGGAGTTTATGGCACTCCTTATTTAAACAAAAGTTCAGTCAAATTTTTTTGTTTGTCATTCTCTCTGAGGTTATTCTCCTCAAAATGTCAAAATTAGCACTCCCTGGTGTAATGCTCAAATAAAAGAAAGATAGAAAGAAATTGTAAGAAGGTAGTACTGGGGAGTTTTGTAGCGCAAAATTTGTAACCGAGAACCAGTCAAACTTTTGTTTATTTTTGAACAGTGCAATTTGGCACGCAAAGGTGCACGTTCTTCTGTTGGAAACATGGAATCAAACGAACTAATATTTTTTGTCAACGGTAAAAAGGTACACTTGTACATCACTTACAGAACTTTACTACTGGCCGATCTATGGCTTTGCGTTATTTGTCTCGCTTATATTCTTGGCCAAAAATGAAAATACCGTACCACCCATGATAAACGCGCATGCACTCATGGCACACTCACCAAAATTACCTGTGCATTCAGCAATGATTCTGATGAGCCTTGGATCTGTCCTGGTCAGAGTCTGCTGGTCCACATAAAAAAACTGGAGCCCTTAGCTATCTACTACAGTGAGAAGACCCTGATCTTTGCTAATGGATGCATTGCACTCAGATCATCTTTACACTCTCAGTCGTCTGCTGGTTACACTCTTAGTCGTCTGCTGGTTTGTTTTAAAATTAAACTTAAAAATATCTTTCAGGTTGAGGTATACCGTTTAAGTGTCAAACCGTTTGGATCCAGATCAGTCCCTAGTATGTTTTGGGATCATGATCTGGGTTCAAATGTTTTTTTTTTCTTCATCCCTCAACGGCTTAACCCCTGTAGAGGACATCAGACGGGTTCGGTATGCAGGTGTAAGAGGGGGTTACAAACACTTTATGCCTGGACATCGGCAAACAGTAGTCCCAGATAAGATGCATCAAAATGTAGCATCTCTTCAGGATCTGCACAGATTGCTTGTAAAAGAAATAGAAATAAAAAAAAGGGATAAGAAATTTTGAGCAGCTTCGCTCCAGTCTAAATATTATTATAGGGGGGGGGGGGAGGATGTAGAGAAGGTTAAATATTGGACCTGAACCACATACATCTTTTTATTGGCCTGACCTTGTTCGACTGGACTGACTGTAACTCTGTATCCGGGTCACTGATAACTGACATTGAGATTAGACCTGGCCAGATTTTAGACCAACAGAAGTTTTGAGGGCAGAGGATAAAATTTACATAAAACAAAACAAGCATATCCCACCGATAATTTTTTGTCCTGAAATTATTTTTTTTATCTGCTTTTTACATCTGATGCATAAATTCATGTGCACTTCAGACAGTCTGACGAAGCAAACACTATGGCCCCTGGTCAGACTGCTCCCTCAGTCAGTCTGATCTGGGTCCATATTGTTTGCAATATTAGCTACCTGAAAATAAGCAGACGTGAGAGCAGATGACAAAAGTCTTGACTGGCGGGTAAAGGTTAAACTCTTGTCCTGTTGAGTGAAATAGCACCTAACCCTTAAAGCGCCAAGAAAAAATGCATCTGAAAATGTCGTCTGTTGAAGTCGTCTGCTGCAAATAATTGCAGGGGTGTAAAATTCCACTAGCCTTCTCGCATTTGCGAGTAAAATGTTATGCAAGGCGAGTAAAAGTTTTGACAATTTGTGTAGTACTTTTTTCTAATTTACAGCATCTCGGAGAAAAATTGGGACGTCTGGAAGGGGGAGTAACTTATTTTGAAATTTTACACCCCTGAAATGCCTAGCATTACTGACGAATTAAGTACAGAGGCAAACAGCGTGGAGCCAGTATAGACTGCTCCTATACTGCTCCTGTTTGCCATAGAGGCTTCTAAAACATTTCAGCAGACGAGCATAGCAGACGACTTTTGTTGCGATTGGCGCATTAAGGGTTAAAAGCGCAGGTGAAACATGGTCTGCAACAGATTTAATAATAGATTAGTAAAAATGGACCAAAATCATACTACTCAAATACAATATCGAGCAATCTGATCTTGTTCCATACCTTTTGGTATGAATATTACTGAAAACGTAGACACCTCAAATTAGTTGTGGTTGGCAGTGAAAGTTGATATATACCGCAACCATGTAAGTTCCGTTTATTGCAATGCATATTCATTCGATCAAACAAGTTTGTGGATGAGTCAGGATGATTCTGGGTCTAAATTCTTTGTAATGATTATCGGCAGAAGATACTAGCAGGCAAGGAGTAAAAATTAAACGTGGGAGTTTTGGCTCTACTAATTCATACTCATGTTAGTCTAAGCTATATCTTGTTTTGAAAACTGTGTAGATCCAGATCAGCTTGCTTCTTAGAAACCAGCTGATCTGGATCCACACTGTTTTTTACCTTCTTTGTAATTACGTGCAAAAACATAAAATCCTTCAATTTAATAAAATAAAATTGGGGAGGAGTGTAGTACATAAAAGATCCAGCATGATAAGGGTCAATATGCAAATGCAATTAAATGGATAAAATTTGGGAGGAGTGTAGTGCATAAAATATCTAGCATGGTAAGGGTTACCTGCTTGGAAAGGGCTGACCTCTTGGCTCTCGTTTGTGATGTCTTATTGTGACGTTGTCACTTTCCCATTGGTATCCAGGGTCATGTGTGGTGCTTGATTGTATTGATTCCTAATCTTTGCCCTCTTTCTTACTTTTAATATGATGATTTTATTTAATATTTTGGCTGAATGGTGGTATATACCTGATGGTGTAATAATCTGTAATATAGCCCTGTTATACTTTGACTTTAGGGCTCCGGTTGCTTTGGGATCCTTGGATGATATTGACCCACTAAATATGATACACATCTTTTATAATTGAGCTGTGGCATTAGATTTCCAACAATGTGGTATATGCGACAAGCAAATGCTCAGACCAGCCTGCGCATACGCGCAGTCTGATCAGAGCCTTTGCTTGTCACTTGTATATTCTATGACTTTTATGCTACTGACTGCACATAATTTGGAGTTTCTAAGCTTTCAATCAGGCTGCAAAGGCTCATCTGAGTCTACATTGGTCAAAATGCCACATTGTTGGAAATCACATGTCACGGCTCATATGTGATAAGGTTTTCAAACCCTGGTCCTATTGAATGAACAACAAAAACAGTATTTTCTTGTGGTTGGCTTACATGATTTGCACATTTTTTTAAACTGTTGAATTTCTTAAAAATTGGAATCTTCCAGTTGAGAAAGTGGATTAATCCATCCTAGTCACCAAGGAAGAATTTGCTCTAGTTAGAGGAGATGGCAATAGTCATTTACAACTGTTGCTCTCATAAGCAAAATACAGTAAAACCTGTGTAAAACGGCCACTCAAAAATAGACAAAACAAAGATCTTAATGACAAATGGTAGCATAATGAAGGTCAAAAGTATTGCAGAATGCTAGGAGCATTCCGCATAAGGCGGTAATTAGTCTTGAAAAACAATTTTACGGTCTTTTTGA